>JAQHUG010000295.1:200209-211806 GCA_028555095.1 Dicrostonyx torquatus
GGCCCCAAAGAAATCACACAGAGGTCTACATTAGTTATAAGCTGATTGGCCCATTAGATCAGGCTTCTTATTAACTCTTATAACTTATATTAGCCCATTATTCTTGTCTATGTTAGCCACATGGCTCGGTACCTTATTCAGCGAGGCAGTCACATCTTGCTTCTTCTGTGGCTGGGACAGGACTGCAGAAGAATGGGTTTCCTCCTTCCCAGAATTCTCTTGTTCTCATTGACTCTCCACTACTTCCTGTCTAGTTGTCCTGCCTATACTTCCTGCCTGGCTACTGACCAATCAGCATTTATTTAAAATATAATTGACAGAATACAAACCATTGTCCCACACCACTGTATGACTCCTCTCTGTAGTATAAGCTGAAAAACAGTTCAGAAATTCCAATGTCAGTTTTGATTTTCTCAGTTCATGGTCTGGTTTCTGCCCAGAGTTGTTGATGTCCAGGGCATTGACTTAGTTTCCTGGGGCAGTTGCTGATCAGTGACAAGTGATTGGCTCTATGTTTTAACCTGTATGCATGGAATTACCAAATAACCTGTATCCAATGCGCAGAGAAAACTAGGCCAATGCCAGCTACAGTCAAGTGCCGGCCACTAGTTTTATGCTGGTGGTCAGTTCAGTCTCTTACACATCATCCTTCTAGGGAGCTCTAAAAGACTGGCCTTGCTAACTGTGGATGTATGGACTGGAAGCTCACAGAGGCAAGAGTATTTCTCTAGTGACAAAGTTGGTGAGGAATGGTGCCTGGGTCTGCTCTGATGCTGTCAAACTGGTCTCTGGGTTTTGGCTCAGGAGGAGACTTAGGAGCTGTCCCACACATGCATCAATTTGAGATTTCTGAATCTCTCACTCAAGCTTGGACATTGTGACCCAGGTACACTGTCAAGGAGCTCACTGTCTTCTTTGGGCTTTTTATGTAATCAGAAGATTTTCGGCCGGGCGGTGGTGGCGCACGCCTTTAATCCCAGCACTCGGGAGGCAGAGGCAGGCGGATCTCTGTGAGTTCGAGACCAGCCTGGGCTACAAGAGCTAGCTAGTTTCAGGACAGGCTCCAAAGCTACAGAGAAACCCTGTCTCAAAGAACTAAAAATATATATATATATATATATATATATATTTGGCAACAAAGTCACCAGATAAACTTGCCAAGTACTTTGGACATTTTTGTGACGCTGGCGGCTTGGTGTCAAAGCAGTGGCTGTCAATTGGTTTTGCCTTAGAATTTCCTTCCAGAGACTGACCAAGCTAGCTGAGATGAGAAGGTGGAATTGTACGCCCCTTCTCTGTTGCTATGGCAACCGTCTAGTTGCACTGCAAGGTGCCTGAGGAGTTTGAAGTACCTTTGGGTCTCCTGAGGGCTTGGGCCTTGGCCAACAGCATCCTCACAGGATGCAGCCATCAGCCCCCTTTGAATCCTCTGCCTGACTTTGTCACACTCTCCCACTCTGTTCAAAGGAGGGTTAGTAGTTGCTACTTTGTTTACTTCTAGAAAGATTGATGCTAAAAGTAGATGTGGAGGAGCTTAGAGACATATTCTATATGAACTCTCAGCCCTCATATTTATTTTGCTCAGAAAAAAAAAAGGACTATCTCCCAGGTCACACTTTGTTTTTATGGCTCAGAGCATTCTTGGATGTAAATAAGTTTGTAAGAAAGTTTCCTGATGTCCTAGGCGTATGTCTTTGCTGCTTTATTTCAACTCTTAAAGTGTTTACATCTGTGCCAGACAGGACTGTGAGCTGTTGAGGAACGGAACCGGGTATCAATGACCAGGAGTATCTACTGTGTTTTAGTCCCGTGAGAGGGCCGTGCTATTGCAAAGAGCAGCACCATCGTCACACGCTGGTCACAGAGCCTGGAATGTGCGTGTGTTTTGCTAACCTTCTCAGCTTCCCAGGAGTCAGATGAGGGTGGAACCAAGCGCTCGGAGTGCCTCAGCCCATCCCCAATGTAGGTCTATGTGTGGCAGCAGTAAACCAAAAAAAGAAGTTCTATTTTCATTTGCTCATTTATTGGCACGAAGGTTTATTTTTGCCCCATGTGTTTTGTGCTGATGACAGCCTTGGGGAGGCCCCAAAGTGCCATGTGCCTGGGCCGACAGGAACAGCTGGCTGCATGGAGACAAAACCCTCAGTTTTCAGGGGGTGAAGTCACTACAGAAGCCCATGGCTGCTCTCTGAGCTAGCATTGTTGACTCACTGTCACAAAGGAGCTCCTGGCTGGGGACCACAAAGTGGAATGAAGAGGAAGAAGAACTAGGCGAAACAGATGGGTAATGAGGCACATGTAATCCCAGCCCTTTGGAGGTGGAGGAGGGAAGATCAGTTATATCACTTTCTGCTGCGTAGTGAGTTTGAAGACAACTTGGGCTACTTGAAGCTTGCTCCAAAGAGACACAAGAATTGAGAATGAGCGGTGGGCACTGGAGAGATGGTTCAGTGGTTAAGAGCGCTTGTTACTATAGAAGAGATCTCAGGTTGATTCCCAGTAATTACAAGGTTCACAGTTATCCATAACTCCACTTCCAGGGAATCTGACCGCATCTTATGAACCTCCCCATGGGCGTCAGGCATGCACTCGGTACACATGCGCACAGGCAGGCAAAACACTCACGCACAGAAAGTAAAATAAAGCCATTTAAAAGATGATGGGAGGGCTGGAGAGATGGCTCAGTGGTTAAGAGCATTGCTTGCTCTTCCAAAAAGTCCTGAGTTCAATTCCTGGCAACCACATGGTGGCTTACAACCATCTGTAATGAGGTCTGGTGCCCTCTTCTGACCTGCAGACATACACACAGACAGAATATTGTATACATAATAAATAAATAAATATTTAACAAAAAAAGAAGATGATGGGAGGTTAGCCTGTTTCTTCTTTTTCATCTTGTGTCCTTGAGCACAGAACTCCAGTGAATGAGGTCAGCAGTTTGAAAATGTCTGTATGTCACAGTTATAGTTCCCCAGGATGATTATGGCACACAGAGGCTCCGCTTCCCAAATGTTCACGTGACAGTCAGGCCTCAGATATCATCACCAATAGATTTACTTGAGAATGACCGTTTCCCTGCAGCCACAGTTTGTCACCGGGGCCTCATCTTTGCTAAGCTTGAGCTTGCCTGGTATATGATATGTGCTCCGTCTGAGAAGCTCACCTGGGCCAGCTGAGGCCTTATTCCAAGGAGTCTGAGCAGTTGTGGGTTAGCTGTTATTTCCTACCTTGGTAGGGAGAGAGAGTGCACTTCCTCTCTGAAGGTCTGGGAACAGTTATTCAGATTTGCTGGAGGTTCATGTACCCTATGGGGTTTTATGTATCTTCTCTGGAGGGTTAGCTCCTCAGCGAGCTTTACACTTTGGCTGGACAGGACCTGCTGGCTCTAGATAACTCCACAAACTATATTTTACATGTTGTGATCCTAAGAAGGCCCTGTTTATCCTCCATGTCCACTCCTCCAGGAAGCCGTCCCCCAACTACAGTGTAAGTGCAAGGCTGCACTTCTCCAGAGATCAATGACTCCCCATCTCTTCCCTGAGTCTAGAACAGTCTTTGGGGCATGCTTGGAACTTATTTGGCTTATGGTCAGCTAATTTAAAAGATAAAATTTACTGAATTAGTATATATGTATTAGGAATTGTCATTGCCATCAGATCCGTGACCTCTGTGCATGTGGAGTCAGCTTCTAAGACAGTCAGGGCGCTTTCCCATGCTGGTCTAGCTTCCACAGACTGAGCATCCACACTGCTGTGAGCCTGTCCTTCCCACCTGCTCCGCTAACAGTGGTCCCACCTGTCTCTCAGTGGTATCTGTACTGCCATAGACAAATGAGTGGTTTATTTACCATGACTTTTCAAGGATAATTACAGGGTTCTTGGCTTGCCATTGCTAGCTGGCAGAACTCATAGCTGGAGACCAAAGGAAATAAGAGTTAAAAACTCATAGGTAGCCCACAGCTCCATGACCATGTGGTTCCTTACACAATATTTTGGATGCAACAGACAAATAGACGACACTATATTTTGATTCCCTTATAAGTTTCAACTAAGAACAAGCAGAAGCATACTGGATTAAAAATTTAAATCCTGGCTTTGTTTTATGATAATGGGCAAGCCTGACCTCAATGCACCTCACCTGCGTGACACCTGACCTCCGTGTATAGAGGCTGTGTTCCCAGGGAGTAAAATGTCCAGTGAATTCACATGTTTAATGAATAATGAGCAGCCATGAATTGTGATGTTCCCCATCTGCTTCTCAGTAAAGGTCCCCCAATTCTCACTTTGAAATGACTTCTGTTTTCCCGGGGTCCAAAGGCAAGTCCACATGGGCTTCCAGAGAGCAAGGGTTGTGCTAGAGAACTCCATCTCCAGCTGGCGTCAGCTCTACTGGAGATAAGGGAGATCAAGGTCTGGGCTGTGTCTGCAAGGTACCTGGTCTTCTGAACACTGTCAGCCATGTTTGGAAGTTGCTCAAGGTTATTCCTGATGGCACATACCTAATTCTTCAGGAAAGGGCCCCTCACCAGACATAAAGCCATTAGATCTGTCAAGAGTCAAACTGTGGGATTAAGAGATATAACACCTTACAGGCCTCTTTCATTTGGAACAGAAGTCAACACTGTGACTTGGTCCATACATAAATGGCTTTGTAGGAATCTTCATCAAAGACAAATGGGGTGAGGGAAGCCGTTGTGGATCTTGTTTATGGTTCAGGGTGATCCTTGGGGATCTCTTTGAGTCCTAGGGACCATGATTTGTTTTGCTGAAAGTCTACACTGGGAGCCGTAAGCCAGTCAGTGAGCACCCAGTGTCTATTGCTTACTCCTTCTCATTTTACTTTAGACTTTTCAGTTCACAAAATCAATCACCTAAACACAACGGCTCTGTTGAGAATGACTTGTCACCCTTTGTTCTAGCTAGAATTGGGACTCATTCTCGGGTGGGAACATCCGGAAACTTCTTAATTGAAACGCAGTAGCTCAAAATTATGAACTCATGGTTTTACAGAATCCAAAACTTTTCCTCTGGTTACATGACTTTCTAGCGGATATTTAAGAAGTGTCCTCTTCCTGTAACTTTGTTTCTTCTCTCAAACATCGCACTTTTAAAACCATCTCCACCTCCTCATAGAATGAAGTGAGAGGAATAGACCATTTCTATAAATAGCATAACTAGAGCCAACAAAGGTGAACTAATGATAAATGTATCCAACCCCATCACCTCCATCATGAGGACCACCACCACTGGCCAGCCTGCTCCAAGCCAACACACAAGGCCCTAAACTTGTAGCCAGGTATAGAGCCTTGAACTCACAATTTCCTTGACAATATCTTCATGGAAAGAAATTCTAATAACCTTCGAGGAAAGTTAACAGACTCCCACAGTGTCGGCTTTCTGGATTTGTGTCCTGGCTGGCTTTGTGTGACAACTTGACACAAGTCAGAGCCATCAGTGAGGAAGGAGCCTCAGCTGAGGAAATGCCTTCATGAGATCCAGCTGTAAGGCATTTTGTCAATTAGTGACCGGAGTCAGGGATGGAGGGACCAGCTGATAATGGATGGAGTCTGGGTTCTATAGGAAAGCAGGTTGAGCAAGCCAAGGGAAGCAAACCAGTAAGCAGCACCCTCCATGGCCCCTGTACCAGCTCCTGCCTCCAGGTTCCAGCCCCACGGGAGTTCCTGTTCTAGGTTCCTCCAATGATGACTAAGATCTGGAAGTTTAAGCCAAATAAACCCTTTCCTCCCCAGCTTGCTTTTTGGTTACGTGTTTCATTGTATCAATAGAAACCCCAGCTAAGATAGTCTGGCATGTGGACTTCTAAGAGGTTGTCACACTCACAGGACTCCTCTGGGTGTTTTCCTGTAGGCACAGAGGCCAGGCACTTCCTCCTGGCTTCTTGAGGTGCTTCTTCTAGGGCTACAAGGCCAACAATGTCACTTTGGGTCCTGAGTGACTAGGAGGGGTTTGTTGTTCATGCTTTACCTGTGGTAAAGTTACTGCTGCAGGGTGTCTTATGGTGGGGCCCTGGAGAAGCGGAGAACATTCCTAAGAGCCCCATTGTAGGTGATTCCTCAAAGTAAGGAAATGAGAGTCACACCAGTCAATATCATGGTGACACCGTCAAGCCCACTGGGAGCAGCTGACATATAATTCACCCCCCGTGTCATTCTGTATGTGAATGGGGCGCTCTCATTGACGCCAATGCTATGAGTGACTTAAACTATAAATTGCTATTTCATGGTCTCTGCCTCAGTTTACCTACTTATCATTTCTTCCCTTTATTGAGAGGAGTCACCTGGTCATACTTGGTATTGAATTACTTCTAACCATAAGATCAATGTTCAAGCCTGGTTGGGGTTTGAGTTGGCACTAAGAGCTGCAAGCATCCTTCTGACTAGGGAGGGTAGGCTGCTAGAGCTCTTAGTCCTCACTTGAGCACCTGATACAGAGTAACGTGAAAAGACAGGTTCTGCACTGACTTTATGTCAGTAAGCCTCTAGGCACAGCTCACCCTGTGTCCACACTATGCCCAGCTATCTTGTCCCTTACAGGGAGGCTCATCACTTAGACCTACTGCCTCTTGCCATGGTCCAGGAGAAATCTGAGTAGCCAGGGTTGTCAGATCTCTCTCCCTAAAGTGAAATCACTTGTACTTGTTTTAGAGACTTTGGCGACTAGCACAGGATATGTATAGGTGGTTGGGTCCCCACTGTGGGTCCTTCCCTGCCCTCTTGCTGGGTTATAAACAAGGAAGATTTGTATAAATCGTGATGAGAGGAATGCTGGTACTAATGAGGCTAGGTTGATTCACCCTGCTTCCCGCCCATAAATGTGGGGTGATCAGGTAACACCCATAGAAATGTGGTCTTCCAGGTTTTTTTGTTAGTGGTGTAGTTTTACAATGTTCCTGCAGGTTTAATTTCTTCCCATGAGAGCTCTAGGGTGAACCAAGACAGCTTTTGTTGGGCCTCTGCTCCTGCGGAGTGTGTAGACGCTTCTTGAGCCCCATCCTGTTAAACACACGTTCTTCGGGCACCTGTATATTCAGATGCTGCTCAGTTCTCACCAAGAGAGTGTTGAGGGCCTTGGGGTTTAGGGTGATTTTATTGATGGTTTCTTTATAGTGTCCCTGGAAGCTATGGGGATTTCTGCTCCCAGGGATCTGCTGTACAAGAGAGCTGGGTGACAAAAACAAAAACAAAAACACCACCAAAGCAAGCAAACAAACAAAAACAGAAAGATGGAGGCTCCTTCTGCAGAAGGCCACACTGTACAGCCCCCTGTTTGTGATGGGGTACTTGTACCTTGACTGCTATGTGTTGCTTTCTTCTGAGTGAGGGCCCAGCCCTACCTCATTGTATTATCTCACGAACTGAGTTCAGCAAGGATAATCTTGAAGTAGACACCAGCATAGGTCATGGGTGCAGAGTTCTATGCATGCAAACCACAAACCTAAATTTAACCCTAACCCTGCAGGGAAGTAGAGGCCTCAGACACCAGCAGATTTCAAATCTCTACGTCCTTGTTTTTATTTCTTCTCTGCCCCACAGACCTGCATGGATCTGTCACTCAACGGAAGCAGGAACAGGGGCACCCAGTGACTGACCCAGGTTCCGATGAGATACTGGGTGGCCTTTGTCTTGGATGTGTGGTCAGAGAATGTCTCAGAGGTGACCACAAGTAGAAACTGCGACTTGAAAATGGAAAGGAGATTCCCTGGGCTGAGTGACAACATGGGAAAAGCCACAGGCAGAGATCAGTGCTCTAGCAAGCTTGGACATTCCTAGGCTCTTCATGGTAGCTTTCGACTTGGAGTTTCAACCTGTTTGGTCAGGCTGAGTGAATCCATCTTCTTGATCACCCCAGGAGTGCGGTGGAGCTGTGGCTCTCTCCTTGTGTGTTGTCTGCTTGATTTTCTCCCCATAGCTCATGGTCACAACACTCCGGTAGCCCAGGTCAGGCAGAGTTCTGTCTATTGGTTGATAACACAGCATTACTATGTGCCGGGACTGTGTCCAGGCATATTCTTATTTGCGTGGGGTCAGTGAAGAGTGAATGAATACTCTGTGTCAACAAATTGCCTCCTAAGTGCAAATTAAGAACATTCAAGCATTACTGAGCACTTGGTATATTATTACTGTGAGCATTAAGTTCTTTGAAAGGAAACTGGTACTTTTCTTCTTCTTTTTTGGTTTTCCTTGTGTGGTTCAGTCCTCTGTGGAACCTCTTCAGCACTTACTTCATGCTCTCCCACTGTATGCAAAACAGCTGGATAGTTTTAGAGCCTTGAAGTGTAGAACACAGCATATCTGGGCAACAGCAGCTTCTTCACGTTGCTCAGTGACTCTCAGGGGCTCACAGCCTCTCTATCCCATGGGGAGAGTGGTATGCAGGTGTGAGGCCTCCCCTGGACTCTGAATGTCCAGCACGAGAGAGCCCTTGATTCTTCTCTGTTCTCTTTGTGACTAAAGATAGCATTAGAATTAGAAATAGCGGTAGGAGGAAGGACAGATGCCGACCCTGAGAGTCTCCAGAAGCAGTTGGATGTGCCTGGAGTGGACAGGAAGGTGACAGCTTGGGACGGTGCGTACATCATCTGTCAACCCACGTCCTGTCAACAGAAGGTGTTTTAAGAATAGATTCTTGAATAATAATAATGATGCGTGCTTGCTACGGTGCTCAGTACCTGTATCGGAATCCCGAGAAAAGCAACGCATCGTATGCAACATTTTAAAAAGAAAATCCGGGGACGTGAAAGCAGGCCTGCCAAAGCCGTTTCTTTCTGGATATTAGATTTGTTTGTGCCGGCCCCCTGTGGACCATCCCAAGCCTTCGAGTTTCCTGGGGACAGAAACCTTCCCAATCAGAGCTGCCTGCCTCTGAGCCTAATTGAATGTCCCAGCGCATAGGGAAGGGCTAATGACACGAATCAATCACATAATATCTTGGATTACAGACAGACAGACAGCAAAACTCAGCAGCACGGCAGCGAGGACGGCACCGTGGGAACAGGCGGGGCAGACAATGCCGGGATTGACAATGTGCGCGGAAAGGCCACCTTTGGGAGAAATCGTATCTCACAGCATGGAGGGGGAAAGTGAGAAACAGTAGCAGATGCTGCCAGACCACGAGCAACAGATGCCTTCTGCTGGGGCCAGCCAGCCAACCAGCGAGCTGGTGCTGAGCAGGGAGCATTTCCTCCCCGCCCCCACCCTTTGTCAGAGGAGGCAGCAGATACAGGCATTGCGGAGGAATTAAGCGAGCAGATGGTGGCAGCAGGGTCTGATGAGGTCAGGGTTAGGTGTAGGCATTAATCACCCTTCCTCTGGGAGCTGAGTGTCCTGTGCTACGTTAAGCTGACCACCTCCTCTGCCTTTTAATGTGACCCCTTCTAGAGGATGCCTGCACTCTCTTTCAACCATTGACCCTTAAATCAGCTTTTGGAGGCCTCATCCGATTTAGCAGAATCTAAAAAGAACATATGTTGAATATTTTGTTAATTCGGTTTGCGTTTAAATAATTGATCCCGCTCAATGCCAAACGTGAAGTTTTAAAAGCCTTGCGTGCTGGTTTTGATATGTTATCTATCATCTTATTGTACGGAGTCGACTGCTCTCAACATAGCATGAGTACCCAGAAGCCTTTGCAGTCTCTGCCTTGGGCTTTACGAGAGGCATCCGCTGAGAATGTCCCTGTTTTTGTCGCCGTGTGCGCCTGAAGGAATTTCTTGTAAATTGCAGTTTCCTATCTGAGAGGCTAATGAACAAAAGACAGAACTTAATTCTCGATGACCTTCTGGGAGTAGAAATTCTCGACTGGTGACTTTGTTACGTGGGTGCTTTATTTCGGTAGAAGGTGCAGAGTTTGTGGGGAGGGAGGACTATGAGCATGGGAGGGGCTACGGTCTACATGGTTCTGTGTGTGTGTGTGTGTGTGTGTGTGTGTGTGTATGTCTGGGTGTGGCTGGGTTGTGTGTGTGTATATGAGCGGTTGAGGTGCTCGCTGATATGTGTTGAGTGAGAACACATGGACACGCCCAGTGATGGATCTTATGAAAAACACCGCTGTTTTTTAATTAATATTTTTTACATTTATTTATTTGGGGATAAGGAGAAGAGAGAGAGGCACTTGTGCCATGCTGCACACTTAGAGGTCAATGAATAACTTGTAGGAGTCAGTTTTCCCTTTCTGGTGTAGCTCCAGGGATTGAACTCATGATTATAGGCTTAGCAGCAAGCACCTTTATTTGCTGAGCCATCCCTCTGGCCCCTAAACTGTTTTAAACGGTTTCCAACATAAGCTGAAAGATTCTTTAAGTTTATTTCTCTCTAGGACTTCCTACAATGCATATTTTACATTTCAAGGTTCCTTCCAAGACCGGGATGGTTTGCAGAAAGCACTGCAGGGCTCGGGGGCAGCCTGGGTTGAGCAATGGCTTCTGCATGGCTGGTTGGCTCTGTGCCGGAAGTCCTGGCTGGCTTGCAGAAGGAACACGTCAAGAGTCTCAGTCCAGAAGGCAAGTGTGAAGGGCCTTGGGTCTCTGGATTTCTTCTGGAGGTGAAAGAAGCCTGGCATTGTTTTTATGCTTACAAATGAAACTTATTGCTTGTTTTAACTTGGAAATAATAGCTGTGTATGACAATTTAGAAGCAGACAAGCACAGAGGTGAAGGGTTTCATCTGCAGAATCTGTCCCTGTGCTGTCCTGTGTGCATGGCTATTGTTCTAGAGAGTTATGAATTATACATCACCTGTCACTCTATGTCTTGACCTTATTTGCATTGCTGTGGGTAACTTTCTCTGATTTGTAAACATTGTCTTGTAATATTCTATTGATTTGATAGATTTTGTTGCTTAACTTTTTTCTTTTTCATATTAATTAGATATTTGAAATAGTAAAAATGCTTTTACAGATAATGCTGGGATGAACCTCTTTTGAAAAAATATTTTTCTGGCATCACATTTATTTTCTCAAGCTGATTTTTCAAAGGTAGAACTGTAGAGCAGGTGTAGAAAGGGGAAAAGCAGTTTCCACTTCTCTGTTCACAGACGGAGCGTACACTCAGGGCAGATAGACGGGAAGCCACTTGGGCCGGAGGAGGAAAACCAAGTCCATTGCCAGTCAGGGGCCCTTAAAGTCAGTTACCTGTCTTCATATCATCTAAGTCCTTGACAGAATATTTTGTGTGTTCGTTTTTGTTTTGAGACAGGATCTCACAGAGATCTATCCGTCTCTATCGCTTACTTATGGGCATTAAAAGTGTGTGACATAATGGCCAGTTTCTTCTGCTTTTTAAGGAATTTTAAAAACAGAAAATTCTGCCTCAGAAATCTCCAAATGTATAGGACAATATTATCAACCAGGCATAGACAATTATGCAAGGAAACTAGTGTTTAGCTTACTATATGGTGCCCCCTGTCATTGGCTACTCTCGAAATATTATTTTATAATGTCCACTGAATGTTCAGTTACATAAATATTCTTTTTTTCATTTTTTATTGTTTTTATTGAGCTATATATTTCTTCTCTGGTCCCCTCCCTTCCTCTCTCCTCCCCTTCAATCCTCTCCCATGGTCCCCATGCTCCCAATTTACT
>JAQHUG010000295.1:219213-231620 GCA_028555095.1 Dicrostonyx torquatus
TTTAACCAATCAAAGCACAGAAATACAGGAGAACCCTCCTACTCCAACAACTGCTACCTCACTTGTATGACGAACTCCAGAGACACTCAGCCATCACCAAATGACTGCTTGATGCTCTTGTTTATCACCGTCTGCTAGTTTTATAACCAGTGGCCCCTTAGATAGACTGTCCTCTGAGGCACTCCGACTGCTGTGCCCCGTTGCTGACCCTTGGTCAGGCCAAAGTGGCTAAGGGCAGTCACGGTGCCCTTGCTCCCCAACATGTCTAGGTAATAAGGGTAGTGAGTTTCCAAGATGGCCAGCTTCTTCCTCACCCTTGACTTAAGACAAAACATCTTAAAACAAAGTCCTTTGAGGCTTTTTTTTGTCTCCCACCCCCTAGCAATTCCCCTGATGATGGACTGACTCAAATGACACACCACACAACAATTCTGGGTCAAATATCCAAGGTTTTTTTTCAAACTGACCAATACTAAATTAAGGGAGCCAACCTCTTCAGAGACTTAAAAAACAAAACAAAATCAAAACCCAGCTCCCAGAAGGAGACTGGAATTTTTAGCTTTCCAAGTCCCTCCTCTGTGTTCCAGAGGCTCTTTTCCTCTGTGCCTGCTGCATGTGTGTGTTTCCTTATCTCCAATAAATGTCCTTCTTCAATTGAAAAAAAAAAGTCAAATAAACAAACAAACAAACAAAAATGGCCTTACTGAGAACCTCTCCGCCTTTTACCCAAAGATCTCAGTAAATACTGGTGCAGACTCTACAGATGGTAATGTGGCAGATTTTGGATGTGCCAGCCCTCAGTCCCTCTCCACAGGGAACACCCAGGATGTTTCCACTCACAGGGCTGTACGAGGGGACAGGACTCTAAGCCCTTCCTGACATTTGTATCCTGGTACCTATTGTTAGCTGGTAAATCCAGCCCATATTAGTTCCAGGGACAGGGGGTATCTGGGGGGCAAGAATACCCTTATCTAAGGGTCAGATCTTTCTGTGTTCAAGGCGGCCAGGTTCTAGATCACGCAAAGCTATAGGTAAGTCCTGGCTTGGCTGAGTGGTAGTCACAGCTCATTATCCTGAAGAAGGGACACCCAAGTTAAGCTTTGGAGAGCCAGGATTGGCTGAGGAGCGATACCCCCAAAGCCAAGAGCAAAGTTACAAAGCCTGGGGCTCATAGCCCTGGTGGTCGCTGTCTTCACAGGTCTGGTGTAGGCTCTCAGCACTTCCTTTCTTTCCTTCCCTGCCTCTCTCAGGGTCTGACTGTGGAACCCAGCCCCCATTGTGTCTACACATTGTTGTAATGGGTGGGGCGGCTGTGTTCCCGGCATCTGAGAAGAACGCGGGCCCTTTTGTTGCATCCAGCCCCGGCTCCCTGGTCGCATGGCCGCATGGCCTGCTTTTGGCCCTGGTTAGCTTATGCCCAGAATGATTACACACAAACTGTATTCATTTAAACACTGCCTGGCCCATTATCACCAGCCTCCTCTTGGCTAGCCCTCACATCATAAACTAACCCATTCCTAATAGTCTGTGTGTCACCATGAGGTGGTGACTTACCGGAAAAGTCTAACCTGCATCCATCTCTGGCCGGAGCATCATGGCATCTGGCACACTTTCTTCCCCCGAACTCTGTTCTGTCTACTCCACCCACCTAAGGGCTGTGTCCTATCTTACAGGCCAGGCATTCTCTTTATTAACCAATGAAAGCACACAAAATACAGAAGAACCCTCCTACACGAACACACTGTTAGGGGACAGACATGACTGTGTGTCTTTTCTAGGTTACCTTGCCTGAAGGAATGTCACAGACACAAGGGAATTTGTCTTGTTTGATTTCAAGAACACAGAGCAACCCAACTGTCACAGGAGGCCCTTGATCGTACTGACCTGTTAAGCTCATTTGAGTGAGTATAATCTGCACCATCCACTTGCTCTCCATGCTTGGCTTCTATGCGAGCTATGTTCCTAGCAGTGTGGAGATGAACACAGAGGTTGTGGGTCTTCCTCTACTACCCCAGTGAGCTACTTGCTGTCATATCCCATTGGAATGATTTCCTCCACTACCTACCTAGACCAGGAAACTGGGTAGCTTCTTGACTGCCGATGCCTGGAGGTTGGGAGGATGGAACAGAAATTAGTCTGGCTAGTGATAAGAATCTCTCCACATTCTCTTCATTGAACAGGAGAGAGGAAACCGTAAGCAAACCGTGATTCCGGTTCTCTAGGGGTTGACCCTTATGCAGATGCCCTCCAGTCTTTGCTTGTCCTGTTCTATCATTGTTAGAGCTGTCTGCATAGGGTGACCAGTAAACAGGATGGGCACGTTTGGTGACCACAGTGCTGTTGCATGAACACCTGTTACCTATGGCCCTTTCTGGGTGTGAAGACTTTGACTCTGTGGAGTCTCCGAGGGCTTTGTGTCACGGTGGCTGTCCTTGCTTCATCATTCAGCCATCCTGGTAGCCTAACCAATACCCATACACCCTGGCAATTGTCCCTTTGTCCTTGTGGATGATTTTTTTTTCCTTTTTGCTAAGGAATTCAAGTATTTTCTTTCCACACACTTGGACCAGCATGTCGCTGGCTCCCTTGGCCCATGATGAGACGGTCAAGTGGGGTGGGAGGGAGGAGAGGAAAGAACAGAGAACTTAACCAGGTCCCCTCTTGTCCTTGGGATGAGGGTAGGGAAGG
Source organism: Dicrostonyx torquatus (assembly GCA_028555095.1). NCBI lineage: Eukaryota > Metazoa > Chordata > Mammalia > Rodentia > Cricetidae > Dicrostonyx > Dicrostonyx torquatus. Next base: position 221,902 of record JAQHUG010000295.1, read on the forward strand.
GGTGGGGACAGGGGTACCGAGCTGAAGACAACCTGATGTCTAGCCTTCCATCTCTGCCTGCTCCTGCCAGATCCTGCCTTCTAGCCTGGGACTTTCTAGGGGTACACTACATATCCTCCACTTTAGGAAGGGAACGGTTCACCGATATGGGCAATGCTGCCTCAATCATGGTGCTGATGGCCACAGCGAAAAGCATTCATGATGGCAAGACGACAATTTTTTTAGAAGTATCTGAAAAGGACCCCGTGTTGGATCTTTTCTGACCTTGTCAGTCTTTGTCTCTCTATATCCAGTAGGAAGTCTTTTTGTTTTAATTTTCCCTGTCAGGGAGACAATTAATTCAAGCTCCCCTATGCACGAGGTCCAGATGTCAAGGGCCTGTTCCACCAACCCATCACGGTGAATAGGAATTAATCAACACCATTAGAGGGAAATCTCCCACTTAAACTTCAGGGCTCTTTCTTCACAGCCCGATGGAGATTTCATACCTTTTATGTGGAGCAGACCCGGAGCTTTCACCTATTTAAGGAATTTTTCAATTAACATTTCTTTCCCTCCAGAGAGACCAGGGCCTTTGCTTTCCCACAAAAGACTGGCTTTGCTTTTCCTATAGCAAATGTGTTTAGGCCCAGCCCTCTGGGCTGAAGGCCCTATTATTTGTCTGTGATGATTCAGTTTGGCAACCCCCCCCCTAATCAATAGCTGATCAGTGCCCAGCAGGGAGCCTCCGTATTCACAAGCTAAAATGGTTTCCTTTTGAATAAAATCACTCCTAGGTCGAATTTTAAATCCATCTAATTGGCAGGTTTTTTTTTTTATTTTTTTGAACAGGATAGAAAAGATATGTAAGCGGAGGAAGCGAAAACCCGACTGCTTTGATGGCTGTTGGCTGCTGCTTCCATTTCTTGCAACCTCAGGTTCACTCCAAAATACATTTTTTTCAATGCCACAGTTTTTCTTAAATATCTTGCTAATTAGAATTCTTAATGGCATTGTCATTCACTTTAGATAGAATTCTTACTAAAGCTTGTGTATACAAAATCCTGTATCAGAATGTGTATTTAATCTCTCAGGGATGATTTTAAAGAGGCGTGTCTTTACTGAAGAGCAACATTTACCAAAGAAGTCAAATGATTTTACTAGCATTTTTTTTTTCAGTTATATTAAAAGGATTTTTGAAGTTCAAAGTTAAGGGCCTTTGGTCAGGAACATGATGTGTAAATCGACCCCAGAACGAGAGGTAACCGCACAGGAGCAAAGGTCGCCGCCCAAGGTGAGCAGTTGGGTTGGCTGACCGCTCAGGAGGCCTCCCGCTAGCAAGGGTGTCGCTTGTGCCAAAAGCCAGCTGTGCCTCTCTGAGTTCAGAGCAGAGCGCGCAGTGGTGAGCCAAAGCTTTCGCGAGAGGGAGAAGAAACATCAGACGTTCAAAGCGAGGTATTTCTTCCCTACGTTCTCAATTTGAACCCCGAGAAATAATAGTAGAAAAGCTAACGTGATTTATGAAAATCTACCATGCAACGGGCTTTCTGGATTAAGAGCTTTGGTGAGTTGATTGCCCGGTGGCTTTCTGTCTATGACTATTCTTGCGTGAAAAATACACTTGTGTTTGGGTGGCTGAGATGGCTCAGCTCTTGCTTTGTAAGCCTGGCAGTCTAAGTTTGGTCCACAGAACCCGTGCAAAGCTGTAAGGAGAGAACCCATTTCACCGTTACCCTCTGACCTCCACATACCTGCCATTGCGTGGGTGCCCCTCTGACCTCCTGCCCATCACGTAACATAATAATAATAATAATTAAAATAATAAATAATAATATAATAATAAGGGAAATATGTTTGAAAGTGATGATGTTTTTAGGTGGCCTTGGACTGAGTAGAAGGCGGGTAGGTCTAGAGGCTCTTCCTGGTTTACTTTCTGCTTTCATTCTTCTGATGCTGTGACATTTGGAGACTGTTGTAAAGTGAATGTTTTGGCTTAACACGGTAAAATTGAGGGCTCAGACCCAAGAAAACACATAGGACACTGAAGTTGTTCTTGAATAAAAGGTCTGCTGAGTCACGTGAGGGGGGCTGCATTGTGGTCCTTCTGTGTCTTGATTTCACTGTGTTGACTATGCCTGACTCCATGGTCTGATAATGCTGTCTTCATCGTGTCTGACCCTGTGGTCCTCCCATGTCTGACTCCGTGATCCTTCCAGTGTCTCCCTACGTGGTCCTCCTTGTGTCTGACTCCATGATCCTCCCAGTGTCTCCCTACGTGGTCCTCCCTGTGTTTGACTCCATGTCTCACTATGTGATCCTCCCTGTGTCTGACTCCATGATCCTCCCATGTCTCACTACGTGGTCCTCCCCATGTCTGACTCCATGATCCTTCCAGTGTCTCCCTACGTGGNTGTCTGACTCCATGATCCTTCCAGTGTCTCCCTACGTGGTCCTCCCCGTGTCTGACTCCATGATCCTCCCAGTGTCTCCCTACGTGGTCCTCCCTGTGTCTGACTCCATGTCTCACTATGTGGTCCTCCCTGTGTCTGACTCCATGATTCTCCCATGTCTCACTATGTGGTCCTCCCCATGTCTGACTCCATGATCCTCCCATGTCTCACTACGTGGTCCTCCCCGTGTCTGACTCCATGTCTCACTACGTGGTCCTCCTCATGCCTGACAGTTGGTTTTTCCTCATGTCTGAAGTTGTCCCTGTTATTGACTCTGTGTTCTTCCTCATATCTGAGATCCTCCCTTGTTGGACCCAGTGATCTTTTCCGTGTCTGATATGATGTTCCACTTCACATCTGACACACCTGCCTGGTCGTCTTCTGTCTCTGTCTGATTTTATAATCATCCATGTCTGGCACTACCGTCTTCTTCGTGTCTGGTTTCATGATCATCCTTGTGTCTGACCCTGTGTTCTTCTTCAGGTCTGGATCTATGTCTTGAGCCTGTCCTGCCTGCTCTGGAATCAGATGAAAGGTACAAGGCCAAGGCCAAAAATCCACAATAGCTCTGGCAGACTTGATAGAACAGCAGAACACGAGAGTTGTGTCTGACCCTGTGGTCCCCATGTCTGATGATGACATGGGTCATTTGGTGACGCTAGCATCCACTTGGGTGCTCTGCCTCTTGCAGGTCCCCTTTCCATTCTGGGTCATGAGGTCTGAAGGGAAGGGCTAAGGGTCAAGTCCTACAGGATGCTTGCCAGACTTGGACTCTTCAGAGCTTGAGTTTATGACCAGATGTCTCTTTAGGACAGGACAATGAGGAATGCTGGTGGAGTACTTAATTCTGCCTGCTGTCTGTCTGACACGCTTCCATTACCTCATACGAAGAGACCTTAGCGGGGACTCAGAAATCACCCTGAGCCCACAGAGGGTGTTTTAGAAGAAAATGAGACGTAGTTCAGAAACTGTGTCCAACCCCTTCCCTGCCAGAGCTTACATACGGTGCCCACTCCTAGGAGAGCTCTCTCATCTCAGAATGTAGAGGAGGTGTGGGTCTAGGCTTGGACTCATGAACTAAGATTAAAGAAACTTCAGACAATGACAGAATATAAGGGCTGACATAAATTTGGAATGTCAGATATGAAGTAAATAAGTCAGCTGCTTAGATAATTTTTTTAAGGGCAGACGTTTTAGCTATGCATTAGTGAAAATTGTCCTGCCTGCGTGGGGTGTCCCAACGTACTTGGCCTCACCCTGAACCCACCCACTTGTAGAAAACCAACTTTCTTAAGACCCTGGGAGTAGAAGTCTTTTCTTGGGAGCAAGAACTGGAAGGGAAAGGACTAGAAGAACTACTGTAAAGTGGACCAGACAAACAAGGGAGTTCGATCCTATGTTATGGGTGGTGGTTTTACGGTTTTATGTTGATGATAGCAATAAAGTTAATTGCACCTAGAATTGATGAGTGCTCAAATGTTTGTTTCTCAGACGGGTTTTTGTAACAGTGACATAGTAGTACGTGCACTTGTGGGCACATTAAAGACCCCTGACGCCCAATTTTTTTTTTACGTTGATATATTTATTTATTTGCATGTGCATGTTTGACCTCAACGTAGAAGGAACAGATGGACGAGAGTAGGCAGGGTGGGGCCAGGTAGCAGTTCTGAAAGGCAGGCTTCTGATCCTGTTTTCTAGTGACCTTGGAGAACTGCTTTTCCCTCCCTCTGTCTCTTTCTCCTTCACGAACAAGTTCTTTCTCAAGCTCCCTTTCTACGTGTCCCAGTCTGTTGGCGGTAGCACTGGTACGGTAGGGGGGCAGGATGAAGGAAGGCGGGACCGAGGAAGCCCCAAGAAGTATCTGGTTTATCCCTCTGCTGGGATTTAGAGAAATTGGGGGTAGTGGGTAAGGCCAGCGACTGTGGCAGAACAGAAAGACTTTCATGTGATCCCCGAATTTCAAATGTGGTGCATTGCTATTATCCGGGAAATGTCCGAATACTCCACCGGTGAAAGGGCTGTTCACCGTTCAGTGGACACTTCGGCTCAGAACCCTTAGCCGTGTGCTGAAGGTGCAGTGTGCCTTATAGCAACCAGGACGTAACATTTTCTGCTGGGAAAATGTCTGGACGCAGCAATGAGGACTCTTCTGCTGGGAAAATGTCTGCTTTTGCAGCCCTTTTACAGATGATGGAACTTTGAGGTCCCCGGGCTCTTCTTAAGCCCCACACATCCCTCGGAGGGAGCCAAGTGTGTGATCTCTAAATAGCCCTGATGAAGCTGGGATCTAGTAAGTTGCTTTTCAACATGTGCTTTATCTGTGCGCAAAGCCGTCGCCCGGGTCCCTGCGGCCCCTCAAGACCCACACGGCCCCACATGGCAGGTGCAGGGCTCTGTCTGGAGTCAAGATATGGATCTCGGCACCAGAGTGCCTGGCTTTCCAGGACTGGGCTGCGGCACTTGTGCGGACACACTCGCCTGTCGGCCAGCACAAAGCTAGGGTCTCAATACAGTCCCAAGTCATTGTTCTTGTGACCACCAGGGACTACCAGCTGCAGAGCTCAGGTTACAGCCTCCAGCAGACCCGTGGTAGGGACTTCCATCATATGTCACCCTCTCTGGTGTCAGTGTCATGTGATTGACTGCTGGTTGCTTTTGGGTATGGTCCTCCCCAAGGCCATTCGCTCATTCCCATTTCCCTGAGCTCACGGCCAGGCTGACTGGGGAGGGTGCTTAAGGGACAGACGGGCCCTGGAGTTCCCACCCATCCTACCACTGACTCAGCTCATATTACCTCCTACCAGAACCTGTTTGCAGCTCACAGTCAAGTTCTCCAAGACCACGATGGCTGGCTCTCAGGTTCCAGAAGCTTCTAGGACAACCACAGTGGAAGATGCTGATTCGAACTTGTAAGTTCCTATTGTATCAATTATTTGGATCCTGGATAGAAGGAAATAATTTGGAAGCCACCATGATAATTTAAAATCTCCTTCCTTTCGTTAACGCTTCCCCTGCTTTCCCGAAGCACGTTTGCCGGTATCAGAGGTTGACGGGTATTGCATTAAAGCCGAGAAATCAAGTCTCAGTTAGGAATATGGCACAGTCCTAGAAACAGACCAGACAACTCAGGAAACCACTGACAAGTGGCCACCGGACACTCTGTCATGTCTAGTTTCTACTATGCCAAAGCAGAAACTATGCAGAGCTCAGTTTGGGATTCTTAGCTTCTTCCCAAACTGTGATAAGTTTCCAGACTTGTGTCAACTTCTGGGACTCACACCAGTGAGTACCGGGGGAGCCCTTAGCTAGTATTTAAGAAGGAGGAGGTGACGGAGCAGTCAGGGAAGAGCCTGGCTCAGCAGAAACAAGGAAACCTGTTAGGGAAGGGTCGTATCAGAGGTCTGGGTCTGTTCCTGCTATGTTCAGCCTTAGAACCTCATGTGCTATATACTCCTGGGGGCTTGTGAAGGCAAGAAACAGTTTGGAGGTATGTCTTGTCTGGGCTATACAGACATGGGTGTGAGTGGCAGCATCTGAGCCTGCCAGGTATTCAGGCCCTCTGGTCATTGTTCTCAGTAGTTTTTATGACTTGGGCTGCCTCTTCTTTCTCATTTCTTACTTTGCATAATAATTTCTTCTCTTTAACCCTTTGCAGGCATTCTGCCTTCCTTCTCTCTTTCATGACTTATCTATTACTGCACAATTCCCGTGATCATCTGGTCTCCGTTCTCCACTGCTCTGAATGCCCGCCCCTTTAGTTCTTTACCTGTGAGCATACGTGTGTCTATCTATTTCCACGCATTCAAACATATGCAAATGCGTGCATTTTCTCCCAGTCCTATTCATTTTCTCCCCTCCCAAGATCAGAGTAGATATATGAATGAGCATATCCACCTCAGGGTCCCTTCCCCCGGCACCAGAGATTAGATGGAAAATAGCATTTAGTGCTATCAGTGGCTCACCCTTAATGACCAGATGGTCACAGGCCTTGCGTGGAGTACAGGGCATTGCTGTGTCTTGCTCTGGAAACTGGCTGAGCAGGTGTCTCTTCTCTGCTCCATGACAACGTGCCAGCTAGCACCCTCTGGGGGACAAAGCAACAATGGGAACTGGGGATGCCCATCTTTGTATAGAAGGCTCATGTTCTGTGTGCTCAGGGCTAGGCCCTGGCGCTTCTGCTCCAGGCTGACACTGGGCTACTGGTCCTTGGTTTCTGGGCGAGTTCTTGGAACCAGGAAGAGGCCAATGTCCTCATCCTTATAGGGATTTATCTCAGGAAAAGTGGGTTCAGCACAGTCTGCCCTAGGGGAGAAAAGCTGTGGACCACAGAGGGTCAATTAGTAGGTGATATTTATGGATGAATTGTCTGTATCTGTGATCTAGTCTTTTTTGATCACCCCCTTACTGGCTATGTCTGAGGGATATAGAAGGTAAACCCAAATCCTGCTGGTAAGTCCTGTCTCCCTGTATGACCGGAAGCTATACCATATGTAAATGAAATTGAGATTTTTTTTTTTTGAAGAAGAAGGTGGTACCCCTGAGAAAGCCTGTGACTTTACGCTTTCCTCAGGATTTCGGTTGGTTCATTTCTTGGGTCTTCCTACTGTGTTTCTCTGTCCTTCCCCAGAAATTGTCTTATAAAATTTTAAAAGCTTTGTGCTGTAGAAGTTTACCCACTGTGATAAAATGAAGCACACTTAATTTGGGGGTCACTAGTCATGCTGGGTGCCCCGGAGGCATTGATCCAAGGCAGGGGCTTTTAGAGTTGGGGAAGTCCTGATGAAGCCAGGGAACTGGGAACCCCAAATCAGGGCATAGATTGACAGGAAATGGTGGGAAGGATACCCCGTTTTAAAAAGGGACTACAGGAAATCAGGAGTCAGCCGGTCATTTCTGGTCATGTGGAGAAGAGCCCTTGCAAGCTGAAAGAAAATCTTAGGTTTCTTTAGAAAAACATGAACTCCAGTGTTAAGTGGAAAGCAGTGGAATGCAGGGAATTTGACGGCAGTGGGCATATTGTAGAGCAGGCAGGTAGGGACGAAAGATGAAGAGCGTTGTATCCCACACTCGACTCCGTTTATTGAGCCTATCTTTACTTCATGAATTTGTCAAATATGATTTAAGACTGTGTTTGTTTTTGTCTGTACCAACTACGGGTTCCAGGAGTCATTTCGGGATGAGCTCTCTCCCCTAAGCTCTTGGCTTGGCATGTCAACAGAGAGGATGGGGTTGCCGGCATCTGCAAACAGAAGGTTCTTGCCAGGTCATGATAATATTGCAGGAGTTGCGTAGGTGCCAGGAACAGGGGCCATGGTAGGAAGATTCCACCCGGCAAGTGTGAGCTTGTTCAAGGTTTAGAAAGAGGGCCTTATGAAATGCGGGAGGCTCTGCTTTTCAAGTTCACCTTCTGATGTGGGCCTGCTCCTCTTCTGGAGAACCTAGGGGAAGGGTGGGCCCCACAGACAAAGAGGGGTCATAGATGAAGGGGAAGAGCCAGACAGAGCTGAGCCCGTGTCTCTTCCTCTCCTAATGTCACTGGGGATGGTTTTAATACTACTAACCCGCCGATAATAAGAATAACAAAAGGATCCCTCTTCTGGTATACAGTTGCTGTTTGAGAGAAATACGCCATGAACAAGAGTCTAGTTATTAAAAAATGTGACCAAAGTCTAAAAACAAGCAACAGTAAGAATCTATGAACACAAAACCTGTACACGCCAAGGGTCTACAATGCTGTGGGTGAAGTCTGCCCGGGAAGGTGAGTCCAGGGTGGGTGGGTGGAGACAGTGAACAGGGGCTGGGCACGCGTGTTGGCACCCTGGATTCCTAGGCAGGGCCAGTGTGGGACCTCTCGTAGCCAATCTTCTGCATCTGGCAGGAAGAGATGTTCACCAAAAGATTAGCGTGTAAGCCGGGGCCTGCTCCACACCAAGCAAACACGGGGAGTGCCGGGCGTGACCTGTGCCTCAGGATTGCTCCAGGTAATTCTTCTGTCTTCAGCCGCTCTTCCCTCCGAGCTGTTGATTTTGGAAGCTGCGCCTCTCCGCCACTAGATCGCTTCACGTAATCTCAAGCCCTTCCCAGCCGATAACATTCTTACGGGGTGACGGCAATCCTCAGGCCCAATGTCAGCTCTGCCTAGGCACACCTGGGGACACCAGAGTCCTGCAGACAGCAGAGACTGGCTTGAGAGACAACCCTGTGCCACCCGACACCTGAGAGCCAACTTGTCTTTAGGGGCCTGGTATGCGGTGAAATCATTTCACCGTATTTGATGTTCAGAATGGGGGTCACCTGGTCTCCTGGGCCTAGAAATTAATGGTCTACAGCTCAGGGACTTTCCCTCCTTGAGTCACAGGCTGTCTTACTGCTACCTGAGAGCAGATTGGACCTGTGCTGAGCCCTCGGGCCCTTGGGCTCAGGCTGCTACAGGCCAGGTGAGAAAGTGAATTCCTGAGTCAAATAAATACTCCTGCCTCCAGCATGGTAGGAATTTGAAGCTGCAGGCCAGGCCAGGAATGCAGGGCAGAGAAAGGTAGGCGAGCTATCGGGGGAACCAGGCATAGACTTGTCTCAGTCCTGTCCCCACAGGCCAGGGGTCTGGATAGTCAGTAAAGGCAGGGGCTGAGAGTGACCAGGCAGGCAGGTAGCACCCTGCCTGAATGCTTGACTGTGGCAGCTTCCTCCTGTCTCTGAGATATCTCACTAGAAACTGTGAGCAGAGATGCTTTCAGGAGGGCCCTTCCAGGAGAAGCTCAGACCATGGAATCAGTCAGATGGAAAACCATCCTTCCTGAAGACCAGAAGGCTTTTGAGTTCCATGCTGACTGACTGTTACAAGAACCGTACGACCTATAAGATTTTGCTGCTGGGCCAGGAAGTCCCGCTTGTTGTCACGCTGGCAGCTGCAAAGACCTCACCATGACAGCATGGGTCTTTTCTCCACAAAGATGCAGAGTGCCGCTGTACAGGTGCACTGGGAAAGGGTGAACATGTCAGCGTCACGGAATAAAATAGTTCTTCTCACTGAAACTAAATATCTGCTTATTAAAAAATATCAAAACTTTCCATGTGCTCGCCGGGAGCACTGTGTACTCTGGGCTGTCCTCAGGCTTGTGGGAGGTAAGTCTGTTCTCAAGGATGTGGAGGCTTCTGGGGTAGCACAGAGCCCTGCTTCTCATTCAGACGTTGTTCTTGACCGTGGGGGAGCTCTCAGCTTCCTGTGTGTCTCTGACACTCATGTCCGTATCTTTCCTCTTTCCGAATAACTGAGTTTGGAACAGCTAAGTC
>JAQHUG010000295.1:235185-247255 GCA_028555095.1 Dicrostonyx torquatus
AGGTCTGAAATGAATGTTGAGGCAATTCTTTGCTTTGCCACCCAGGGGGATCTAACTCTGTTTTAGAAAACCGGCAGTAACAATAACAACAACCAACAACCGCCTTTTGTTTTTACTGGTAGCTTCATCGGGCTGTTGGCTCCACCCATAAGAACCCTATCCTGGTCCTGATTAACCTACACATAGCCAGAGGCCAAGCTAACTGGACCTTTACAAAGGGAAGCTCTGAGGATCCCAGCGGAGCAGAGAAGATGGATGGGCAGTGGGTGGACACGCCAAGCCACTCCACAGCATGTGGAGGGGTGTGGGCAGGGAAGGTAAGCAAGCTCTGAGAAGCCTGTCTGCATGCCTAGCAGGCAGGGAGCAGGTGGCCGGGGCTGCGTCTCATGGAAGGACTCTGCTTGTTTGTAGACAAACAGCCCTGGCACCTGTGCAACCCAAGTGAGGCTTCATTAAACACAGTTTCTGCCTCAGATCATTAATTTGTTTTAATTAGGTGTCCACAGGTCCAAGGGGTTGAGAGGCTCCGGTGGATGGAATGCGGGCAGGCTGGGGTTCCCAGCTGGGCCTGGCTGGGAAGGTAAGGGTTTGCTGGAGACAGGAAAGGGAGCGGGTGGCCTCCAGGAGGTGGGGTGATCCTTGCCCTTCAGGGCTGAATCCTGCTCTGCTGAAAACAGCACTGGCTGCCTTGGGGTGGGACCTGGCAGTGGTCCCAGGCTGTCAGCTGTGGATTCTCAGCCACCAGTCCCTCATTAACCCTAAGCAACATTTTCTGTCTTGATCATTGCTTAATGAGCTTGGGTGCCTGTGGGCCCATCATTGCCGGGGCCCTAGGCAGGATTTTCTTTTTTTGCACTCAGAATGGGGGCTGTTGCTAGAGGTCTGTGGGTTCTAGCCTCCTACACACGGTGGGACATGAGCTTAAAATAGTGTCATCTTTCTTCTCTGTGGAAATGTGCGGTGAGAAGGACTCTGGTTCAGAGGTAACTCAGTGGGGAAGAGTGAGGGTCATCAAATTCCACCTAATCGAAGTTTCGAATAAGCTATACTTTGCCCCATTTTTAAATCGTGGTAACAGGCACATCACCAAATTTGCCTTCTTAACCATCTCTCCAGTGAGCATCAGGAGCTCACTTTGCTCTGTTTTTCCTAACGTTACTATAGACTGCTTGGAAGGGCAGGTGCGTGACATCGGACTTCTGCCGAGCTTGGTGTGAAGTTCGTAGTTTCACGGGCTGCATTCCCTTCCGTGGCTTCTGTTGCTCGCTGTTTCTCTTGGCATGGGACTTTCCTTATTGTCTGAAACTCACTAACTGGAGTCTTCTTTCTTTTCCTTTACTATGCTGTGCTGTAGACTTGATGGTGCAGACGCCGGTCCCCTGTGCTGTGCCGTAGACTTGATGGTTGCACCTCCATCCCTCTGCCCTACTTCATTCACTTTGCTCCTTCAGTCTTTGGCTTCCATTTGTGGGTCTTCAGCCTGTGCTGGGCTGAGACTGCACAGTGACCTTCCAAGGCCAAGCCCACACTGAGACGGCTGCCCCAGCTGTTGTGAGCCTAGTTTCACTCTTAAGAGAACAGTGAGTTTTGAGCATGATCAACCTGTGGTCCTTGCTGATCTTCCCTCTCTGGAACTGTAACTTTGGAATCAGACGCCGGTCCCCCGTGCTGTGCCGTAGACTTGATGGTGCAGATGCCGGTCCCCCGTGCTGTGCCGTAGACTTGATGGTGCAGATGCCGGTCCCCCGTGCTGTGCCGTAGACTTGATGGTTGCACCTCCATCCCTCTTCATTCACACACGTTTGCACAACCTCGGCGCGGAGGCTCCCTAGCCTGGATCTCTTCTTTCAGGGTTGTGCGACACTCTTACCCTGGCTCAGGTGGCCCATTAGTGAGACACTCTTCGTTGGAACAACCTCCACTCCAGCTTTGTTCTGTTTCCTTTCCATCTTCACAGGCCCATTCTACATCAGTGTGTCCTTAGTTATGCGAGTTATAGCACACAGTGGGTTGCCAAACCCAAACCAGCCTCTGCCAAATTAGGATTCGCAGTTTATGGGCGGGACCCATACTGACCAGGTGGTTGCATAAACATATCAAAATCACAGTCGTGGATTAACCCCCCCCCCAATGAGAGAAGCCTTTGATGCTCTGAGCTTGGAAAAGAAGAGTATACAATATACAAAGTAAAGAGGGGCAGACAGGCAGTTGAGAAGGTCACGTGCAAGAAAGGCCTGGAAGATGTGTTTTGTAAACCGGGGGCCACGGAAGTGCTACTTATTGTAACACAATTAATAAAAACCCAGAGACAGATATTGGGGTTCAACCCGAAGGTCAGAAGAGCCACTGTCTCTTACCTCTACCTCAGTCTGAAATGGCGATCCTGTCTCCAGGAATCTCAGAATTAACTGACTGAGAGAGAGCTGTCTCCTCCCATCTTATAATCCTCTCTAGTGCTGGAATTAAAGGTGTGCACCACTACTGCCCGGTTTTTATGGCAAACTAGTGTGTCACCACTGCCTGGCCTGTAAGGCTGATCAGGGCGGTTGTTTTACTCTCTTATCTTCAGGCAAGGTTTATTTATTAAAATACAAACCAAACATCACTACAACCTATCCAGAGCTCGGGTCCAGAGATGGAGCGTAAAAATGGGAGCAGGTGGAGAAATCTATAGATGAAAGGAAAAGGAAAAAGATTCCAGTTAGCCAGTTTCACACAATAAGGAAATATGCTGCTGTCTGTGCAGAGGCCTGGGATAGAGGAGGCATGGCTGGAGAAAGTCTGACGAAGGCCTGAGCTGATGCCGTGGGACTCGTCTGCGAAGGAAGGCAGGAAATCTTAGTGTCTGGCAAGATGGGAAGGTGAACGGGGAGAAAAACTTTCTGCATCTTTATAGCTCCCTGCTACAAGGGGCCCAGATGGCAAGCTGGAGATGGGCTTCACAGGGCTGAGGGCTGTGTGTCTGTGCTAGAGGGTAGCTGAGTCGATGGCTCATGCTCTTTCCGATGTCGTTAGCTGTTCTCAGACTTAACATCTGTCAGCTTTGAGGCCTGTTAAGCAAGCCCTCCTGATGTGGGATGTGTGCTCTTTTTATTGGCTAATGAATAAAGCTTCTTTGGCCTATGGCAGGGCAGACTATTGCCAGGTGGCAAGGGACATATATAGAGAGAGGGTAGGCGGAACCAGGGAGATGCCATGTAGCTACCCAAGGAGAAAGCCACCATCCGCCAGTCAGAACCTCACGGGTAGGCCACATCACCGTGGCGATACACAAGTGAATAGAAATGGGTTAATTTAAGATGCAAAAGTAGAACTATGCCTAAGCTATTGGCTGAATACTGTTGTAATTAATATAGTTTCTGTGTGATTATTCAGGTCTGGGCGGCAGGGAAATGAAAGAGCAGTCTTTGTCCACACCCTGCTCTAGTATGAGGCAAGGGGACAGTAATGGTCTCTGGTCATCTGGTTCCAGCAGGGAGAGGCAACTTTCGGGCATCAGATTGGCCGTGGGATAAGAAATACAAAGGACAAGGAAGAGAGATTGGATTTGTGCGTGATCTTGGCTTCTAAAGTGAATTAATTCTACATTTAAAAATTTAGCCTGAAAAGCAGGGCATAGTGGTCCATTTCTGTAATTCTAGGAGTTAGGTGGCTAAGAAAGGAAGGGCATGAATTTGAGACCACTTGAGTTATAAAAAGAGATCTTGTCCTAAGTGGCTGCTGAAGGGGAAGATGGATTGTCTCCTGCACATATAGCCTGTGTCACTTTGGAGTGTTCTTCAGAGCCTCGCTCTGAGGTGGGAGTCATGCCAGCCCTGGTAAAAGTCAGCTGAGGAGCATACACTTGACCTGAGGAACTTGAGGCAAATGGAGACGTCTCCCAGTCCTGGGCACTGCTGCCTCAGCGTGGGGCTGACGAGCTATGCCTGCCGTTTGAGAGCCAGCCTGGGCAGTTACGCTCCATTTTCCCACACCCCACACGTGCACTGCACCCGTTCAGTTGGTGTGTCGGAACCAACAGATTCCACTTTCTTTTCTTTTTTTCTTTTTTGGTTTTTCGAGACAGGGTTTCTCTGTAGTTGTGGAGCCTGTCCTGGAACTAGCTCTTGTAGACCAGGCTGGTCTCGAACTCACAGAGATCCGCCTGCCTCTGCCTCCCAAGGGCTGGGATTAAAGGCGTGCGCCACCACCGCCCAGCTCAGATTCCACTTTCTATAAAGACATAGGTGAATGACCTGACTTTCCTGGGGACCCTTTTTTCCTTTTGTGGCACCCTCCCTGGCCTCCTCTGTGCCATGTATGCCACATCTCCAGCTGGGTTCCAAATGGACTTCCCTGTGCATCCCCCATCCCTTCCTGGGTAGCTTGTCCTGATTGGCTGTGCCAACCTCATATGCCAGGAAGAGGACGAGCATCTCACCCTTTGGCACATGTAGCTGGTGCTCCTTCAACTTTCAAACTTCTGTCTGCTCAAGGATAGAGGCCGAGTTATGCGCATACTCTGGGGTGCTCCTTCCTGGGCACACAGAAAGAGCTTTGCTGACACTTCTCTCGCGTTGTGGGTGTAAAATAAACCACCATGGTAAGGTTGACTCAGGAAGGATGTTTCCGGCCTGGCTGGATGGGTCTTCCTGATGCTCTGACGTTGTGGGCTTGAAATGGTCTCTTCTGAACCTTTCCAGGGACGGACGAGGTCATCGAGGTAGGGAAGAGGGCCTGCACCTTCAATGCCTGCTTCGTTTCCGTTCTCGGGTCAGCCCAGGGCTGGATGATGAACATTTTTTAGCTCCTGCAGACACTATGGAAGGACCCTGCATTAGTCAGAGTTCTCTGAAGGAACAGAACTGATAGAATGAAAATGTATTGGGAAGAAACTTACTAGACTGGCTTGTAAGCTGTGGTCTGACTAGTCCAACAATGGCTGCCTCTCAAAGGAAAGCCCAAGACTTGGACCATTCTCTAGGCCAAAGGCCTGTCTGTTTCAGCAGTCCCAAAAGAGCTGCTGATCTTGTCTATATTATTAGAACCTCCCCCACCCCCGAAATAGGTTCTAATACCAGCAAAAGAATGCCCCCAGTGGCCGGATAGGTTAACTTGCCCGTGAGAGTGAGAGCAAAAACTTCCTTCTACATCCGTTCACATGGGCTACCACCAGAAGGTGTGGCCCAGATCCGGGGTGAATCTTTCCACCTGCAAGGATCTGATTAAGAAAATCCCTCACGCCAGGTGGTGGTGGCGCATGCCTTTAATCCCAGCACTTGGGAGGCAGGGATAGGCGGATCTTTGTGAGTTCGAGACCAGCCTGGTCTACAAGAGCTAGTTCCAGGACAGGCTCCAAAGCTACAGAGAAACCCTGTCTCGAAAAACAAAAAAAAAATCCCTCATAGGCCTGCCCAGCTGCCTGTGTTTTCACTGAGTCCAGGCGTAGTAAGTTGACAACCCAAATCAGTCAGCTCGGCTCCGGGTAGCTCTCCATGGATGCTGCGGAATGCATTCCCACCGTGGCGCGGGCTATTGTAGTTGAGGAACGGCAGAGCCGTGATCACAATTCTGAAATCTCAGTAGGTTTGAGGACTTAAGCTCCTCTTTGTGGCTGCTTCCAGTTTTCCACAGTCCATCACCATAAAATTAGTTTTGTTGCTACTCCTGTAGCAACTGTAATTTTGCTACTGCTATGATTTGTAAAATGCAAATATCTGATATGCAGATGGTCTTAGGTAACCCCTGTGAAATGGTCAATTGATTCCAAAGGGGTCTTAACCCATAGGTTGAGAACCACTGAATCAAGATGGCAGAGAACCAGGGATGTTCCGGGCCAGGGAGAGGCAGGTTTTCTTCACTAAGTCCTGGACGGTAGGCAGGCAGGAAGGGTATCTCTATTGTCACTTGAATTCTGGGCTGACTTATCAACTAATCACAGTTAGAAAAAGCCCAACACCCTTAAGTGCCCCATGTAGTACTGTAGGGCTGTGTGACCCATACATCTGTCAATACAGCCCTCCATGTCTTCCTAGAACTAGTCTGACTCATGACTGTTAGCAGGGATGGACTAGGGACATGATCGTGAACCCTAGACCAGGGAGCTGCCTATTGTTATCTTCCTGATAGAGACATAGTCAGGTGACCACTGAGGCCCCCGTTCTATAATCATATAGTATCTGTGCTGTGTTTATTGTGGTGTCCTATCAAGGACTCTACCAACATCCAAATATTGTCCTCCTTGGGGACATTTATGTAAGGTCTGTGTGCTATCAGTGACCATTTTCTCCTATCTCTGACCTGAAAGACCCGGCATCATTACAAGGAAGCAAGTTTGGTGCTGATCCCTGTGTCTGGTCACTGTTGTAGTAGGTGCGGCTGTGTTCCCAGCACCTGAGAGGAGCACGGCCATTTGTTCCCAGCGCCTGGCTCTTGGCCATGGCACAGATAGCTTATACCCGAAATGATTACACACAAACTGTATTCATTTAAATACTGCCTGGCCCATTAGTGTTAACCTCTTATACATATTAGTCTAACCCATATTTAGTAATCGGTGTATCACCACGTGTTGTGGATTACCAGCATGAGTCTAACCTACATCCACCTCGGGCCGGAGCATCATGGCGTCTCTGGCAGTGCCTTTTTTCTCAGCACCTTCTGTTCTGTCTACTCCGCCCACCTACGGGCTGTGTCCTATCTTACAGGCCATGCAGTCTTCTTTATTAACCAATGAAAGCAAAGAAACACCGAAGAACCCTCCTACATCACGTCACTGGTACAGAGAGCCTGGGGTTGTGGCCTAGCCTAACGCTGGAGTCTGGATAATGAGTGCTGTCTATCATTCACCTTTTCTCAACAAAAGCCTGTCTCCAGGGAGTGTCTTGGTTTCACTATTTTCATGTTTTTGCCATAACCAAAACCACAGGAAACCAAAGGCATGGTGACATGTCCTGTGGAAGACGGCTGGGACGCGGATCGATTTGGCTTCTTGTCAGGGCAGCTTGGGATCCTTTTGAAGATGGTGGTCTATTTGATAGCAGTAACCTTGGGGTTCCGTTACAGGACCGGGAACTGAACCCCTCCCCAGGGATATGAGCAGTCAGACATCCACCTGCTACTGGGTACCTGTAGATAGCGAACCGGATCCCTGCTCTTCCTGGAACAGGGAGGAGAGGCAGGGAACTGGGAAATAACTTTCTTGTCTTTGCAGAACCTGGAGTCTGCAGGCTGCCTAGAGCGGGTGAGTTAGGAACAGGGTCTTGATGAGTCCTCTGCCAAACAAAGACTTCAAACGAATGCTGTGCTTGGGACCTCTCAAGTTATCGTCCAGTGAAAACACCCTGCTAGGCTAACCTATCCTCCCCACTCACAAGTCTAGGCTACCAACACAACGGAAAACAAGTGGATGATGCGTTGTTTTTGGACTAAAATCTCACAGCCTAGTAGAGTCGGGAGCTTGGGGCTGACTTGAGGTGAGTGTCACAGGGTCTCTTACTATTGTTTCAGTGACCTGCTGAGCTTGCTAACTGTGGCTTGCAGCTGGAGGCAGGGGTTGCCTCCAGCACTCTACTGGGGACACTCAAGCTCTGGCTTCCTTCCTCATCCTAGGTCTCCCAGAACCCTGCCTGATCCCTTCCATACCCGTGTCAAACTGCAGAGGTCCCTCTGAGTGTGAGCCTTTTGGTGGAGTTCAGACTGGTACAGAGAAAGGGACTCTGAGGAGAAGCTTCTAGGCCAATGGGAGGCAGGCTTTCCTCACTAAGTATAGGTGGGCAGGAAGGAAGGGTATCTCTGTTATCTCTCAGGCTCTGGGATGGTTTATCAACCCATCCATTTGGAAACAAAACAACAAAAACACCAACAAAAAACCAAACCCAAGTCGAGACCCTACAAGTGCCATGCTCTAGTGGGCCAGGACTGTATGACATATCCATGTAACTCTTGACGGTTTTCCTAGAACCAGCCTGGATGCATGGGCTGTTAGCAAGGACAATGGCTGAGGGACAGATGTGGTGTGCAGACCAGGCAGAGAATTGGCTCCTGTACGTGTTTTTTTTTTTTTTTTTTTTTTCAAAGTGTGACAGGATTGGCTAGTTTTTTAGGTTTAATTGTTCAGCCATCTCTTCTTGATGGTGTTGGTGATTTGAACCCCTAGCAGTTCATGGCTGAACACAGGAGAAAAGTGACTTACCTTTCAGATACTGAGTTTTGCTTTCCTGGAAAGTGGCTGCTCAGTAACGCTGATGCTCTGTGCTCCCATTTCTAGACCATCTCTTGCCAACACTGCTTTGCCAGGACCTGACCCCTCTGTTAGTTCTGGTCCTGCCTGAGGCAGGTCTTGGGGACCAAGGTTCTTGGAGGCCAGACACTTACCTCCTCTGGAGTCAGCATTCATAAGACAGGAGAATAGGGAACCTGGTTGTGAATTCTTAAGGAATTCTGTCTTTTGAAGTTGGCTTCACTTATCCTTTCTTTCTCTTATTTTTTTTTTTTTTTGGTTTTTCAAGATGGGGTTTCTCTGTAGCTTTGGAACCTGTCCTGGAACTAACTCTTGTAGACCAGGCTGGCCTGGAACTTACAGAGATCCGCCTGCCTCTGCCTCCCGAGTGCTGGGATTAAAGGCGTGCGCCACCACCGCCCGGCTTATCCTTTTTCTTAGACTGTCTTTTCCTTATGTCAGAGTTTGATGAGAAAGAACCTAGCATATGATCTTTTCTGTAGTCTTAGAAAAGACATGTGTTTCTATCACTGTAAAGTATAGCTAATGTGTTTAATCTATAAAGAAGAAGATCATGCCTTAGTTTTAAAGTTCTATCTCAAATACACCGAAAACAGGCCAACTGTGTGCTAATTGGTATGACCTTGCATTAAGATGGCGGGTTGACTATAAAATTCTACTTTTGAGAGATGGACCTTTTGGGAGAAATATTCAAATCTAGTAAAGTGATTCATCACCGCTGAATGCATGTGAAGATTTTTCTGGGGTTTCACATGTCTTAACCTTTTGTTCCGGTTGTGAGGTACACATTCTGGTCATTTGGTTTATCTAGTAAATTTAATCAGAAGAATTAAAAACTAAGAATTCAAAACTGGATGTAATAATACCTATATTTTAACAAGTGCCAGGAACAAATATTTGTCTAGTGAGTGAACAAGACACACCTGGGGAGCTGGTTGAGTCACACAACATGGTTCTGATACCTTTCAGTCATTGATAACTTGGAGCTAGAGATCAGGTTTTAGGTGACACAGCTGGGCATGGTGGTGCATGCCCGCAATCCCCGTGCTCGGGAGGTGGGTGCTGGAAGATCAGGAGTTCAAGGACGTCGCGTTGGCTACATAGCAGGTCTGAGACCACTTGAGGTTCCAAGTGAAAATGCTTCAAAGAGAGTGAGAGAAGTGTGAGGAAGAAAGAGTGGAAGGAAAGAAACATGGAGGAGAGAGAGAGGAGAAAGGCAACAAAGGAATGGGTGCTATGGAATAATCCTTCTGTACACTGGTGTAAATATGTGTTGCTATGATTGATTTAATAAGCAAGCTGGTCAATAGTTGGACAGGACATGGTTGGGTGGGAAAGCCAAGCTGAGAATGATGGGATGAGGAAAAGACAGAGTCAGTGGAGTCACCAGCCAGACACAGAAGGATTCAGAAACACAAAATGGGATGGAGGTAAAAGCCACAAGCCTTGGGGTAGCACGTACATTAATAGAAATGGGCTAAGTTGTAAGAGCTAGTTAGTAATAAGCCTGAGCTATTGCCTGAGCATTTACAATTCTTTTCTTTAGTTTTTTTGAGACAGGGGTTCTCTGTGTATCCCTATTTATCCTGGAACTCACTCTGTAGACCAGGCTGGCCTCGAACACACAAAGATCCACCTGCCTCTGCCTCCCAAGTGCTGGTATTAAAGGTGTGCACCACCACTACCTGGCTGCATTTATAATTTATATTAAATCTCCGAGTCAGTTATTTGGGAAGCAGCTGCCGGTTATTAGGGATCAAGTATTCAGGACAGGAAACTTCCACCTACAAATGGAAAAAGAGAAGAGGAAAAAAAGAAAAGGCTAAAGAAGAGAAGAGCTTGTGCCTGACACATGTGCCTCACAGCCTGTCTGCCTGGCACTGCAACCTGGACCTGTGGTGTGAGAATCTAATAATGCAGGTCACTCTTTTCAGAGAACAGGCTTCTGCCTTAAGTCTCCCAGAGAAGACCTATAAAAGCTGCCGGGTATGCATATTCTCAGACTCCAGATGTGCATAGTCACCTCCAGGGTGCTCCCTACAAGGAAGAGAAAACCTTGAGATCACACAATTCTATAACAGAAAAGGACTGTAAGGTGGTCCACCCCATGAAATCTTCTCACCCTCAAAAGAGAAGAAACTAGAAAAGACAAGGGTCCAGAGAGGCCCAGGCTATGGCCACTGCCGATACTCCTTTCACTATATTATCAAAGGAAAAAACACTGGGAGCTGTGTCTTCTGGGTGAGGGAAGGAAGATGGATGCCTGTCAACAAGATGTGTCTAGAAGAACACCCATGGGTAGGCTCAGGCCCGGGAACGTTCAGAAGACCTGGTCATACTGTTCTCTGAGATGCAACAGCTCCTGGCACTGGTGGTGAACATGTGGCCAGGTGTAAGAGTGGCAGCTGGCTTACTAATTAGGCCAGGAGGAAATAAGCAGGTGAGGCACCTGTCTGGTGCTAACGTTTCTTCTTCCTGCCATTTCTGGCCATCCTCAGGAGGAAGGGGACCAGTGGCTGATGGCAGCTAACTGTGGGTCTGAGCTGCAGAGATAACTCTGAAATCGATGTGCCTTCTCTACCCCCATTTTATGTAATATCTACGTTGCTTCTGTCTGGGCCCCCGCATTCCCGTCTCACCCATCCCATTCTAGACTTAGCTCAGGTCCACTTGGGTTGTGAAATCTCACTTCTGATCATCTAAATGAGTGGTGTGTGCTACCAGTGGACGGTGTGTGCTTGGGATAGTCCTGCCTCTGGATTGTGGGGGGACAGGAGAAGGGTGAGCCAGAGGGAAATTACCACACATCTTTGCTCATTGTTTCCTATCGGGCAAACCCTCTCCGTTCCTTCATTCTTAAGCTCTGTAATTAAGTCCTTGTAACTCTTTGATCAGCAATAATAGCTGTTTACAACAGGCGAGGCGTGGCTGTACTGAGTGGCTGAGTGGGTGGCTCCCACCACAGACTAGTGCCAGCTGCAGCCCAGTAGGAGACAGACATGGGAACTGTCCGTCTTTGCCATTTCTCTACAGCTTCCCTCGAATATCGCTCTTCCTTTGACCTCAGGTTCTGGGGCAGAGCAAGAGTGAGCGAGCTAGGTAGACTATGACCTGTGACCGCCATGCTGGAGACAGTGTCACACTGTTTATGGAAAAGAAGGGGTAAAGAGTCTGAGGGACAGCCACCTGCCTCACCCTGAGCTCCTTTAAGTGGACTCAAGAGTCATTCTTCATATGTTTTGTCAGATGCTGCTGAGGCCCTGGAAGGACCATGGTCAGGGCTTCCTCTAGCATCTGCTGTCTGCTGAAACAAACTGGCCCAAAGCTGTCCAGCCAGGGTCTGTTTCCCTGACCCTCTACTGACTCTGCTGCTGCCCTTCCTCCATTCCAGATTTCTTGTGGGTTCAGTGTCTACTTTTGGCTTCTTGGTGGTGGCCTCAGGGAATGGGGAATCTTCAATCAGGTAAAGTGATGTCTTCCAAAACTGAAAGTTGTCCTGTCAACCTTCCAGGCACTTTCATCTGCCTTCAGGAAAGTATTCTGATACAGCGGCATGAACCTGTAACCCAAGCACTTTGGAGGCTGAGGCAGGAGGGTTACAAGTTGTAAACTGGCTTGGGTATCTTATCTAAAACAACAAAGCAAAAGCAATAAAAAAAAGAAGACACCACCGATCAAATAAAAACAGGACGACAAACCGGTTAGCATCAGCTATGGAGAGTTCAGGTGAGGTGCACGGGGCAGGTAGGGGCAGGTGGGAGCAGGTGGGGGCAGGTGGAGGCAGGTGGAGGCAGGTGGAGGCAGGTGGGGGCAGGTGGAGGCAGGTGGAGGCAGGTAGGGGCAGGTGGG
>JAQHUG010000295.1:248349-264852 GCA_028555095.1 Dicrostonyx torquatus
TTCTGGAAGGATAGGAGTCCATGCAGGTAGAGTGTTGGCATGGCAACAAGTGGCTCAAGGTTCTGGAAGGATAGGAGGAGTCCACGCTGGTAGAGTGTTGGCATGGCAATAAGCGGCTCAAGGTTCCAGAAGGATAGGAGTCCACGCCGGCAGAGTGTTGGCATGGCAACAAGCGGCAGGCCCGGCAGCAGAAACAGGAAACTGAGAGCTCACCTCTTGAACTTAAGTATGAAGTAGAGAGAACAAAGTAGCAAGTGTGGGAAGTCTTTAAACTTTCACCTCCAGTGACACACTTCAACAAGCCTGCACTTCCTAACCACTCCCAAACAGTGCTGCTAACTGGAGACCAAGTGTTCACACATCCGACCATGCGGGGACATTCTCATGCAAGCAACTTCAGTCCCTTGATGGCCTCGTTTAGCAGCACATACATCCCCTGTGCGGGAATGAAGGCCCCAAGTCCCTATAAAGACGCTTAGGCCAGACAAGAAGGCAGCTGTCAGATTTTTTTCTTCCTCCTTGTGGTTGCCTTCCCTTGGGATGGTGGCTTCATTTCTGGTGGTTTTCTCCACTGTAAGACTGCATAGTCTGCCTTCCAGAAATGGGCGTGTTGACTGGGGGGGTACATGGAGCACAGCTTCCAAGTCTAATGTTTTGCTTAGGCATGGGCTATACTGGTGGGATACTCTGCCCTGGGCAGCTCTGACCCAAGGCTGAGGTGGCACATGATGCCTGCATGTGTCACCAGGTTTTCTTGAAGAAGTAGTTTGTCCTGGCTCTCCGTGACCCAGCCCTTAAGGGTGCCCTTCAACCCCAGCCCCTGGTTAAATTATGTTCATGGTTAAATTATGTTCATGTGTCCTAGCCAGCACAGAAACACCGGAGTGGAGTGTTTTTAGTTTCACAGGGTGGGAGACAGTAACCGGCAGGGTGTCTTCAACAAGACCCGATCAACAATGTCCCTCCTTCCTCCTCCTTGGCAATTCCTGTGTTCTCAGGAGAAACAGATACCTGTTCTTGAAAAAGTGAGACAGTACAAAGAAGAAAAGAACTCATAATAATTTTTAATTTATATTTTACTGTATGTAACATAGAAGGTTAATGTTCTCCCTTGTTCCTGGTGTCTGGAGTCAGGTCTAGAGGCTGCTGCCCACTGGTCTGTGTTGCTGGTTTAGCCGTTAGGTTCCTCCCTGGACTGCGGATTTCTCTGTGCTCTCCTCTGGGTGCCATCCCAGAGGTCTCACTGTGCTCTCTGCCCTGGACACCTTCTCTATAGTTGTCCCTGGAAACCTCCATCTCTGAGCACCCACGTGTATTCTCTGGCTCATGGACTGCCTACTTCTCCACTTGTGCTCCAAAGCTAAAATTGATCAAATCAAACTCCTAATCACCACCTCTCCCAATCGGCTTCTTCTCTGACATGTCAGCAGGCACAACAGTCCATAAACACCCTCTGGTTAGCTGACGGTGTCTGTTCTGAAAGGTGGGCTCTCTGCTTGTCTGTCTGTCTGTCTGTCTGTCTGTCTGTCGTTTGTTTGTTTTATGAAGGTTCTTAGAGTTTTCTAATGTGATCTGAGAGTGACATCAATCACTGACCTTCCATTCAGGGTCATATTGAGAAATGATTGTAGTCATTAATTAGAGATGAATCAGTAGGTGTGTCGTGGGCTACAATCAGGACAGACAGGGCTATTTGAAGCTGTCCAGGATAAATGAGGGCAAAGATTGCTAGGAGCCTACCGAGCAGCTGTTGGTTCCCATAGGAGGACCAATGAACACTCAGACATGTTGTCATGGTTACTTCCTGGAGTCCCAGAGCTGAAGAAGTTCCATCCTCTTTCAGGGGACTTGAGGACAGGGATTTCTGCCCTGTTTGAAGGAAGGGTCTGAAATCTAGATGTGAAGAGGATTCGCTGGTCCATCTTCTTAACAACACCCCTAGGTATCAAAGTATCCAGAGATGTACTGTAAAATCATTGGTGGAACTGTGACTCAGCATCTATCGAGAGGACAGTGCCCTTGAAGTCTTTATGTGAACATCGGGACTTCAAAAGCTCAGGGTATGTCTCTGCTCAGGAATGGGGTCATTCCAGATAAGGTCAAAGGGGGCAATCTTCATCCATTACAGCTGGCATCTGTAGAAATCAGAACAGACACTCAGGAAGAAGGTGTTAAAAGTGGAGAAGGTGTCTGCCGCCTATGGAGAACAGCCTGGCAGAGCCTGACCTGTTGGGCCACTGAGTCTCAGGTTCCATCCCAGAACTGAACAGGAGAATAATCTTTATCTTTGGGACACCTGGTCTGTAGTGCTTTACAGCACCTCAGAAACCAACATAGCACCTCACAGAAGCCCAGCTGACAGCTGTCTATTAGAAGGCTTTCAATATCTAATTATTATCTTTCAAAGGCTTAACAGTTCTCTGGGTGTAAAGGTTTTATGACTACATAAACAAGATGTCTGTGGCCCTGTGTCTGGCCTCTTTGCAGGTGGGCACCCACAATTTCACTTTAGGCGTCTCTTACGCTCAGCTACTTAGAAACAGGGCCATCGCTCACTAATAGCTATAGATAAGGTGTTGAACAGAGGCAGCCCAGTGTCTTAGTTAGGGTTTCTCTTGCAACAATGAAACACTATGCCTGAAAAGCAAGTATTGGGGGAAAGGGTTTATTTAGATTACACACGCATGTTTGTTCATTATCAAAGGAAGTCAGGACAGGAATTCACACAGGGCAGGAGCCCAGGGGCAGGAGCTGATGCAGAGGCCACCGAGGGATGCTGTTCACTGCCTTGATCCTCATGGCTTGCTCAGACTGCTATCTTATAGGACCTAGGACCACCAGCCCAGTGACAACACCACCCATAATGAGCTAGGCCCTCCCCCAACAATCACTAGCTAAGAAGATGACTCACAGGCTTGCTTACAACCTGATCTTATGGAGGCATTTTCTTTCTTTGTTTTTAAAATTGCATTTTATGTATGTATGTATGCATGCATGCATGTATGTATGTATGTGTGTACCATCTATCTATTTATCTATCTGTCTGTCTATCTATTTATGTATGTATCATCTATCTATCTATCCATCTATCTATATCTATCTATCTACCTATCTATGTATTTATCTATTATCTATCTATCTATCTATCTATCTATCTATCTGGCTGTCTATGTATTTATCTATCATCCATCTATCTACCTATCTATCTATATCTATCTATCATCTACCTATCTATCTATTGTCTATCTATCTATCTATCTATCTATCTATCTATCTATCTATCTATCTATCTATCTATCTATCTATCTATCTAGTGTGTATACACTTATATATGACACAATGTGCCTGTGGAGGTCACAGGGTCACAGGATACCTAGATATCTGTTATGTCCTTCTGCTTTGTGAATCCTGGGGACAGAACTCAGGTCATCTGGCTTCGCAGCAGGCATATTTACCCACTGGGCCATCTCACCAACTAGCGATATTTTCTTAATTGAGGCTCCCTCCTCTCAGCTGACTTTAGCTTGTGTCAAGCCGACATGAAACTATCCAGCACATCCAGTCAGTCTGGCATCCTTACATATGGGGGAAATTGGGACAGACACATAAGAAGAAGAGCTCGGAGAACCCAGCCAAGAGAGTGTAGGTACCAGAAGCTGCCCAGAGCTGGCAGCTAAAAGTTAGCTGCTGACTAAATCCAGCAGGCAGCAGGTCGGGGTGACAGGCTGCCTTTCTTGCAGTCTGAGTGGGCTCAGCGTTTTCCTTCCCAGGTGAAAAACTGAAAAGCCAAGGCAGAAGGTGGTGGGTAGAACTGATTGTGCCAAGGGCTCTAAACTGCACGCAGAATTGTAGCATCGACTCCCTGTGCCCGGCTCACCTAGTCCTCCCTCTGGGATCATTTATCTCTGTAGATTGGTGTGACCTCTCCAGTGATATCCAGTGAAAAATCTTCTTTCCCTCTGGTCCCAGTGCTGACCATTTATTTCTCTCTTGCCTCCAGGAAGTACTTGTGGTGTGGTTTGTCACACAGCAGTAATCCATCTGTGAACTTGCAAAGATCTCTTTAAATATTCATGTTAACTGTGACCTCCCCTGGTTCCTTGGGTCAAGAATGTAAACAATCCAGGGGAGGGGCTCTGGACTGAGTCCTGGCTGGTCCCCAAGATCCTGCCTCTTGCCTTAATCAGTCCCTTTCTCTGCTCTGGTAAGTGAAGGAAAAGGAACATATCCAACAAAGGGACAGGGTGTCTATCGTAGGAGAACAGACCCAGCCGGACAGATAGGCACAATCTTTGCATCTCTCGTGGGAAGAAAGGATGGCGTGTACTAACCAGCTTCTGCCTTATGGGCGGACCTAGGAATACTGAGGTTTGGGTGAATTATTGGGGATATCAAAAGCTGGTCTCATCGTGTTGTGAAGTCCTTCCTGGAAGAGAAGACACTGTGGATAAACATGATTCCCCGTGGGCTACCAGGTTGGAGAAAGGGCATCTTGTCCTCAGGGCTACTTCAAAGCTGTGATGGGTTTCGTTGTCTCTCTCTCTCTTCTGAGCTGGGCTGGTTCCCTATGGCATCCCTCCCCTGAGCTGTGATGGCCCTCATGGCTTCTCTCTTCTCCGCTGTGCCGTCTCATTCAGATTCATACCAGTGAAGGTTCCTTCCACACATAGTGGGGTTTTTCTGCTGGATATGGATCAGCCTTGTGTCCCTGAGAGCCACTCACCGAGGGCATGAGAGGCTGGCCAAGGAATGGCCGAGACAGACAAACCACTGTCTCTCTGTGTTATTTCTAGAAGCAGCTGCAGACTCCCAACTACTTGAACTTGTACTAAAACCATTTCCTTGTGACAGCAGTCTATCTGTCTATGAGGAGGGGGTATCAGAAGATGGCCTGGGGCCATTTAGTGTGCAACACGGTCACCAAGGCAACAAGAGAATTACATATTTCCTGATGTTCTTAATCAGTGAGCCCTCTCATCTCTGTGTGTCTTTCCCGCCCATTCACATAAGATAGCAAGCCAAAACTTTATGTTCTTGAGACAGGGCTTCATGTATGCCAGGCTAGCCTCAAACTGGCTACGAATCCATGTATGACCTTGAACTTCAAATCCTCCTGCCTCTCTCTTCCTCTGGAGAGCTGGGATTACAGGTATGTGACCCCATGCCCAGTTTATGTGGTACTGGGGTTTGAACCCAGGGCTTTGTGCATTCGAGACGAACACTCTACCAACCGAGCTATATTCCCCAAACCTGTAGTTTGTTGTCGTATATGTTACAATGTGGCATTCACTCATTCTCACACTGTGCCTTCTGAAGACAGATTGATCTTGCTATCACCCTGAACTGTCAAAAGAAGTTTCAAAGTTGAAGGCACATTGAGAAAGAAAAAAAGAAAAAGAGCAGACGTCTTTGAATGGTACCTCAGATTTCACCAAACGTTCATCCTTAGTAACTGTTTTCCTTCCTGTCTCTCCTTCATGCAAAGTTTCAACTGTCCATCCTGCTGCCCTGAGATTTTTAATCCCTGGAATGAAGAAGGGTTTATGTTTTCCACCCCCACCCAATGTTGTGTTCTCCCAAAGGTGCTTTCTTTAGAAACAACATTTCTTCTCCTGCCAGCTGGAGAGTTTTACAGACGACAGGACTTTGAAGCCGTGGCGGGGCTTTCATGGGTCCTGGTGGGGGTTAGACACATTAGGTAGTGAGGCACAAGTCTGTAAGGTAGGAAGGGCACATGCACCCTAGAAACTCCTGGATTTCACTGGCTCCCTGGTTCCCACAGCCTTTTTGGAAATGTTGCTTAGCATCTCAGAGCTGGGGGCTGGAGAGATCAGTCTCTCTCTTGGATCTTGGAATAGGAAAGGACGTGGGAGTCAGCTCGGAGGCTGGGTGAAACGTGTGTGAAACACAGAAGTACCGTTAAGTATTTCAGTTCGTCCCCCTGGAGATGCCTGTGGTCAGTCATTGTGTTGGAAGATTTTTCTCATTGATCCAGGGAGACTAGAATGACACTCCGGGCAGGGCGTCTCAGTGTTCTGAGGCCTCTGCCGTAGAGTACAGCTCGCCAAGGTCCTCCTCTCAAGAGGAAACAAAAGTCAGAGGCTGGGAGCCCTTCCCCCATCGGCAGAGCAGTGTGGGTCCTAGTATGCGTCCAGCATCTGAGGCAACAGCTTGCCTTTCACCCACTCCAGGTTTCTCCTGACCGCTTGACTCTCAGCATCTCCTCTCTCAGCGCCAGCCACAAGGACAAGACAGAGGAGATCAGCTGGAACTGCTGATGAGCCAAACCGACTCCAGGGGCAGCCAGTGCAGCAGGCTGGTAAGGAAAGACATCAAATTCAACTTTTATACAGAACCAGATGGCACACAGGAAGTTCTGATGTCACTAAAACTAGAGCCTGTTAGGTCATAGGCCACATGAGGGAATCAGCAGGTAGCCAGCCAGGCTTTGTCCTGGGTGCAGTCCCGTGGGACTCCAATGAGTAGCCCTGAGCCCATGCCCAAGGCTCCAGTGCTCTGGGTCTAGAGGATTTGAGACATTCATTCCTGCCCTCCCTACGGGGCCCTCCAGGTCTCT
Organism: Dicrostonyx torquatus; assembly: GCA_028555095.1. NCBI lineage: Eukaryota > Metazoa > Chordata > Mammalia > Rodentia > Cricetidae > Dicrostonyx > Dicrostonyx torquatus. The sequence goes on from JAQHUG010000295.1 coordinate 254,927, forward strand.
AGGACCCAAAGCTCTTTTTCCTAGAAGCTGTGCTCTTGGAGCCCAGGACTAAGTAAGCGGGACCCACCTTTACCTACTGCTACTGACCTTTGTCCTAACATTCAAGACCTCCCCTTTCAGTTTCTCCTGCACAGGAGGAGTAGCTGCCCCCACACTGTCACGAGACTACAGCTGGTGCCTATTGCTGCTGAATGTATACGCTAGCCCAAGAAAAGTGCGTGACCCTTTCTACCTGTTACATAGGCAGATTACAGTCATTAAGACATGAGTGTCCTGACTTACTGGCCTTTAGAGTATCCTTATACACCCAGCCTTTCACTGAAGCCAGCATGAAGCCAGCTATGCAGGTAGGAGCCATGCTGTGGGCTGCTTCAGGACTGGCTGAAACGTCTCAGTGAGACCTTCTTCCCTAAGACCACGATGGTAGGATGCCGTGTCCTTGTTAGGAGTTGCCTGTTGACAGCCCTGGGAGGGAAATGACCGTGTGCCTGGGCTCCCATGAGCTGGGTTTGGTGGGAGCGCACCAGGACCATCAGCCTGTGTTGTGACAGCACTTCTGTTCTGCCCAGCTTTCATTTGGTGGCCAACCATGAGCTCGGGAGGCTCATCCTCCTATCTAGTGACACATCAGGAACTGACTTGGAGTTTACAGCAAGTGGGATTACTAAGCACCGAGGCATAAACACAGGATGCGGATGGATTTCCCACCCTCTGGCCCAGTCCTCACATGGAGCAGCTGGAACCCAGCCAGGGTGCTCAGCAGGAAGGGTGTAGTTTGCACACGTAAACATGCGAAGGGGTATGCATGTGGCCATTGTGGATGTGCATGGCTATGTGTACATGCATATATCCGAGCATACGCATGTGTGCATAAGTGTGCAGACGGTGCATATGTATGTATGGCATATGTATGTATGACAGGCAGCCAACCAGGCTTTGCTCTGGGTGCAGTCCTCTGAGACTCCAATGGGTAGCCCTAGGCTCAAGCTCAAGACTTTAAGACTCTGGGTCTGGAGGATTTGAGGGGTTCACTCCTGCCCTCACTGTGGAGCCCTCCAGGTCTCTAAGACACAAAACTTTTTTACTAGAAGCTGTGCCCTTGAAGACCAGGACTAACTAAGCAGGACCAACCTTATCTATGTACAAAGTCCTGGGCTGGGCTTGGGTCTGGATGGAGATGGTGGGTCCTAGTCTATAAAAGGCCCTCCCATCTTCCTGTTGGGAGCACATGGTGAGGAGAGGAGAGGCTGAAGCAATGGTCTGGAATCTCAGCTCCTGGTGTCCTTCACTATAATGTAGCCATGGCTCTTCCTTTGAAAGGCTGACTTCAAGAGGTCCCCCAAGAGCTTCAGCAGGAAAGTGACCCTTGATTTTCTGCCTAGGAAGGTTCGTGAGTTAACCACATTGTAGGAACTGAGGTGGCTATATGTGAAGCAGTAGGCATGAGAAGTGGCCTAGGAGCCTGAGAGAGCATGGCTTCGAGCTGGGTCTTCCTCAGCGTCAGGTTTGGGATGCGCTCTCATTAGCTCCAGATGGAGGTACAAGCCCAAAGACCAGAGATTTTCCTCGACTGGCTCTGAACCTCACCCACGGTCATTTCAGAGAGGTGCCGCAGGAGAAGACACCTGGAAGGTTGCTCCTGGACATTCCCAGACCCCGTCTTCTGCAATACTTTCTGACCTGTGCAACTCAGAACGTCTTCTTGGAGTGGGCCTGGTTCCTGTTGCTGCCGTCAGCACATACTTAGCTATAAGGCTGTCTACGGTCATCACCCCTCCATGTCGGTCCCATGTCGGACTTGGGCCCTATTGGGCTAGTGTCCTGGAGTGCAGAGCCAGCTCCTTCTGCAAGCTCTCAGAGAAGCCTCCTCTGTTTCTTGTCCCCCTCAAATTTGGAGTTGCCACATTCTGTGACTTATGGCCCCGTTCTTCAGCGTCTTATCAGCAGCTGAATCTTTTTCATAGACGCTCTTTCCCAGCTCCTTCTTCCCACTGAGGATTCTGTGAGTCCTTCCTCCCCAGGCAGCTGGCTGTGAATACTAGTGTCACATGGAACCTGGGAATTCCCTTATGACAGTGTATTCACAGGCTCTAGAGATAGACTCTGGGTATCTATCTTTGGGAGGACCACTCTCCTCCATTGTGTGATGATCTCGTAGAAAGATAAAACAGATGTGGAACAAGCCCAAGTGGACTTTTTATGTAGATGCAGAGGGTCCCCGTGTGCACCCTGCGGATGTGGCGTGTCTCGAAGCCCCATGGTAAGGTTCAATTATGCTTCTGAGAGACTCTAGACACAAGCTGTTTGCTGAACCTGGGTCTGTCTTGGGGAAACTCTATCTTTGGTGCACATATGTAAACATTTGTCTGTTTGGTGTATGTGCATATGTGTGTATGCATGTATACTACACATTTGCACATTTGTGCCCACAGACATGTGAACACGTAGGCATGCATGCGGTGTACATATGTGAATGTAGCAAGTATATGTATGGGTGTTATGTATGTGTTTTATGCATGTGTCTGCATGTATTCACATGTGAGCATGTGTGTGTGTGTATGTGTGTTGGTTATGTGAAGGAGTTTATCCAGAACACATAGAACACCCAGCCAAAGTTGGGCTACTGCTGTGGTGGCTGCCAATGCCTAAAGAGTTCTGTTTGACCAAGACAGGGTGGTCCCTTCCTGTTCCTGGGGTGGCCTGGAGCTCATTGTCAGGTTTTGTAGCCAGCTCGGCTTCAGTGTTCCCCTGTAACGCAGAGGGCTTCTCCCTCACACTGCTTTCCTGCAGTAGCTCTAGACCCAATGGCATGGTTGACCCAACGGCACAGTTGACCCAACAGCACGGTTGACCCAATGGCACGGTTGACCCAACGGCACGGTCGTGAGAATGATCACAAATGTGCAAAATGAAGACCAGCCATCCCAGTGAAAGATTACCCTAGGTGCCTTGGCCAAGCTGCTTCGCATGTCTCCATGGGCATCATTATGCCCCGTCAGGAACCCAGCCCGCCTGCCTGTTTGGAAATGTCATTCTAACCAGAGTTGGCTGGAAAAGATTGCTGGTGCTCACATTCCAGGGGTCAACGCCGAACCTAGAGTTTATGTCTACAGGCACGAAGGGAAGTATTTAAGTGCACACAGACCTACCATCAGAGCATGGGCCCCATGTGTCTGCCACGCCCTCATCCTTGCGGAAAGCAGCCCTGAGAAGCAGGGGGTGTAGACCGTGTGTGTACTGGGACCTGACTCCGCATGAACAGTATGACAGTAGGGTTGAGATAAGGTGGAGCAGGGAGACAGTGTTAATCTAGTGCGGAGATTCAGGTGGGGTTAGATGGAACACGGTGGTTGTGGATGGACAGTGTTCGGGTAGCTCCAAGAGCAAAGCTGGTGTAGACAAAACGCAGGTGATACTGAGACCCAGGGGAGTGCAGTGTGGGGTGAAAGGAACGTAGGTGGTACCGAGTCCCAGGTAGACAGGCAGATGGCATTTGGCACCTGGGTGCTCACGATCTCGGAGACTCGTCACTCAATGTGCCACATCTGTCCAGGTGTTAAGAGGAATATAGCCAGGAAGACACTTTAATCCATAAAAATACACTCTGTAATTTTATGAAATTACATCTTTGATGACTTTTTTTCCAGGAAAATATGATTCCCCCCCAATACTATCATCCTCTTTTTAACCTGATCACATCAGGGAAGACACAATCACCAAATAGGAAACTTGGTACTTAGGGTGTTCCATAGGCCTTTGGGTTAGGATATCAGCTTATCTTTTGGGGAGCATCATTTACCAAATAACCCTCCCTTTCGGCACCCAGAAAGCACCCCAACCCTGCCATACCTTGAATTTAGCCCTTTAGAGACCTGTCTGCTGTCCTGCAGCCCTAGCTCCTTATTGTGCCCTATCCTAAAATGACTCCTGGATTTTTTTTTTCTGGGAGAGAGGTCCCAAACTCTACTCGTGCTGGGGACTTCCTGTTTGCTTTGTGGAGGACATGCCCTACTCCATGGCCATTTTTTTTTGTCCTCTTTGTTGCAAGTGGACATCTCTCTAAGAGTGAATGGGAAGCAGATCAGACGTGAACTATTTAGAGGCATAATTGGCTTCTGGGGTATATGGGATGAAGGCCCAGAGGCGATGCCAATAGGATGGAGTGAGCAGGCTGCTTTGATGGCAGCATTGTAGGGTATTCATTCCAAGGTTGTGTACATATATTTGTGTGTGGGGTTGAGGCCACACTGGCCCCAAGGGACGCCTGTAACACTCCTAATGAGTCTGCGCATCATTTACCAACATCAGGCAGTGGGGATCTGGGAATCAATGCACGTGCAGATGATCAACTATCTACTTAATCAATTTGGATTAATGAAGCAGGCAAGGGTGGGCAGGGCCAGGCTTGGCTTGGGGCTTTCTAATTAAAGACAGGGGAAGATGCCCGTGGGTGCAGTGGGCACATTACCCATCACTGAGGGAGGCACCCAAGTGAGAGTGTCCAGGCTGTGGGCACTGTTCTAACGAACTGCTTGGGCAGCGCTGGTGGGCTGTGGCAGAACCCCTCCCCTCAAGACTTCCAGACAAAGCCCTTGCATCCTGAAGAGGTCTTCCTGTCTATAAAGGTTTTTTAAGTAGACACGTGGGCAGAGCAGCATGAGGACTTGCCCACATTCTCCTGCCTTTGGACAGTGAGTGGAGTCTAGTCTAGAAAACATTCTTGCGCTCACAGTCAAGGCTGATGGTTGTAATGTTCGTCTGGAGGATGATGAGTGTGTGCCCATCAAGAACTCCGTGGGTTAGCTCCCTGAGGGTAGCGTAAGTAACCCTAGCCGAGGCTGGAGTCTGCTGAGTTGTAGGCGTGGTGGCAGGAGCTCAAAGCCAACAAATCACATCTCTAACTCAAAACCAAGTGAGGACTGGAAGTGGTCAGGCTTTAAACTCTCAAATACTCCCCGTGGCGTACTTCCTCCAACAAAACTGTGCCTCCCCATAACCTCTCCAAACAGTGCCACCAAGTGTTCAAATGCTTGAGTCTATGGGAGATAATTCTCATGAAAACCACCATATACATCTACAAAGCTTTATTTCCATTCTCCCGAAGATTTCCTACAGCCTCTCGTGGTCTTGTGTTGTCTCCTACTGTCTCAAACCATTGTGGACACTTGTCTGTAATGTGGCTTCTGCTGTCCCAGGATCTCCTGTACATTGTAACCTTCAGACTGTCCGTCCCCTAAGGCAAGGCAAAGTGCCAAACTTCTGTTTGATACCTGAGCTGAAGTGGCTTTGCCGTAGGGGCAATTTTGTATTCTTGTAAATTGTTTTGAAGAAAATGTGCCAAGATGTTTCTTACTTTCTAAAAAAGCTCCAGGCTGCTGCTTATTTCTTAACTTACAACCTACCAGGAGAAAAGCAAATTAGCACAAGGATAATTGTGAAGTACCAACTTCTGACTCCTAGTAGGAAGGGTCTGGAGAGACTGGCACCTCTGATCAGCACAGCAGCTCTTTTAGAACTAACGGGACATAGCCAGTTATTTTTTCCTCCCTTTTCACTCTCTTCACAGTTTTCTGACCGCTAATCAAACCCAAAGATACAAGCAATTCCACAATAACACGCTTTGCTTTTGTGTGAATAACATTCATTAGGAGACAAGTTGACATATCTCCACTGAACTGCCTAGTGCTCAGTCCGTACCACCTTCAGGGGTAGCTCAGGTGGTTTGGGACAGGAAAGCCTGAACAGGTGGTGAATTCCCGGGGTCACTGCAGCCACAGGGCCCCGCCCTTCCCTTTGCCTAGTCCCCATCCCTACCCTGCCTATGACTGCTCTGGCTTCAAGGCTGCTGCAGATTATGGAGATGACATCATGGAACATATTCTGGAGGTCTCCAAGGCCTTTCCAGGGTAGGTGCAGATGCTCTTCTGTATTTATGACAGACTGGACGTTGTATCCCACAGCTGCTGCCCTGCTGCCCTTCCCCACATTCTGGCTTTCCTAAACTGGGAGAGGATTCCTCCCGGCTCACAGCCATAAGCCTGCGATGAATAAGTCTCAGCTACACTAGCCGGTGGTGAGGGAGTTCATCTACATATATCGGCCTGTGATGAATGAATCCAGCTACATTGGCTCATGGTAACTCACTTACATGAGTTTAAAAAGTGTGACTTTTTGCCTATAGTGGCTGAGGGCGAGTTTCTCTTTACATTGGAAGAAAGTCACGGTTGTCCAGTTGGTTGCCTGGGTCATAGCTCTAGGCCCTGCACCTCTTTTGACGTTGTGCTGACCTCTCCCCTGCATATCATTCCCCTCCTCAAAGCTTGGAGGTCAGCCCAAGGTGACTCTTCTGTTGGTTACGGTTTCCTTGACTCTCATAACTTCTCTGCAGGAGATCCTTTTAATAACTCTAGTGAATAGACTTTTGGTCCCTGACGTTGGCTATGAGTTTATAGGGTTGAATTCAGCCTGTTTGTCTATGAGAAGTGTAACTTGGTCTTGAGTTTTTAGGAAGAGCTGTGGGATCCAGATATAGATACCATTGTACACCATAGGCTAGGGACAGGAGCCAGGCCAGGAAGGTGGGATTCTAGTGTGGCTGATAGAAGGTCAAGAAAGGAGGGGTCACAAATCACTAAGAGATTAAAAGGAAGAGGTTCAGATGGAAGGGAGACTGTGAGCTGTGAGGAGGTGGATGGTTTCACAGACAGAGAACAAAAGGGGTTTCCACTTCCACTGACAACAGACACAGCTGAGGACCGTTGAGAAAGGGGATTCAGAAAGGTCACCCTGAGTGGGAAGATAGAGGTCTGCAGAGCCACCCGAGCCAGTCCAGGGTGAAGGGTGCATCTAGAGCCTCAGTGGTGGGGAGTCGGGCTGGAACCTTGGGGATGTCAGGGCATAGACAAACCCCACCTCTAGACCTTCCAGGATGAAACACTTGCCCTGAGTTCAACATCCCTGCCAGAGGACAGGACAGGCAGGCATTGTGGGGAGCAGGCGAGTCAGAGCTGGGCAAGTGTCCTTCAACTCCTGTTCTCATTTAAATCTATCAAGCAAATTTATGCCTTTCTGTGTCTCTTACAATTCAGTTGGTATTAGATTGGAGATGTTGCTGGTGATGCCAGAAGCATCTGGGGGGGGGGCGGGGGGCATCAACTGGGGATCAGGGACTTAGCTTTGGGTTTTACTGACCCCAAAAGAACCCCAGCGTACATAATTATAGTATTGGGGGCAACAGCTCCCCCCAAGTTCTAGGCCATTAGAGTTGGTCTGTCAGGGCTCCCCATGAGTCCAAGAAGGTTTTCCTCAGAGGAAGTACAAAATGTGGGGTTGAGTTTTGGGACATCGGGAAACACTTCTCATCTCTGCTGTGGGTTGGAGACCCCTACGTCCAGTTCCAGAGACAATGTTTTAAAAAATAGAGAGAGGGTTTCTGGCTGCCTTAGAATCAAGACCAGACTGGCCTTGAACTCACAGAGACCACCTGCATTTGTGCCAAGCTGTTGGCATTAAAGGTGAGTACCATGACACCTGACCTGAGAATCTATTTTTTTATGTTGTAGGATTTCTAGCTTTGACAAGAGCCAGGCAATGAAGGCTGGAGCTTCGCCCAGGAGAATGACTCCAGACCCAAACTACAGTTCTCAGTCCTTCAAGATTTTTCTTCTCATCCCTAAATATTTTTTGTTTTGTGTTTTTGTTTTTTTGTTTGTTTGTTTGTTTTGTTTTTTTTCGGAACAGGGTTTCTCTGTGGCTTTGGAGCCTGTCCTGGAACTAGCTCTTGTAGACCAGGCTGGTCTCGAACTCACAGAGATCTGCCTGCCTCTGCCTCCTGAGTGCTGGGATTAAAGGCGTGCGCCACCATTGCCCGGCTGTTTTTTTTTGTTTTTGTTTTTGCTTTTGAGGCAAGGTCTAGCTATGTATTTCTGAATGTCTTGACTCTCTATGTAGATCAGGCTGGCCTGGAACGCAAAGAGATCTGCCTCCCTCTGAAGCACTGGAATTAAAGTTGTGTACCACTACCCCTGGCTAGCCCTGAAGATTTTTTTCATGTCCAACTTCTTCCAAGTCAATTTTGAATTTTAAAGCAAAATATATACAAAACAAAAACATAGGTTCTCCCAAAGTCAGTTTCTCCTAGTGTCAGCACTGTGAGCCTGTGGCTTGGTGTCAGCAGAGCTGACTGGGCGTGTGGCCTTGGCCTCTAGTCCCAAGAGGGTCCAGGGCTGGATTCTGTTTATGGAGTCTCAGCTCTTTTCATCTTGAGGAAACACTTTGTTGCTTCGCTCCAAAATAACTTCTGCAGAAATAGGCTGTATTTTTAGGACACAGGAAAGGCTCGGGCAGACCCTGTGAGTCTCTTATGGCCAGCTGGTTTCCTATTGCCTTCCAGAAGCAGGCGTCACAGCCTTGTAGGAGAGAGAAAATGACCACCTATAACGAGAGGGGGTGAAAGGCTCCTGCACGCTCTCGGAGCCTGTTCATCTGCTCCTAGCTTGTGGTCTTGGGTACAGCATTATTATTGGACAAAACTGGAAAACTAGTTACATGATGCTCAGGAGTGTTTCAAGAGGAACTTGTTCTCAGACACGAAGATGAGATGAAAGCAACTCAATACCAGGAAAGTCAGAGATACAGATCTGGGCAGAGTGAGGCCTGGGCCTGAGCCAAGTCCAAGTTCAGGGTCCTTCTTACAGGTGCCAACTGAGGGACAATTGGACAGCAGGAGGGCCGTGGGCCTTCCTAAGTTTCTTAGCAATACAGAGCTGAATTTCAAAAGCGACCGATCTTTTCTTGCCTTTGGAATCACATGTTTGTTTTTTGACAAACAAGAGAGGGAAGTTTACTTCCCTCAGGAGTAGTAAGGAGACCGCTTGTTTGTTTCCCGGCCACGTGGCAGCTCAGACCCGAAATAATCACACACAAACTGTATTAATTAAATCACTGTTTGGCCAATTATTTAAGTGTGTTGCTAGTTAGCTCTTACATCTAGAATTAACCCATCTCCATGATTTTATAGTTTACCACGAGGCTCGTGGCCTACTGGCAAGGTTTTAACATGTCTGTCTCCAGTGGTGGCTTCATGGCTTCTCTCTGACTCTGCCTTCTTTCTCACAGCATTCAATTTAGTTTCCCCTGCCTAGCTCTATTCTGCTAAGCCACTGGCCAAAACAGCTTTATTCATTAACCAATAAAAGGCAACACAGAGACAGAAGAACTTCCCACACCATTTCCCCTTTCCTGTTTAAATAAAAAGGAAGGTTTTAATTTTAACATTGTAAAATTACATATAACAAAACAGGTATCAAGCAAGGATTATAGTTACAATATTTATATCTACTTTACCTTTTATCATAACTAAGGGACATCAGAAAACTCTAACTATAAATTCTTCAACTCCATCAAAGACTCCAGAAAGATATATTACCTAAGTAAACAGGAAGTGCATTGTAAGCAACTTCCAAAACTCTAGAAATGACAGAGACATCTCGCCGCCTGGACAGTCACCCGAAGTCCTTCTGTATTGTTGGGGCACCCATCTTCAGCCTGCAGGCCCACAGTATCCAGCAGACTTTTCCACGAAGCAGGAAATTCCAAAGTTTGTCATTCACTTTCTTCTGTGTCCTGCAGACTGTCTGCCAGACTCTTTCATGAAGCAGGAACCCCAAAGGATCATCTCACATTTAGGCAAGTTCAGCAGTCATCTCTCTGTGGGTCCTACATGTCCAGTTCATCAAGCAGTCCAGGCAAGAGCAGTTTCTTGACCAAATGGCTACCAAGCTTCATAAGGAGCCTCTTTGATGCCCATCTTCCTCTTGAAGTAGATTGGTGTTGCCAGGAGCAGCTGTGTCTCATTGTCATGAAAAATCTTAACTTTTTAAAACATTTAAATGTCATATTCTGTAGGTCTTTTAAAGGTTTGAAGA
>JAQHUG010000295.1:265379-276141 GCA_028555095.1 Dicrostonyx torquatus
CTAAGAAGGTGTGCATCCATTTTAGGTTCCCAAAAAGCCAATACATGCAGAAGAGATAGGTCCCCGTGCCAATGTCTTTGGTTTCTCAGTCAGCCCCCATTGGCAGCCACATTCAGAGATTCCAGTTTGGTCATATGCTCATTCAGTCCTGGTCCAGCTGGATTTGATGAGCTCCCCATAGATCAGGCACACTGTCTCAGTTGATGGGCTAGTCCCTCGTTGTCCTGACTTCCTTGCTCATCTTCTCCTCCCTTCTGCTCTTCGACTGGACCTTGGAAGCTTTTGTTCTGATGTGGATGTAGGTCTCTGGCTCTATCTCCATCCATCAGGTGAAATTTCTATGGTGATGATCAAGATATTCATCAATGTGAATATGGGACAAGGTCAGTTCAGGCACCCTCTCCTCTGCTGCCCAAGTACCTAGCTGGGAACATCCCTTGGACACCTGGGATCCCCTCTACTCCCTTTCTTCTCTCTCCCAATCCTACATACATTTTTCTAACACCGTGACTTGTTTAGAGGTCTTTTTTTTTAATCTGAATCTATCTTTGTTGTATATCTGTAATTATTTTTTGACCAGAAGCGCTTCTTAAAATGCCAAGCAGCAACTAAGGTTGCTCTGTCTTTTGGCTCCGCCCAGTCCAACATGGTGGGGAGAAGGTCTGTTTATCATGAGCCATACTCACAGCCCCATTTTCAGGCCCATGGCAGGTCTCTGTTGCCATTAAGCAAGTTGTAGCACTCTGTTCACAACCCCATTTAAATACTGGGCCTCCTGAAAGAGTCAGAGTTTGTGCTGGCCCAGAAAGCTGGCATTTCAAAAATGGCGTGGCTTTTTTCTGCTAACACTGAATCAGGAAAACCTCTCTTAAAGGGGCCACAGCATTAAGCTGTGCTTAACTCTGTTTTTTTTTTCCCTAGAATTTTTTCTCAAACCCTCTCAGGTTTTAAGTGGATTTTAGTTGGCCCCATGTTGGGTGCCAATTTGTTGTAAGGAAACCACTTGTTCATTTCCCAGTTACCCAGACTCCCAAAATAACCACACAGTTATTAATCTGTGTATCGCCACAAGGCTGTGGCTTACCGGGTAAAGTTCCAGCATCTGTGTCCAGTGGGGCTACATGACTTCTCTCTGACTCCGCCCTTCTTTCTCCCAGCATTCAGTTTAGTTTTCCCTGCCTAGCTAAACTCTGCCTTGGTATAGGCTCAAGCCAGCTTTCTTTCTTTAGTCATTAATGGTAATCACAGTATACAGAGGGGAATCCCATATCACTCAGGAGAAAGTTACCTTTGTAGGTGGGAGGGGAAATTATCTCATGATGTCAGGGTTAGCAAACCAAAGCCCCAGGACCCACAGATGTCCTATCGCCATTCTGTCCCCTTCACCTACTTTCCCCACCCTCAATTTCCTTGTCTTCCCAAGGGCTCTGATCTCAGACCCCCATGGTATCAGCGGGAGTACTATAAAAACAGAAGCTAGGGGTAGCCAGTGATGGGATGCAGTGCCCCTGGGCAGAACTCCTTGAAGCTGGTGTAAAAGTTCATCAGTCCTTCCTCTGCTTAACTTTTGAGGTCTATGGTTACCACTGGCAGGAAGAGATTGATTGTTGCGTGTTGTAACTGGGTTTGCTTCTGGTACCCTGATGTTCTCCACTGTGCAATCTCGTATTCTATATCCATTCCTCATGGATGCTTCTGCCTGTCTTTAATGCATTTCTACTATTTTCTCAGTCAATGGGCAAGCACACTGGCCTTCTACACTGTGAGGCCGCTATGTATTGTGTTGCATTATGGCTGGGGTCCCAGGTAACTTGGAGACACTAATTATCACTCCACAAATGGGGGCATTAAGGAGGATTTGGCCTCATCTTTGTCAAGGACGAGCAGCTGCACAGGTGGTCTGACCGCTGTTCTCTGAGGATCTCCTCCCCACGTCTCATTTTTAATTTTTTTTTTTAAAAGTGAAATCTGTGCTTTCTTCCAAAAGGCTGACTTTGTATCTGGCCTTCTCCATTGTCTTCACTGAGAGGAAGCTTTACAAAGATCCAAAGCCAGGATAGGATTAGGATCCTGACTTGGTAGAGACACCTGATAGGTCCGCCCATTGTGAACCATTGCCTGCCTTTCCTAGCCCCTGTACAGGCAGGGCATGGACCTAGACACACATACACCCCGAGATAGGTGTCTGAGATTTCAGACCCTCAGTGCAGATGGCTGCATGACACTTAGGGCCCCCAGGTGCAGCAAATCTAAGGGATGCCTGTATCCACTGGAGATAAAAATATTCGGAGGCCTATATCCAACAGAGCTGAAGGTGTTCTAAGTAAGAAAATCACTGTGTTTAGTTGACCCAGAGGTGTTCTGAGGGTCATGGCCAGCTAACACAAGAAAATTCTGAGGGGTCTGTATTGTTGAGACATGAATATTTTGTGTTCTCTGGAGATGAGGGTCTCTTTGTTGTGTCCGTTTCCAGCAGAACCATTCCATTTGTGGGATGTCTTCTCTGTGTAAGCTGTTAAGTTTCATTTCTCCATCATGTTCTAAGATCCACAGGACCCGTCTTAGGACAAGGCAGCCCCAGGAGGATCTGAACTTGACCTGGTATCTTAACATTCACAGAGCCCCTTTCTGGCCTGCTTTCCAGTAGCCTTGGGTCTTTTATTTTCCTTTGAGAAGTTCCAAATCTGGAAGTCATACTTCTGTACAGACTGGGCTGAACATCATCGTTCTACTTCTGGGCAATGACTTCCTATCCAAGTAGCTAACCGAAACCGCAGCTCTTCCCAGTGCTTTGTTCTTCAGGCCTGGAACCGTGTCCTATGTCTAGAGAAGGTTCTCGTTTCCAAGCCGTGGGGGCAGGCCTTAACTGGGAGAGCTGTCATGCACTTCTGTAGAACTGGCCTGACTCAGTTTCCCCAAGGACTGGGGCTCCTTCCTTTCTCTATGACATGCTTAACATCTCAAAGGTAGAGATTTTCTAATATTCTGCCATGCAAAATTAGGTTTTTTTTTTTTTTTTTTGCTGAAATTGAAGCCTAGAGAGATGGCTCCATGGTTCAGAGTAAACACTACTCTTAGAGTAAAACACTGCTCTTTCAAAGGATCTGAGCTCAGCTCGCAGCATCCATGCCTGGCAGATCACCACTACTCATAACTCCAGGCCCAGAGGTTCTGGCATCATATCCTGGCCTCTACAGTCACCTTTAATTACACATACACACACACACTTGAAAATAAAATAAATATTTCTTTAAATAAGAAAGGGGGGGGGGAGTGGGGCCTGACTTGGAAATTTTATCAGCTCCCTGTCCTCTGAGCTAGCAGCCCCTTGGAGACCTGAGGACCAGGACACAGGTGCCTTTTGCAGCCCTTGAATTCCTCATGGGGCCGTGGTTACCATGAATGGTTACTAGTTTTATGTCAACTTGACCTGAGCCAGAGTCACTTTGGAAGTAGGAACCTCAGTTGTAAGTGAACTTTTCTGTCCTGCCAACCAGTTCCCAAATAACCACACAGAGGCTTTCTGTTAATTATAAATGCTCAGCTGATAACTTGGCCTTGTTACTAACTAGTTCTTAATTTTAAATTAACCCATGCTTTTCATCTACCCTTTGACATGTGGCGGTACCTTTTCTCAATGTGGCACGTTTGTCTTGCTTCTCTCTGTGTCTTCCTGAGATGCCTGAGACCCCCCTGTTGTAGGAGCTGCTTGTTCTCGTCTGCCCAGACTCAAAATAACCACACAGAAACTATATTACTTAAATCACTGCTTGGTCAACCATTTAAGTGTATTCCTAGCTAGCTCTTATATCTTTGGTTAACCCATTTCTATTATTTTATATTGTGTCATGAGGCTCACGGCCTACTGGCAAGATTCCAGCTGGCAGCTTGAGTCTTGCCCCTCTGGCATCTCCATGGTGTCTTTCTCCCAGCATTCAGTTTAGTTTCCCCCACCTCGCTCTATTCTGCCCTATCACAGGCCAAAGCATATTCTTTATTCATTAACCAATAAAAGCAGCACATATATAGAAGGACTTCCCACGCCATCTCCCCTTCTTCCTTGAAATTTATTTTTGTCCGCAAGTCCCACCTAACCTCTACCTGTTCAGCTATTGGCTAGCCAGCTCTTTTGTTAACCAATGAGAGTAGCACCTATTTACAGTGCACAAAGATTTTCCCACATCATTCAGTTGAGTAAATGCCCCCATAAGATTGGCCTATAATGCCTTTTCTAGATTGATGATTGATGTAGGATGGCCCAACTCACTGTGGGTAGGGTCACCCTGTGCAGGTGATCCTAAGTGCTGTAAGAAAGCAGGCGTTTTCCTCTACAGCTTATGCTTTAGTTCCTGCTTCCAGGTTGCTGCCCTGAGTCTTTGCCCTGACTTCCCTCAGTGGTGAAGTGTGACTTGAGAATTGTCACGGTGTGTTATCATAGCAACAGAAACCCTAACTAAGACAATTACCTTCTCAGGCTGCATGGAAGCCAGGCACTGGTGGTGATTTAACAATATTCTCAACATTCATTCAACAAACAGGTATTGAGTTCCAAATACAGGCCAACCTGTTGCTGAGGCCCAGACCCAAGTGAAAAAGAACACACAACCCTTGGAGTGTGCTTTCTAGAGATGTTGAAAAATGAGAGATCAGTGAACCTGTGCCATGGTTAGGGCAGTGTGGGGACAGGAACGGCCAGGACGCTGTCTCAGTCATGAGCACCTTCTACCTGAGCAGAGGACTGTGTACTCTTGTGTTTGGTGGCTAGGGCAGGGGTTCAACTCCCTGAGCCATCTAGGAGGACAAGAGCAAAGAGGGTGGCTTCTAGACACACCTGTCTAAGCTCTGACGGGTGGCCAATGGGGACTCCAGGAACGGATCAGGTTTGGCCCTCTGGAAACACACCTGCAAGGGTCATGCAGCTGACAGTAGCAGAGGCTGCGGCTCCGGAAACTGCAGGATGTCAAGAATTTCTGATGGGAGTCGAGCACCAGAAAAGACCCTTGTGGCTGGGTTTTAGATGACTGTTCTGATGTATTATGGGACAGGAAAACAGAGCCCTCTTACAGAACATGAGGCGTTTGGGCAGCACTGGAAACCCAGGTCGTGGGTGGGTTCAGAGGTTATCCTGGGGATTTGAGGACCGATGCATGACAGGGAGTCACCTTTCTGAGTTTGGGGCATACACGGTCCCAAGCAAAATGTCAGGATGGGTCTTCATGAGCTGCAGATCTGGTGGGAAGGTGATGCGTAGCTGGGAGGCCTAGTAGTGGTTGGGAGTTTTTAGGAGAGTCATAGAGAGGGCACCTATGGCTGTCTCCCCCAACCCTTGAACTCCTAGACACCTTGTTTATGAAATGCCACAGCCTCCAGTCAAGGCTTTTACTGGGGAAAATTTGCAAGCATTGTTAATTAGTGCCTTTGGAAGGCTAGCCAGTGCCAGATGCTGGTTTGGGTTTGGGTTTGGATTTCTAGGAAGAGGATTCTCTCCCTGACCCATTCCTGGGGTGCTGTCTGCCTCATCTCAATACCAGAGGGCAACCTCATGGACATATCTCGGGGATCGAGGTCACGTGCCCAGCAGGGCAAGCTACTTGCCCCGTAGACCTGCTGGAACTACCACTTCTGTTTCCTGCAGTGAGTGAGTTTGTCCTAGAGGCCCAGGGGCCTTGATGCCAGGTCAGAGCAGTGTGCATCCTCTTCGAGGGCCTGCTCCCAGCCAGCGCCCATCATCATGACCCGACATGTTACATGGCAAGAACATGGAAACACTTGGGCTGGGTGCAAGCAAGGGTATGTGAATGTGGAGTGCAGGGATATGCCTCTTAGTCTCTGAAGAATGTAAAAATTGGGTCCCTAGGAGCTTTTCTGGGAGCCAGGGTGAGGCGAGAGAGTAGGGAAGGGGAAGGAACACCTTCACCTTCAGCTAAGCCGCTGGAGTTTCTGAGTGTCTGCAGCTCTTGGGCCAGTTGCCAGTTCTACTCCCAGACCAGGCTGACTTTAAGCCAGGCTGGCTGATCCAGGCTAGAGCCAGAGCTTGCTCCCAACTCCCACATGCCTTGCACAGCTGGCTGCTCACTGGCCCACCATAAATAGAAAACAGTGTTCTGGCCCTCCCGGCAGGGGAAGGCAGGCAAAGTCTTGGCCAGGAGAACTAAGGTGCACAGTCACCCCTGGCCTTTCAGGTCCTTCCTCAGAGTGAGAGGACCCCAAAGGCATCCGTTCACATGCAGAACTGAGTGACAGGGCAGGAGGTACTTGGCCAAGGGGTCAGAATTTCTCTTGAAGTACAGAACCGATTGGACTTGGATGTTTCTGTAGCCTGGCGTGTTGGGGGTGGGGAGCAGGTGGACGGAGGTACTGTGTCTTTGTCCTCCTCTTGCTCTGGATGCTGAGATCCGATGCCTTTCTTTCTCTTTGTTTTGTACTGCGTCCTTTGTCTCCCAAATTTGGTAGCTGACTCTTACTAGAAAGCGGAGCGGGGACATGGGATCATGCCTCACGTGCAGGGGCCTCTGTGGTGGCTGCCATCTGCCTTTGCTCCACAGGGCACTGGAAGCTACACAGCCTGTCCTCTGTTGTTAGCAGAGAGGTGGTTTCACCTTCCTTAGCGAGCTCATTTTGTTCTCTCTTGTTCCTCTGAAGAGCAGTGTGCTTGCTGTCAGTCATGTGTGACTGTGTGACT
The DNA here is from genome assembly GCA_028555095.1 of Dicrostonyx torquatus. NCBI lineage: Eukaryota > Metazoa > Chordata > Mammalia > Rodentia > Cricetidae > Dicrostonyx > Dicrostonyx torquatus. Next base: position 272,062 of record JAQHUG010000295.1, read on the forward strand.
TCGTCTCTTAACTTCTCCGGCCTCAGTCTCTCCCATCAAGTGAAACAGCCCAGGCGTTTGTCACAGTGCTCAGCCAGTCCCTGGGCAGGCAGGAGACAGTCCCTTAGACTGTGATACAGGCACATTTCTGTTGTGACTTAGCCAGTGTCTTCACAGCTGTACTTCAAGGTGGGGGACCCTGGGGAAGCCTACACTCGACCCAGCTCACTGGGCACAAGGCTTACCTTGGAGGCTACCTTCCCTGACATCAAAGAGTAGAGGTGGCATTTGCGAAAGAGGTAGATTCTCAGAGTTGGAACTAAAAGACTTAGGTCCCTCTGTCATGGATGGGGAAGTAAAACTTAGATGAAAAAAGTTGGAGCCCTGCAAATGCCAAAATTTGGAAGGCACCGTGGTTGGCAGCCCTGACTGTGAGAGGTGCCCTGTTGTAATAGGGGAGGTGGGGGTTGTGTTCCCAGCACCTGAGTGGAGTGAGGCCGTTTTGTTCCCTGTGCCTGGCTCCCGGCCGCGGCCGCTAGTTTATGCCCAAAATAACCACAAGAAAACTGTATTCATTTAAACTCTGCCTGGCCCATTATCATTAGCCTTTTCTTGACTAACTCTTAGATTTTAAACTAACCCATTATAAAAGTCTGTATGTCACCACGAGGTAGTGGGCTTACCAGGAAGATACAGCATGTCTGACCCTGGCAGCTTCATGGCGGGCTCTCTCTCTCTGGCCCAGTCTTCTTCCCAGCATCCTCTTCTCTTTTCCCCGCCTATCTAAGTCCTGCCCTATCAAATGGCCCAGGCAGCTTCTTTATTTAGCCAATCAAAGCACAGAAATACAGAAGAACCCTCCTACACCAGTGCCCCATGGTAAGAGACTAGACCCCACCAGGGCCATCCTAGAGGGCACATAAGTTGGTCCTCCTGCTTAACTGCCCAAGACCATGGGCCTTTCTAGCCACTGTGCATTCTTCCCTGACAGAGCCTCTCTGCTTCCACACCACCCTCATGGCCCTACCACCTCTGAGGTCGTCTGCCTGCTAAATTTGGCCCAAGGCCAGAATTCCACCGGTATTCGGTTTCGTCCCTCTCTAGAAATAGATACCTGTGTATGCTTCTGATGAGTGTGTTGGCTCACAGTGTATTTGATATATGGATGTATGTAATGTAGGTGTATGCTCAGGCAACCCTGCATTGTAAATAGCACGTACCACCCCCCTGGCCCTGTCTACCGTCTTGGGAGCTAAATCTCAGTGGGGTATATAGTAAGGGGAAAACGACACTTCATGTGTTCATTCAAGATGAAATGCCTCCTACAGAGTTCACGGGAAAAATGAACCCTGTACAACTTAAGTTACTTGCATATAGAATAGAAGAACAATGAGAAAATTTACCACCGAATTCTGACTTGTGACATGTTATTACTCTGGCATTATCCTTCCAATAGCATGGGATAATTACAAATGAATTCATACTTTTCTCCAAAATATTGCCCTTGGGGAACAGAGTAATCCTGAAGTATTGCATGTTGTCTTAGTTAGGCTTCTGTCTCTGTGCTAAAACACCATGGATACAGCATCTTATGGAGGGAAGGTGTCTGCAGTCCCTGACCCAGGTCTAAGCAGGACCAGCACAAAAAGGAACTTATGCAGAAGCCATAGAGGGGAGCTGCTTGCTGGCTTGTCCTCATGCCTTGCTCAGCCTGCTCCCTTAAACACCCCAGGACCATTTGCCCAGGGGTGGCACCACCCATGGTGGTCATGGCCTTCCCATATCAATCATTTATTACGAAGATGCTCTACAGGCCAATCTGGTGGAGACATTTTTTGTCAATTGAATTTCCCCTTCCAAAATGACTCCAGTTTGTGTCATGTTGATGTGAAACTAGCCAGACCACATGTCCTTCTAGATTTTTTTAAATATGTATACAAAATACAAACAACATTAATTATGGGTCACAAGTAAAACATTTACTGTAAATAGCATCACACATATTTTATTCTATACCATGCTTGCCTTTGTGTGTGTGTTTTTCTGCCTGTAGCATTAATGCGTGCCCTTTATAAAATATTTAAGCTACTTTTAAAGGAAAGAAAATGCCAGTAGTCACACCTCCCCCAGACTGGGTATGAGTTGTTTTAGGACTTGCCAGGCAGAAAACACATTTTTTTTTAAATTTTATTTTACAGAAACAATGTTTTCTAAGCATTGTAATCAAATTATCTTTCTGATCAAGTGGCTCTTGAACACTTAAAAAAACTTCTTAAGGTGACATTATATTTTACTTATGTATATTGTTTAATTGTTTCCATTTTTATAACAATTTCAAACAATATCACTCAAATATACTTCTCATATATCTTTGCTTAGCGTGTGGACACCACCAGGTTATAGAAGTAGAATAGTGAGCATTTTATATTTTGAATGTTACTGTCAAATAAATCTTCCAAAGGGAGTATGTCTGTTTAAACAGTTGTCAGCGGCTAGTTCTGGTTAGTCTGCCCGCACCCCAACGTGGGGATATTATTGGCCATTTTCTCTTTGCTTTAACTCCCTGATTTATTCACAAAGTGAGGCTGGTCTGGAACCTAAACCACTGTCCCTTATCTGCTATAAGGAAGATGCTGTGCTAATCCCAGTCTCTCCTGGCTGTTGTAAGATCTTCTCTTCCCATAACGGATACCTCCTTCCGGGCACCTTCCCACCATCTTCCCAGCCTTGCGGACTGAGGACTCCTGCTCCAGCAGAGACAGTTCCTAAGTTCTGTGGCCCTTGGCCATCGTGTGGAAGTTGGACAGAAGGAACAGATGTCTGGGAAGTCGGCTCAGAATGCTGTCTTCTGGTTTGCCTGCAAACATCCCTTCTTCCTTTCAGCTATAGACCTGAAGTGAAGCTACGTCTAGTGCCACGTTCCAAAAGGAACCTGGTGTGTGGCTGCCGTACTCCACATCAAGAGCTGTTTTTCCAACAACGGTGTCAAGACTGAAGAAGGATTTGAAGCGTTTTCAAGGCTGGGTTTATGCTTTCCACGTTCTGAAGCTTTTGGTTACTTAGCCTTCTAGAGGCAGAGTTACTGGTAAGCCAAGATCTCAGGTATCGAGGTCCCATTCATGGGTTCTTAGCTTGGAGTTGGTTTTCTTACTAAGGAGCTTCAACATGATTTAAGTGTTGGGCCTTCCAAAAATCTAAATCAGTCTCACTTTCAGACAGAAAAGTTTCTTTCTGCCACTTGGCCTCCTCCAACCACAGACAAACAATTGTTGTATGTCAATACTGGGTAACTTAGCTGGAGCTCTGTAAGTATGGCACTGAGAATTCCGAAGGGCTGCTATTCTTCGGTAAGTGCAGATTGATTAGTAATGTCTGCCTTGGCCCATCTTGGTAGTCAAGTATTTACGTGCTGGGCAGTCATAGATATGTTCTAGTTTGCTTTATATTTCTGTGAACACTATGACCCAAAGTAACTTGGGAGTGTTATCTTGTTTACAGGACTGGGCCACAGTTGGTCATTAAGGAAAGTCAGAGTAGGAAGTCAAGGTAGGAACCTGGAGGTGGGAACTGAGGCAAATCCACTTACTGGCTTGCTCCCCATGGTTTTCTCAGCCTGCTTTCTTGTATACTCCAGGATAGTCTGCCCAGGGGTGGTTCTACACAGTAGTATGGCCTTCCCCTGCCAATCATTAACTGAGAAAATGCCCAACAATCTTGCTTGCTGTTTGATCTGATGAAGACATTTTCTCAGTTGAGGTTCCCTCTTCCCAGACAAATCTCTAGTTTGTGAGTTGATAAAAACCACACACGCACACATATACAGACAGACAGAAACACATATACACATAAACATATATAAACACACACACACAACAACAACAACCACAAAACAAACAAACAAGCAACAAAATTCAGCACAAAGATTTGTACTCTGGTCACTTTTTATTTTACAAAAAGACCATTTCACACATTTGTTTGGCCCAGCACTGTAGTGATATTTCACTTGTATTTTTAATAAATAAAGCTTACCTGAAGCTCAGAGAGTAAAATAGTCGCACTGGTCAGCCTTACAGACCAGGCAGTGGTCGCACACACCTTTAA
>JAQHUG010000295.1:281583-315958 GCA_028555095.1 Dicrostonyx torquatus
TTCCTCCTCCTCCTCCTTCTTCTTTTTGGACTAATAGTGTTTGTTTACCCTAGGTCTCTGGGCTACCTAGTCTCTGGTTCTTGGTCACCTAAACAGTGTTGGGTATAGGTTTTGTCCTGTGATTTAGCCTTAAGTCAAATCAGACATTGGTTGGTTACCCACAAGTTTTGTGCCACCATTGCTCTAGGATATTTTGCAGACAGGACAGATTGTAGATCAAAGGCTTTGGGGCTGGGTTGGTGTTTGTTTTTCTCTTTTGGTAGCCTACAGAGTACCTTCCTGCACCAAGGACACTGGAATATATGGGTGAAGGCTCCATGTAGGCACCAGCTCAATTTCTCTTTCTCCGTGTTCGATGAGTCCTGTGGGTGCTGTCCTTGGCAGTGGGGCCCCACTGTTTACAGAGAGCAACCCATTGTCTCAGCAGAAGCCTCAGTGGTTTGAGCTGTTTTTTCACTTTTACAGGGACTTATCACTAAGTGTTTCCCTGAGTCTCAGAGGTAACTTGGATTTGGATTTTTGAGTAATTCTGGAACTTTTTGAGAATTTAGAAATTCTTGAAGCTGGGCTGAATGCATTTTGTATTGTGAGAGGGACGAGAAAGTATTTGAGAGTTGGGATGTTATTGTTTGGTTATGAAATGTCTCCCATGTTCATGAGTTGGTCCCCTAGTGGAGGTATTATTAAGTGACGATCGTATCACGAAGGAGCTACCTCATCAACAAGTTAGCCCCTGGATGAATTCACAGCAGGGTGGATTGTTGGGAAGCAGGTTCTAGTTAGAAGGTCAGTGGAGCACTTTTTGAAGGTTATACAAATTTGTCCCTGGTACCTTCCTGTCTCCTCTCTGCCGCTGGTCCGTCCATCATGAGGCAAAGCCACTTTGATCCTCTCCATGGTGTTTTCCTTCCTATACAAGGGCTCAGAAGTGCCAGGGCCAAGTGGCTCTGGATGGCAATCTCTTGTACTATAGTCACTTTTCTTGGTCCTGTAACCAAATACTCAATAACAAGCAACTCAAAGGAGAAAGGGGTTATTCTGACTTAAGTGTGAGAGGAATAGTTCATCACAGTGGGGAAGGCGTGGCAGCAGACGGTTCCGAGTGGTGGCAGAGCGCTACTTGCTCACACCTTGTCACGTCAGAAAACAGACAGGGGACGGAAGCATTATTTGGTTACAACCTTCAAGGCTCTTCTCCGGCAACCCACGTCTTCCAGTCAGGTCCCAACTCCCCAAATTTCTACCATTTCCTAGAGCAGGTGGGGACCGAGTGTTCAAACACAGACTCTGTGGAAGATGCTTAACATGCGAACCACATAGCCTTTGAGTTAGTGTGCCAAAATAAATCCTGCTTACACTGTTTATCGCAAGTATTTATCAGTGTTAAAAATTCAACGGCACGTACCTATACAGCTTACAACACAGTCACGCACGTACGCGCACACACACATCTGTAGGCTAAAGGTCACAAACCACTGTTTAAAACAGTTTGAAAAGACAAACAAATAAGGAGACACCATTTCTCTGACTGAAAAATTTGAGATGGGAAACACAGCAGTTCTGTCCGCTTAACCCCGGGAGTTGGCACAGTTCCAGCTGACATTCTCGCTGGACTTTCACTTATATAGATGACTCAATGTCAAAGCTAGTTTGAGAAGACTAAACTAAAAGAAAAAAATTACCACTCAATTTTAAAAACTATAATAATTAAAGGATTCAGATATTGGCTGATATTAGATGCATAGATCAATGGGACAGAACAGACTGCTCAGACCTGATCCTTGACAGCAGTTTTTAGGCAGTTTTTGGTAAATAAGGGGCATAGTTTTTAAAAGTGTTTTTGAAACAATGGGATATTCATTTGAAAAATAAAAATGAATGTTGATATAAACCTTGAACTTTATAAAATGCAGTATTAAATGTAAAACCATGAAATGTTTACAAGAAGACAGAAAGAAAAAGCTTCAAAATTAGGTTAGCCATAGAGGTCTTAAAATATATCCAAAATGTAACCCGTGGAAAAGAAAGATCAGTAATTCAAACACCACTCACATGAAAAACTTTTGTTCTGTTACAAATGCTACTAGTTTGGAGAGAAAAATTCAAGTAAATTATAGACCAGAAAAAAATTACTCGCAAATAACATAAATCAAAGGATTTATCTTCAATATATAGATAACAATCAAAATTCACGGGAAGGGGAGAAACAGCTTAGTGATGAATGGGCTGAATACTTGGGTAGTCAAGTTAACACCAGGTAGGCTCGGATTCCTGACCTGCTCGAATGGCTGACATACAGTAGAGGGTGTGCCGGTCACCTGCAGAGCCCAAGGTGCAATCACCAAGACCTGACCTCAAAAAGAGAAAGTCTGAAGCCGGGCGGTGGTGGCGCACGCCTTTAATCCCAGCACTCAGGAGGCAGAGGCAGGCGGATCTCTGTGAGTTCGAGACCAGCCTGGTCTACAAGATCTAGTTCCAGGACAGGCTCCAAAGCCACAGAGAAACCCTGTCTCAAAAAAACAAAACAAAACAAAACAAAAAAAAGGAGAAAGTCTGAAATAGCAAATATCACAGTTATTAGTTCTGATAAGGGTGCAGGCCAACTGGGCTATGCCTACTTTTCTGATGGGAGGGTAAAATGGCCCAATATTATAAAAAAAATATCGGCCTGGAAATTTCTTATAAAATTAAATGGTGTCAGTCCTGCTCCTCGGGTTCACTGTAGGAGGTGGGATTATATGCTCACACAGAGCTCTGCCGGCAAATACCTACAGCAGCTGTGTCCGTGGTTGGAGGAAACCAAGATGGATTAAACCATCTTCTTCCCAGGCAGCTAGGTGAACACCCTGGCCACATCCCTGCCGCTCGGCAATAAGAAGAAACAACATTGCTAAAACTAAAGCTATTTTCCCAACACAAAGAAGCCAGACTCCAGATTAGGTCATGTCATCCCATCTCCATGTTACCAGGAGACAGAGGGCAGAGATTAGCGGCAGGGCTCTGTGTGTAGGACAGCAGGGAGATGGTGGGAGCTATGTGTATCAGGGTGCTGTGTCCTGACTGGCTGCAGCTTAGCAGACAGCGATTAGGACTCACACATCTGTATACCTAGAAAAGTCATTGTCCATCAACACCAGCCTATGTCTGCAGTTGTTCCTAATGGGCTGTCAAAATAGGGGGCAATGGGGATCTTGAAGGAGGGCTTGGCAGAGCCAGAAAGCACTAAGAAGGTCTGTGTGGAGGGTCGTGGGATAGTATACTCCTCCGGTAAAGCATCTGTGGTTGGTAAAAGGCTGGATGGGTTTACCATCCCTGCCCTGGGCTGGTTCCCAAGGCTCTCACGGCACAAGGGTGCTGGCCTCAATCTCCCTGATGGAAGGCGGACTCCTGAGACCTATAGGAGGACAGAGAGCCATTGGGTGCGTCTTAGAAACAGACACTTATCCTTGATTTGTTGGCCTGTTCATTCCAGCATGGTTCTGGGCCCTGGAAAGCCCCAAGCTGGGGAGTGAGGGCTCCCGGAAGGGAGAAGGCAGCTCTCTACGGCTGTTAGATGAAGGAAATACTAAGTTAATTTGATAAAAATATCCTCTGAAGGGGAGTGAGTATGGAAAATACTTTTAAAAATTCAGTCAGATACAGGTCATGGCCAATAAGAGCCAGCTTCCCTTGTTAACCCCTGGGTTCAGGCTAGCAGGGCTTCTCGGGAATACAACAGTCCTTTCCAGCAGAGCCCACGTGAAGCTGCCATTCGGCACAAGAAGCAACTGAGCATGGTAGCATGGGCCCCTTTACTGTTCCTTGTTAAGAGACCACCCCCCTGCTGCATTATCTTCCTGCTCTCTTCCCTGTAGCTCTGCCCCAGACTGTGACCCGTGCTGCCTGGGTCCTCTGAACTGAGCGCAGGCCAGGTATCCCTTCTTTTAACGGTCATCACGTCCAAGACACAGGAGGAGGTCGCACAGCCTAGGTCTTCCCTGGAACAAGAACAGGGACACCACCAACCCTCTGGGCGGAAGCAACACAGCAGGGCGTGGGAGGGAAACAGACCGGCTTCTGGCCACCCTCTCTGCACACCTCAGTTTTATGAACTGGAAGGCAGTATAAAGTGGCCATTGCTTCTCTGGGAGCGACTTGCAGGAAAGTGTGTAGACTCGCAGCGCCCACGTTCATCCGGTTAGGCTGACACTGAAGGAATCCTGTACTCTGCAATGTGACATCTTGTGCCTCTGTGGAGCCTTCTCATCCTGACTGCTCTTACCTCGCACAGTCTCCCTGGACAGCACTGGGGCTTCCATCCAGGCGGGACTCTGCAAAGAGACTTTCAGTTAAGAGCCATAGTTCTGTAGCCTGAACAGAAAACACAGGCCCGGCTCTCTCTCCTGTCAGAGGGCAGGGGCAGCACACTGTGCTCCTCAGAAAGACTGTGGTCTGGCATAGGTTCTTTGGTTTGGATTCATTCTGCTTGAAACCAAGTATTGTGTTTACAAAACAGAAGATTTTCTCCTCCATTTCCTGTTCTTACAGTTCACGGCCTCTTGAAGAGGCCCCTGAAGCGGCAAAGCAGGCTGGCACGCAGCCAGGGCTTAATAGCAGGTGGCTGTTCTGATGCCCCACTGGCTGGAGACCAGGGACACTGCCAGGTGGACATCCAGGATGCCAGCAACTCCCGGGTGGGGACTTTGCTGGCCTTCCCCTTCCTACCATTCTTCTCCCTAACCAGCACGCAAGGCCCCAAGGCCCTTCAGACCAAGAAGAACCCTGGGACAAGGTAGAGCTCGTAGCAGTGGCCATTCCTAGGTAAGCAATGCCTGTTCGTCACATGGATTCTCTCATTTATAGCAGCGGCCATGCAAGGCAGTAAGGATTTTACCTTACCGTACTCCCCGTGGGAGGATTGTAATCTAGGGCGCTTAAGGTGACTCAAGGAGTAAAATGAGAACCGGGGCAAAACTACGATCCCAGGCCTCTACCACAAACTTCACCATGACTTCATTCTTCTCTCCCGGAAAATCAGTCCCAGACTATCAGACAACACCTGTTTCCTGATTACCTAAGGTATAGTCTCTGGAGCAGCGGTGCTGGAGTTCCCCGGGCCCTCGTTACAAGATCACAGCATACACCTAGAGCCATTCTGCCTCGTCTAAAATCTACTGGAGTGAGGAGAATGGAGGGAAGGAGGGCTGCAGGAAGGATCATGTGACAAGGAGGAAGGACAGATGTGGAGGTGGGATGTGCTCCACAGGTTGGTTGCTATGGAAGCCAGGAAAGACACTGGGAGAGGCCACAGGCTGGTATAGGTGGGCATCTTGCTTTAATCTGTACCCATATCTGTGGATCTGTATACATCATCTCCACTTGTATCCACAGATACGCCTGTACCTGCATCTCTGTCCGCACCGTTTCCTCCTCCTGCATCTGCCTCTTCATCTAATCTTGACTTCCCAGGGATTCTTCTCCGATGTGCTGCTGGCTCTGACTTCAGGGAAGACACTTGGCACTAGAGGAGATGAGCCCCGTGGGTGCCCTGGAGGTCAGTCCTTTGCTTTCTCTCCCGTTAACACAACAACAACAAAAACTGCCTGACGGAAGAAACTTAAAGGGAAGCTTTATTTGGGCTTACAGTTTTATAAGTATCAGTCTATTGTGGTAGGGATGGCACGGTGAAGTGGCTGTTGTTTTAATCAGGAGCCCGCCGCATGGTTCGTTCATCTCTTGGTGGATCAGAAAGCTGAGAATTTGTCTAGAAATAGGTCTGGAGTTAGGAAAGCCCTACAACTGTGTATCCTCATCCCAAAGACATGATGTGGGGCCTACAGCTAGTATACTAGGGAGCTCTTTCTGCTGCTGCAGCCAATAGCCTTTAAGATACCAGCCCACTGGGGCGTGGTTTCATTCATTTTAAAAACAGGGCAGCAGCCCTCTGCTTTCTCTCTCTCTCTCTCTCTCTCTCTCTCTCTCTCTCTCTCTCTCTCTCTCTCTTCCAGCTCCCATTCCGACTGCTAGACTCTCTGTTTCCTGTTTGCGACCAGAGGACTGTGGTGTAGGAAGGTGTTCTGAAAGTTTTCTCCCCTCCAATAAATAACCCCTTTTAAAATCAAACTGGTGTGGGATTGTTTTGCGTCTTTAGTCTCTCTTCCCAAAGGTTTCTCCACCGCTGAACCAGTGCCTCAGCCTGGGAACTAGACATTCAAGCACGTGGGGGATACTTTGTATCCTGACAACAGCGTCTCTCATCAGCGAGCCATTGCTGCTAAGCATCAGATCTTAGGACCTTGTGCTTTGCCAAGAATCACATCTCTCTGTCCTTCATCCACCAGTATAAAGCTGAAGAATTTGTGCAGCTTCTCTACGGTGTCTGCAACTGGTGCCCACTGGTGCATGGTGCTGAGATCCTGCAGGGCAGACCCAAAGAAGGGGTCTTGGGAAGGGACTCCTCATCTATAGAAGCTTTTTTCTTTTGTTTGTTTTGTTTTTCGAGACAGGGTTTCTCTGTAGCTTTGGAGCCTGTCCTGGAACTAGCTCTTGTAGACCAGGCTGGTCTCAAACTCACAAAGATCCACCTGCCTCTGCCTCCCGAGTGCTGGGATTAAAGGCGTGCGCCACCACCGCCCGGCTATAGAAGCTTTTTGAAATTATAGATATCAAATCGCCAGTGTCAACTTGACAGAATCTAAAATTACCTAGGAGACATGTCTGTAAGGGAATTTCAAGGTTGGATTAATGGAGGCGAAAGGACTCATCCTGAGTGTGAGCGCCTGGTTCCATACTGAACAAAAAGGAGTGACTGAGCTAAACGCCAGCGTTTCATTGACTTTCTTTCCTGACCAGGTGTGAGAAGCCACACTCACTATTCGCCATTACAAGATGGCGCTGACATCCTGTGTTCCTGTGTTCGCAAGTGGTAAACAAGCTTGCTGCGCAGACGGGAAGGGATTTTCCATTCCTTGTGCTCTGCCTCTCCCGTGGCATCATCTCGTGCGATGGGTTGCAGCCAACCAGGGGCTGACACGTCCTCAGCGAGGAGAAGCCTCTATTTAAGGGAAGGGTTTCCCCGCCTCTGGGTCTCCGCTCTGGAAGCTTATGCTTCTCCCTCTCAAGAAGCATTAAAGCTTACTGCAGAAGGATCCTTGTGTGCCGCGTCGTTCTTGCTGGCGAGACGGTTGCGCGGGACAACCAGGGATGCATTGTGAACAGTTGCTGCCTGAGGCCCTTGCCATCCCACCACGGTGGACTGTGTCCCTTTAGACCGTGAACCAAAATAAACCTCCTTCCTCCCTTAGGTTGCTTTTGTAGGTATTTTGCTGTAGCAAAGAGAAAAGTGACTGTGTTGCATCAGAAAGGGCCCTCTGGCTTGGGCTCGTCTTTATGACTCCTTGTGCCTATCAGCCTGGAGGGAAGGGGCGGGAAACAAGACAAACTATCTGTGGCTTTGTGCTTGACATGGAAGAAATATTTTCAAAGTTACGTTTCATACAATGAAATCATTTTTAAAAGTGTCATTTGCTGGTAATAGTTAAAATGACCATCAGGCACATGGGGTGTACTAGCAGCAACAGCCAGGGCACACCTTTAGGATGAAGCTACCCAGTCATTGACTATCCTATGTTTTCACTTCTTCCAAACCAGTTCTCCATACGCAAGGTTGTTGCCCTGGCTCCCTGCAGGTGCTAGGAGAGCTGTGTACTTCTGCAGAGCAGGATATGGGTCACTGACCATTGGAAAGTGTTGCTGTTTCCCAAGACCAGGGAGAGTAGAAATTTGCCCCTGAGTTAGCTTGACCTACCGTGCCTTTATAATTCATGCAAAAAAGGCCAGTTTTCCCTTCTAATATGACTACAGTCTTTTAAAGTGGGGACTGATGGTATCTCAACCCCACCCTCTCCAGGGCCAGCACAATAGTGCTATTCTCTCCCGCTTGTGGCTCAGAAATGTGGTTCCTGTAGAGGTTGGCTTGAAATTCTAGCCCCGGGTGATAAGAAACTGTCATTACAACTGCCCTTTGCTGGGGTGGAGGGTGAGGGGGTGTTCACATAAAACAGTTGACGAGGCAAAGCCAAGTCCGCACAGTCTCTCATTAGTAGTGACCTGGGAGCTGCCGAGGGCCCTCAGCAGCGACAGTTCGCATTGGCAGGGCGGTAAGAAGTCTGTCAGGTGAAGAAAATAGTGCATGAAGTCTGCGGTGGCTGATCTGTGAATGTCTTCCGCCAAAACTCAATTTAGATTACAGTTTTCACATCTGTGTGCTCATTGTTTGATCAACCAGAGACGGCTGTTGGAACGCTCTGCCGCTCCCTCCCCGTCTCACGACTGCAGAGCCTCCTAGGGTGGTCAGCCCCTTCTGGAAACTTCAGCATGCGTGCACTCTGGCAGACCCCTCGCCACTTCCCCTTGGAAGTTGCCTTTTGTTGGTAATTGGTAGTGTCATATGAATGCTGCCCCAGATTACGCCACATGCTCCGCAGAGGGCCACTGCAGTGCAGGGAGCATTCAGGTGACCTGTGTGCGCTTGCTTCAGGCACCCGGGTGGATCTGTGACTCCTTGTAAACAAAATGTCTCAGTCGTGTGTGGTTGAAGTCAGTCTGTCTTGTCATTTTGAATGAAGCTTAAGGAAAACAGTCTGGTAGGCAGTTTGAACGTTGTTTCCAATGAACTAGTGAGAAGCGGGCATAAGGTAGAACCTTAGTTCTTAGAGAGAGAGACACTAAAAATTCCTGATATTTTTATATAGTCCCAGTATTCATTTCTTGAGTTATTGTCTGGGTTTGCCAGTTGCTGTAAGTGATCATGGGCAAGTTTTAAACTCATGGTTTGGAGCTGGTAGGAGGACAGGGTAGAGAATGCTCAGGAGATTCTATTGGTAATTGTCGGTTTTCCCGGAACTGGCAGGCGAGAGAGAAAAAGGCCCTGCTTCTAACACAGGCTGGGAAAAGTCAAAAGAGCGAGAAGAATGTTCAGTTCATTACTGGTCATGGGACCTTAGCTCAATCAACACTAACCAGAAGTCAAATTCGACCCTTTTGGCTAATCATGATCCCAGAGTTCCGTATGTCTTCGGACAGCGAGAAGGGCATTGTGGAATTCAGTTGGAGGTGAAGGAGTGGGTGCGGGGCAGCTCTCATGCGACTACAGAAGTCATCCCAGAACTGGAATCCATATTGCTGACCACTTGAGGACAGTGGCCTCCAGATCCTCACAACTATGGGAAATATTGCTATGGACCCAGTCTGTGCTAAAAGAATATGCCTTAGACCTGGTAAAGATATGCCCCAGGTTTTATGTAAGAGGGCTGCAAGGGTATGGTCTCAGATGTGCCCCCACAGCAGTCCCCTGCCAGCTCAGATCAAAAAAGATGTCAACCCACTCTGGAAATGATCATACAGACAGCCCAGAGGTATGTGTTACAAGGGTAGGCATCTCTTAAATCAATCACATTGACACTCAGTACCAACACATGTCGTAAGATTGACAGATAGACATTCTGACGGGGGGGGGGAGGTAAATATCAGTTCCAGTGCTGGTTGCAAATCCTGACTAGTCCTACCTAGAGCACCCTAAACTTTATCTTCCTGCCCTGCGTTCAGGGTCCAGGGGTGAGAGGGTCGTTCCAGCGAGGCTTGGGACCCTGTAGCCACCATCTGTGGATGTCCAGACCTTGAGGCTGCTTTTCTCTGGCTTGTGGGTGACTGTTGAGGAGGGAGCTTTGTGGTCTTTCATTTTCCTTCTTTGCGCTGAACCTTTAATTTGGACAGTTGTCACCTAATGAAGAATAGTTTCTTCATTAACGACATCATTAACGACTGCCTCGCTGAAAATGCCAGTGATGTTTTATTGGGAAAAAAAGAGAAGACTTTTGAAGAAATTAATGATTGATATTGCCATTAAAGAATTAAAATTCATTAAAAGCCATATCTAAATTTATTATAAAGCAGTACTCGTGATTGAGGTGTGAAGCAGAAAAATGTAAATCCCTTGGCGTTATGGATTCTCTTTATTGCTCACCGCCTGCCTACTTCTGCTTCTCTCCAGGGTCAGGCTGAGCTCTTGGTGTGTTCACAGGTCAGAGTTGACAGGGGACTTTCGTTCTTTCTCTGGAGCCCAGTCAATCCTTCAGCACACACCCTTAGGAGAAAGAGGTTTGGGCTGTTGGTCTTCTTTTTTTTTAACGTGTGTGTGTGTGTGTGTGTGTGTGTGTGTGAGAGAGAGAGAGAGAGAGAGAGAGAGAGAGAGAGAGAGAGAGAGAGAGAATCCTTCAGCACACCCTTAGGAGAAAGAGGGTGGAAGGCTTTGGCTGTTGGTCTTTTTTTTTTTTAACGTGTGTGTGTGTGTGTGTGTGTGTGTGTGTGAGAGAGAGAGAGAGAGAGAGAGAGAGCGCACTGTCCGTTTGTATGGAAAGTGAAAGGGCACACGGCCAAATCGCTAGATTATCATCTGAACACAGAGACCCTGACGAAGTGGAGGGATAAGGGACAGGAGCTGCCGTCAGTTTCCGTGTCACATTTCTTCTGTGTTGACTTTTTTTTTCTTGATAGTTATTCACTTTCTATCCCTATGACAAAAACCTTAGAAACACTGAAAAGAGGAAAAATTTAAGGATTTATTTTGGGCTAGTGAAGTTGGTCCCTGCCACCAAACCTGAGGATCCGAGCTCAAACTCTGGGACCCATATAGTGGAAAGAAAGATTTAACTTCTGTGTGCTGTTTTCTGGTCACCATGTATGGAATGTGTCTCTCTCTCACACACACAATGCCACACACACTACACACACACACGCATGCACACTGAACAGATAAATAAAGTATATGTTTTTAAAGATTTATTTTGTTATCTGAAGGCTCAGTCCTTGATCAGCTGGCTTTATTGGTATTGGGGCACTGATTACTTCGTGACACGCAGAAAGGAGAAAGAAAAAGTCAAGAAGAGTAGGGACAAGACACATCCTAGAAAGGCATGCCCCCAGTGACCTATTTCCCCTACTTCCTTTCAGCCCCTCCCAACCCTGCCATTAGTTGGATTTTGAACCTATCAGACAGAACCTTCCTAACCCACAATCACTACTCTAATCAATAGCACTTTGAGAATCAAACCTTACACTTCAAACTTTGGGAGATACTTTATATCTAAGCCATAAAAACAACCATTTCCTTAATTACCCCAAACAAATCATAATGCACATATACACAAACAAACCATTTTCTCCTCTTTGCCAGAGAACAAAACACAACAAACAAAACGCAAAGGGAGAACAGTGTTCTTACATCATACCCCTCTGTGATCTGACAGAGGCAAGTGTTGATGCTGGGTAAGTAGGACCCCCGGGAAGGATGCCTTGGACAAGGGGGGACTGCAGATCTCTCTGCTGCATGGCGTCTTCTTAAGAGCAACAAACAAACAATGCCGTGACCGTCAATGAAGCAGCCTGTAAGGAAAACATTAAAAAGTTAACCACGAATAAGATGTGTATTCAAGCAATGTTTAAGAAGATGCAGCTGAGGCTGAGGGACAGAACTCCAACCTTTGGTGAGCAGATCTCTCCCCACTGCCATTCTTTCAGCTCCTTCCTGGGGCATTGTGGGATGCCCTTCTGTATGTGTTGCTTCTATTGGTTGCTGAGTAAAGCTGTTCCGGTCAATGGCTTTGTGGGAGGTCCTTCTGTCTTTGTGTTGCTTTCATTAATGAAATGAATAAATAAACTACCTTGGCCTGTTGATAGGGCAGAACGTAGGTAGGCGGGGAAGACGGAACTGAATTCTTGGAGGTAGAAAGCAGAGTCAGAGATACGTCATGGAGCTGACAGAAACAGATGCTGGGTATTTTACCCAGTGAGCCATTGCCACATGGCGATACACAGATTAATGTAAGAGTTAGCCAATAAGAAACTAGAACTAATGGGCCAAGCAGTGATTTAATTATTATAGTTTCTGTGTGGTTATTTTGGGGCTAAACTAGCCAGGCAGCCGGGACGAACAAGCAGGCGCTCCTCCTACATGGCTTAGCAGAGTAAAGCCAGGTGGGAAATCCGAACAGAAATCTATAGAGAGAGTAGGCAGAGTCAGGGAGATGCCAGCCAGTCACTGAGGAAACAAGACATGTAGAAAATGAGGTAACATCACGGCCACATGATAATACGTAAACTATTCAAAATGGGTTCATTGAGAGCTAGCTAGAGATACACCTGAGTCATTAGCCAAACAGTGTTGTAATTAATATAGTTTCTGTGTGATTATTTAGGTCTGGGCAGCCGGGAAACGACAAAGCAGTCTCTGCTTACATTGGGGTTTGGTGTGAGCCTGGACCTAGTTCTTCCCCAATGAACAAGACTGTTCCACAGGTCATGGATGGTGCCTTCAAGAAGCCATGAGCTTGGAGGCCAGTGTGAGCCCAGATAAACACAACCACCAGAAAGTTACAACAAATCAATGAAGATAGGCAGGAGTTGCTGCAACAGCCAGGTTCTTGATTTAAACTATGCTGTCCTTAAGGCAAGGAAAAGCTTTTGAATACCTCTACCAAGGAGGGAAAGTAGCAACAGAATGAGGCTAAAGTAAAGTCCTAAAAATTATGAAAAAAAAAGAATCACTATTAATAAAGCAAATAATTCGGAAAATGGTGGTAATAAATGCAAGAAATAGCAAGAAAAATACCTGTAAAAGTTGAAGAGGGGCTGCATGCCACCACAACACAGACGGGTGAGACAAAAGCACATGCATAAACATATAGTTCTAAGAAATATATTTATCTGAAAGTAAAAATGGCAGAAAACAAATTAAGCTTTCAGGTCAAGAACTTTAAAAAAAAGAAGAAGAAAGCTAAATCCAATGAACAAGAGGAAGTTAGTAATAAAGATACAAGAGAGATCAATTAAAGAGAGAACAGAGCAAAAAGGAAGAAAAGCAAACAAGCAAACAAAAACAAAGCCTACAAAACATTAGAAACGACCCACAAGACTCAAGCCTTGCTATTTTATAAGGCGTCTGGCAAGACCGAGAAGAAACAAAACACAAGCAAGCCATATAGAACTGGAACATTAAAGGGGAAGGCAGAATAAGTAGTTACAGTTGTAATAGTGCCTTAACTTCAATTAGTGACAATAGAAATAAGAAATTAAACAAAGAATAATATGAACAACTACACTAATGAGTTTGCAAATGTGGACAAAATGGATGCACTTAATGGAACAAACAAACAAAAAAAAGCCCAAGAAACAAAAAGCCAAGACTTACAAACCACGTGAGGAATTGCAATGGGAATTAAACCTTATTGTTCTCACAGAATCCAACTCAGAGTTAGTTTTAAGTTGTTTTGGAAAATAGAAAATGGTAAAATAAATAAATAAATAAAAATAAAATGTCTGCTTTAGTTACCGAAACTATAATCTTGGTTCTAAAACCAATAAAGACAAAAATGTGAGAGGAGAATGATAGGCTCATTTTACTTCTGAGGATAGATGCAAAAAAAATTGCTGAAGTATGGGCCCTACTTCATCCAGCACCAAGCAAGATCGTCAGAGGGCTTTCTTTGGGAGAGCAAGGATGGTTCAACATCAGAGAAGTTTTCAACACAGTGTTCGTGGACTTAGAGAAAGGTCACCATTCTCTGACAGATGTTTTCAAAGACTTAGGAAGCTTCCTTACCTTTCCAAACATTAATGTCAACCACATATTGGAGAAAAACCTCCTTCTAAGATTGGAAACAGTATCAAACCATCCTCCATGGAAATTTAAAATAGTGTAAACAGACTATGTTGTCATAGCAACAAAAGTTAAGGTCTTGAAGTAAAGTGGCATGGAATTTCATGATCTATGATGATTTAAATGAAAACATGAGGTTTGACAAACAAATTAGAATTATCAGGAGTTCAATGAATTATATAAATCTTTCAGATTTATGATAGATACACAAACTCTGAAACCATGAGAAGATTTAATGAAAATAAGATGTGCTCACTATGGCAGCAAAGATCCTGAAGCCACTAAGGGACTCATATAACTCATATAACAGGAAATGTACTGTGTAGAATTCCATGAAAGATTATCAGAAAAGCTCTGATGAAAAATATTTCATGGAAAGATCTTATACAGGTAGATTTGGGGGTGTCCAAGCTTGAGTTCTCGCCAGAATACCTGTTCATTCAACACAGTACCGAACTAAAAGTGAGAGCCGTGCTGGGGGCACAAGTTTATCATTCCTGCCGCTCCAGAGACTAAAACTGAGCTCAGAGCCAGCCTGGTGTACATAGTGAGACCCTATCTCAAAATGCACAGAGGGTGGAAATGGAGTTCGGTGGTGGAGCCATGGATTCAGTCTCCAGCCTTGTGAAAAACAAAAATACCTCAAAAACGTAATAGCCATGATGAGATGCTACATACATCCAAAAACTGTACACAGACTGAGAATACAGTATTCAAACAAGTGTGTTTGCTTGGACATGCTCAACTTAGAGATGGAGGATGGGAAAAAAGAGAAAAAAAGAAGTAAATTACTGAGTTAAATGTCTTAAATGTTCTAGGTGGGCTATGACCACTGTCTGTGGTATCTGAGGTCCAAACTTCTGTCTCTCTCTACAAAGCCCACGCTGCTCTTAAGCTTGCAGCCCTTTTCCTGGATGCTGGGATTATAAGTGTGCACCACCATGCCTGGTCCAACGTTTTTCCAAATGATATTTTCGTACAAAAATGTTCATTAAGTGCAAGATAATAACCCCACATGGTGTTTAATCAAACAACCCTTAACAATGAAAGAAAGGAGTGCCAGAAATTTTGCAGAATGATATATTGGTTATCAAAGACTGGTATTGCCAAGTGATTTTAGAAAGGAAAATTTGATTTCATCTACTTTTACCTTGTTTGTTGATTACAGAACACATCATATTTTAAATGAATTTATTGACAATAGAAATTGATGAGAAAAGAAAAATATGCATCCAAACGTGCTTGTTGAAAGATAGCTGAGACCAAGACTCAGACTAGGAGCTGAAGGATCCTAGTTGGTTTCTGAAGGATCAAAGACAAGAACCCACATTACTAAGAAACTCGCTAGGGTCTGTCCTGCTCCAGAGTGGAGCATCAGCAACTGGAGAGTGACTCGGCATTGGCTGGGGACACTCACACATTGGACAGCAGTGCATTCCGCCTGCTCTCCTTTCTGTCCTTGCTCTGTCCTCAGAGACCCAGGTTCACATGGCTGGCAGCTGCACTGTCAGACATACCTCCTGTTTTTGTTTTTAAGGGCAATTTCTTATGAATCCTAGTATGATTCTGGAGTCTACTAAGACTTTTATTGGTCACTGGATACAGCAGAGTGGGGGGTGCCCTTTGTCTTCCTGAATTTGGGGGAGTAAATTCTACCTGCCGAGCCTCCCTTCAGCCTCCCCCCACGCCTTGGTTTCACTTAGGGAGTGTGTAGAGGCTCTGCCTCTCCCATCATGCTCTCTAACTTTCAGCTGGCTGTGTCTCCAGCCCAGCATGGTAAGGATCCCACCCCAGACCAAGAAAAATCAAGTACAGCAGAGAGATGGGGACCTTTTCTGGCATATGGGGAAGTTGAGGCCACAAAGGTGCAACGACCCCTTGACGTCGGTCTGTCTGGTGTTGACTCACAGGAGCAGACACCGTGGCCGTAGGGACATGTGGGCACAGAGTAGCCTTTGATGTAGATCTCTCTTCTCTCCGATCTCCATGCCTAAGACATAGGAACCTACAGGCATAGCCAGGAAGGGGTAGTGGAAGCTGTTCTGTTGGGCAGCCCTTCTAGGGCAGTGGAGACTCTGGAGAGGCCAGTATTTTCTGTTCTAAATATGGACTAAGGGAGACAGTTATTTTTAGGCACTAAATGGTAATGATTAGACTTTTGAGATTTAAGTATTCATTTAGTCATAAAAGCCGAAGTCACGTGATACAAAAAAATAGTTGCTTCCTCCCTTTGATGACAGGGTCCTTTCAGTCAGTGACTGTCCTTTCAAACGCGATCAGACCTCCACCCCAGGGTCCCAGAGAGAAAGGAAGGCAGCTGACATCACTGTCCTGTTTGAAGGCGGCTACTGATCTGTGACTAAGGGCACGGCTGCCACTCCCAAGGCTCTCCTCACTGTGACCCTGCTCCTCCCTGGGTCCTCCTTACTTTGCTGCTCCTAAGATGCAGGCACTGCCTCTGCAGAGGGCAGATTTGCAGCATCAGGGTATGCTGTGTACCGCAATACCGTGAAAACAGTTGGGTGTTTATGAGTCTTAAAAACGTGAAGCTTTGCTGGGGTAATAAAGTCATCTCTAGAGCATCTCCAGTTCCAGTTGGCTGAAATAATTAGTCCAGAAGGAGTCATGATGTGGGGGACAAAGAAGAAACAGACAGTTTAATTTGAGGAATCTGCCTTGGGGTGTGTAAAAGCCCCGTAATTATATGCCGTCAGCCCTGTTTGGAAGCAGTTCCAGGCGTGGGTGTGAGGGCATGGAGTGTTGGGGGCTCTGAGAGAAGGAAGTTTCTTCAGAGGTGTACAGCCAGTGGGGACTCCTAAAGAGAGCCGTCTTAGAGACCATCCAAGTCAGACCTCCCATCCCAGCTCCCGCGGATAAGATTCAGTCACACCCAGGCATCAGTGCAGTGGTAGACAATCCATTCCTCGTCAGTATGAGGCAAGATGGCTCTACAACGTGCCCAGAGCCGTGAGTCATTCACACGGAGCTCCAGGAAGCTCTAGAGGTTTGCTCCAAGTCAGACGACCGAATAGAAAGGGAGTTTGCAGAGAAGATATGTTTATGGGGATGGTAAACTCAACAGATAGGTTGGACCCCTGAAGGCAAGTAAGCTACGGCAGGACCTATGTGGGCAAGAGATGTTTGGTGGTGTGGGAGAGAGGGAGACCATGATGTAACCCTACTTGTCCATGTTTTGGTGAGTGAAGGCATCTGAGGGCAGGGCAGGGGCTTTGTGGGTAATACATCCATGGAAGGAAGTGCTGGTCTCAATCCGACCGCTCGGCGGCTATGTCTGAGAAAAATCTGTGCTTAATTTTATTTTAATAAAATGTTTTTATTCTTTGAGAATTCTGACTTGAATTGAGATCTTGACTGATGATTGGTGTGGGTCAGGTCAGCCCACTGTGGGCAGTACCATGCCTGGGCAGGTAGGCCTTGGTTGTCTAAGAAAGCTAGCTAAGCATGCATGTACCAGTGAGTTAGCCAGGTGAGAAAGACAGCTTTCCTCCATGGGGCCTACCTATGGTCCTGTTTGAGTTTCTGCCCTGACTTCCCTCAGTGATGGACTGTTACCTGGATGTCTAAGTGGAAATAAACCCTATCCTTCCCAAGTTTCTTTAGGTCTTGGTATTTAATTATAAAAACAGAAAGCAACATGTAGAACGCATGAGTTAACGAGTGACGGGGAAAGATTTGTGGGAATACAAAGAGGGGGGCAGTGAAGGAAGACCAGGGCAGCACGGCAGGATGACGTCACCCGGAGAGACTGGAACAAGGGTCCAGAAAATGTCACAGGGGCTTCTCTCCCATTAGACAGAGCCACCATCTTGGCTTTTTGGTCAAACCCACAGTGAGAAATGTCTGAAAATCCCCACTGAGACCCACAGTGAGCAGTACCTGGGAGTCTCTCCCAAGACAGAAATAAAAAGGGATATCTAAGAATTCCCAGACAGACCCACAGTGAGGGAAATCTGCTGGCCATCCCTCTGTGGACAGAGTCACAGTACAGGGGGGTATCCTCAGATAGAGCCACTCTCCCCGGTCACAACCCCAGCACCTCAGTGAGGGACACTTAGAAGTTCCTCTTGAGTCACAGCTATCAGGAGGGATGTCTGGGGATGTGTGTCTGACCTCTGGCCTCGTCCACTAAGTGAGTGACCTGGCATAGCTTTTCTTCATGTTCCCTGAGGATGGATTAGCAATTCAGTATATTTTGTGTATGGCTATTAGGCAGTATCTGGCTCTTGGGATGTCTTCAGTGGGTGCTCAGCATCCAATCCTCAGTGCTCTGTAGGAATCTTGAGGAACCCTAAGTACCTCAACTGGGGAGTTAGTATCTCCATTTGGCCCCCCACAAGGGTTTTTCTGATATCAGCATTTTCTGTTCAGCTAGTGATATGCTTTGGTGTAGTTTTCGGTTCAGTGCCTGGAATTTTCTAGAATTATATGGACTGGGCAGCAGATAGTGAGCCACCAGTGAAGTCTCCAGGAGGCCACACACTTTCCAGAGAGAGGGCAAGGAGTATGGTCAGAATAGAAGTGAAAGAAGATAGCCTTCCCCTATGCTAGCCTCCCAAAGTCAATCATCCAAGGATGAGTGAGAATTCAGGCTAATACTAAAGGGAGGGAATCTGGTCTCCCCAGATAGCATTGACAAGTTTGTTAGAATTCCTAAGGCAAGTTGCTTCTGTTTTCTAGAGGGTGAATGGCTGGCCTGAAAAGTGCAGGGAGAACTCCAGTGCACTGTACAGAAGGCTGGATGTGGCTGCTCACTGTCACTGTGGTAGCAGCAGGAGGGCAAAGTGTGTGATCTTCTTCATTCCTTCATTCTTCAACAGTTATTTAAGACACAAAGTCAATCAATCAGTCATTAGAGACAGGAAGAGTAAGCCCAGGTCCCTGCCTTCAGGTGGCTATAAGACATGGGTTCTATAGGGACATGGGTTCTCACAAGTATGTCATTACCACATACATGAGATATGTTTGGATTTCTGTTCCCTTTGTGTAGCCTGGAACTGTGGGTGCCAGGATCTCCACACACGGCAGGCTGCATAGCTACCACATGTGAACTGGCTCAGGCTCTCTGGACTCCCACGGCTGAATCATAACCACGAGTCATGTGATCTCAAATATGAGAACCAGTGAGGGACTGAGAACCTGAAGGTCCTCTATGTCAGGTATGAAACACACCACAAAAGTGTTATCCTTGACCTCTCGGGTCCTGTGAATTCAGGGCTCCAGACCCTGCCCACCTCTGGGGACACATGGAAGACGCAGGAGAGGTGAGTGAGCGTGGCGTTGCAATGCTGCCATTTTCCGTTGCTGGGATCTGGGTAACCACAGAAATTCCTTACACTACCCAATCCAGATCTGTAAAGGACCACACCACAAAACCACGGAAGAGGCAGAAGAGGCTTAGTCCCATGGACTGATGTAGCTGCAGGAACAAATGGTAGACATTTTCTGGCCTGTGTTGCAGTGGGAGACAGACATAAAAGTGATTTGATAATGGTGTGTCAAACAGGTTCTCCCAGCCGCATTCTTAATCTCCGTTCCCACTTTGTCTATGCGTCCAAGTTGGTGCCACCTTGAGTTCTTTTCATTCGTTAATGTCTCTTTTGTTCTAGTTAGCTTTAACAGTCTACTTGACACAGCCGGATGTCCTGGAGGAGAGTCTCAGTTGAAGGACTATCCAGATTATGTTTACCTAAGGGCGAAAATATGGAGAGGAACTATTTTGATAATTGAGGCAGGAGGACTCAACCCATTGTGGGTAATGCCATTCCCGTGCAAGTGGGTTTGAATGTAAGACAGCGAGCTGAGCACAAGCCCGTGAAGCCGCCAGGTAGCAAGCAGCATTCTTCATGGTTCCTCATGCACTTCTTTTGCTGTGAAACCAGTTCTGTGGTCAGAGGTAATACTTCCTGGAATTGCAAGAAGGCCTGACTTCATATGTCTTGAGCTCCTGCCTTGACTCTCCTCAGTAATGTAACATGCAAGCTGAAACAAACTCTTTGCTCCCCTAAGATATTTTTTTTGTCATGGTTTTTTATCATAACATTATAATCCAAATTAGAATGTCCTTTAAGAGACATTAACAGTCTGGAGAGGTGACTCAGCCATTAAGAGCACTTGGTACTTTTCCAGAGGATGCAAGTTTCATTCCCAGTACCTACATCAGACGTCTCACAATTGCCTGTAATTCCAGCTTCAGGAGATACAAAGCCCTCTTCCCGTCTCTCTGGACACCTGCATGCATGTAAGATACACTCACACAGACATATATACATATATATCTTTTTAAAAAGAGACATTAAGATGATTTTTTCATAATGCATCCATACTGGTGGTGAACTTATTGGGGGCAAATGTGAAATGACACTGGCGACATCAATACTGTTCTTGAGGATTTGGTGGTTGCTCTATGAAATCTGATGAGACTCACACCTTACTAGACCTAACTACCAGTGATCCTTTGGCTGTGGAGGTGGGGGAGCACTTAGGGCAAGAGTGGACAAGCCAGCTAGTGGGAAATTTAAATCAAAGGCTTCCTTCCCTGATTTGAGGAGAACCTGAAAGGTCATTACAACCGTCTGTGTAGAATGCTTAGCATGACATGAAGGGTGTGAAGACCCTGCTGCCTATCTTGGCCACTGTTAAAGTGACATGAAGTGTCACAGCTTCCTCTATATATCCAGAGGACACTCATCATTGGATTTAGGACCTTACCAACTTAGTAATGTGTGGTGTAGGAGGGTCCTTCTGTATTTGGGTTGCTTTCATTGGTTAATAAAGGAACTGCCTTGGCCTTTTGATAGGGCAGGACTTAGATAGGCAGGGAAAAGAGAACAGTATGCTGTGAAAAAGACTGAGTCAGAGAGACCCGCCATGAAATCGCCAGAGTCAGACATGCTGAATCTTTCCCGGTAAGACCACTACCTTGTGGTGACTCACAGACTGTTAGAAATGGTTTGATTCAAGATGTAAGAGTTAGCCAATAAGAGATTAAAACTAATGGGCCAGGCAGAGTTTAAATGAATACAGTTTGTGTGTAATTATTTTGGGTATAAGTTAGCCGGAACCAAAAGCAGGCCCACGGCCGGGAGCTGGGAGCCGGGATCAGGGGAACGCAGCCTCCACAGCCAGCTCCTGTACCCATTGCAACAATGTGTACTATGACGGTAAGCTTCAGTGGTGATATTTCAGTCAGTTGGTCAAGGCTGTGACTGTACATTTCATCTGTTGGGACTGGCACAGATTGGATCTTGGTCAGAGGACCAGTCATAGGATGTAATCTGACCTGATAGTAGGAATTCATAAACAATTGCTACTCCCCACAAACTCAGATAGATGTCTTGACTCATGTCTTATGTCATGCCCTATTAACAGACCTATATGTGGCCAAATTAGAGATAATTTTCAAGTTGAAGCAGAATAGAAGGGCTCTGGATATTAGAGGAATCTCCAGGCTCTGGTCACTCAGGGCCTCCGTCACTGCTGTGTGGCAGTTAGTGAGGCTGGATACTCACCTTCAGCATTAGAGGATTCAAACTTGAATAAAAATGTTGACTGTAGCAGGTGTGGGAAGTCCTTTACCGTGTAGCGGGCTTTGTTTGATATGAAAGGACTCCTGCAGACAAACAAGCATCAAACAAACTAATTTTTGAGTGTGGAAATTCATATGGCAGTAAACCAAACCGTATTGAATGTCTGAGAAAACATGTGGAGGGGAGTCCCTGTGAAAGCGGTGAGTGAGTGAAGATGTGAGGTAAAATCATATTTTATAGCTCATTGGAAATTCCACGGCAGGGAGTACCTTCAAATATGAATGCTGGAAAATTTTTGGCGGGAAGCTATAATTCATTTTACATCACGGAAGACAGAAGGGAGACCCCACAAGACTACCGAATGTAGAGAAATAAGAGAAGACAATCCTTACAATTTACCAGAGAACCCACAAAGGGGGATAAAGCTTTTACGAACGTTAGGACTGTGGGGAAACATCAATGCAAAGGAATCCCTAAATAAACATCAATGAATCTCAGAGACTGGAAGCCCTATCAGCGTGAAGTATATGGGGTATTCTTACACACGAAGGTGACACTTGGAAACCATCAGAGAATACACATTGTATAGTGAGTGTGGACAAACTCTCACTAGTCTCTAGGTCATCAGAGAATACACCCAAGGGAAAAACACACGAATGTACCATGTGTAGAAATGCCTTCTGGGTAATGATGTGTTTTGTTAAACAGAAGTACATTCATTCAGGAGAGAGCCCTGTAAATATGGGGATCAGGAAAACCTCTAGCATGGAGAAATTGCATAAATATCAGAGAACTCACACAGAGGAGAAAGCTTTATGGGGGAAGCAAATGAGAAGTCAACTCTCTCTCTCTCTCTCTCTCTCTCTCTCTCTCTCTGTGTGTGTGTGTGTGTGTGTGTGTACATGTGAGGCTTTCGTGTGAGAATGTACCTCACTGAGCACCAGCAATTTTACATAGACCAGAATATCAAGAGTATTCACCTCACACGACGCCAGAGAACTCACACAGCTGGTTCTTATTTGCGTGATGGAGAAAGCACCGGCATCTCTGATGAGAACACCACACAGAACACACTAGTCACAGTATAGCACTTAGATTAGTGCAAACCCCAGCATCTTCACCCAGTATCTTCATGTGGCGGTCCATTGTTTTCTCTTTCCCTTTTTCTTCTTATATCATTTTCCCCCTTTCTCTCCACCCCTTTCATTGTCTTCCCCCCCCCTTTTCTTTTCAAGACAATGTCTTGCTGTAGGATTCAGGTTGGTTTTATTTTTATTTATTTATGTAGTTTTTTTTTTTTCATGACAGGGTCCCACTATATAGCTCTGGCTGTCCTGGAACTAGGTAGACCAGGTTGGCCTTGAACTCACAGAGATCCACCTGCTTCTGCCTCCTGAGTGCTGGGAGAGGTGTGTGCTGCCACAACCACCTTCCAGGTTACCTTTAAACCCCAGCAGCACTGCCCCCTTCCGTCACCCAAGCACTAGTGTTACACTTTTGTACCACAATTGCCATCTGCTGCTTTCATTTTTATTTCCCCAATTATTGGACATTTTATCATTGGTTGACCTTTTACCTTTTCTGTAATTACTGTTTGCATCTTTTGCTTACTATCTTCAAAAGTAGTTTGTCTTTATTTCCCAATTGAATATAAAATTTGAGGGGGTTGGGGGTCCTCAGTACTAAAATCACCTCTTGTTAGACTGTCCATAGCTGAAGACCTTTAGTAAAAAATGTGGGAATCAAGCTGGCATATGGAGGGGCTGGCTTCAGTATGCAGACAGCATTCAGGAGGTATCAGCCATTTGAGTGTGGTAAGATTGCAAATTCCAGAAAGTTTTTAAAAAATGGGAAAACACTAACACTCTCAAGAGGACATGAGTGAAAATGTGGTCAGGAGAAGACTAAGCTGAGGAATCTGAGGCTCAACCCAAGTAGATGCTAACTAGGACCCAGACCCTGACACAGCGGAGCGATTCCTGGGTGCTGATATTCCTTCCCTCCCAGATCTCAGTAGAAACAGTGTGTGTGTGTGGAGAGAGAGAGAGAGAGAGAGAGAGAGAGAGAGAGAGAGAGAGGGAGGGAGGGAGGGGGGGAGGGAGGGAGAGAGAGAGAATAAAAGGGGGATTCTGACCCATGATAAGTTCCTTGCTCTCCAAATTTGGAACAATCCTGCAAACTTCAGGAGAGATCAAGTATGGGACACCTTTAGCTTGTTTCTTTCCTTGTGCTGATACCGTGTGCAACAGTGGGCAGAAGAGGACAGAGGGACGTAGGTGGTTCTTGCTAGGATCTGAGCTATGGCAACGTTAGAGATGAGGCCTGGTTTTGAGGTCCTCTGAATTACTGTACTCTGATTCACACTGGAAGATGGAAACCCTGGCTATAGAAAGGATCATAGGAGCCATAGCCTCTAGGTTCTGAAACTCTTCAAGCTGTAAAGAGAGTGGACCCTCCTAGGAAATAACTTTTTTGGTAGCAGTAATGTTTATTTTTTGTTGTTTTTTTTTGTTTGTTTTGTTTTGGCTCATCTTGGCTAAGACATAGAAACAGGCACTCACTGTAGGGCTTTCTAGATACAACTGAGTCTGGAAGAGAAGGGTTTTCTTCAATACTAGCAGCACCCGTAAATGAGCAAGGTGGAACATATGGCCGGATATATGATTCTTTGCCCCACTCCGGTACTTGTAAGAGGTGAGAACTGAAAGACTTGACCAGGTTCAACATTGTGGGTCCAGCAAACCGGGCAGGTGGAAGTGGTTTCCCAGGAGACTGGAGAACACGACAGACACAGGGTTGTGCCAGAGAAGCCCCCACCCAGGTCCTCCAGATGATACCCTAGAAGCTGGGATTTGTCAAAATGGTGCAAGAATTTAAGAGACCTGAGCCCGAATCTTTACCATTTGCAGAATTAAATTCCTGAGAAAGAGCATAAGACCCAGGGAAGGCGGCTGTTGGGTGGTGATGCAAGAATTTATGTGATAGATGAAAAGAATTCCTTTAGAATCCTGAGGTCAGTGGATACCTCAGACTGAACAGAAAGACCTGTGAAGGAAGGAAGATTAGTGAACACGGCATGTCAGTACTGCAGAGTATGTAGATGCCATGTAACCTGGCTGGTAACGTGTGGAACTGGAAGGGTTGTCATTGAGGGCGAATGACATGCTCTTCTCAGGAATCAATGAAAAGTCCTTTCTACACAGGAAGGAGAGCGAGTGAAGAAGGCACCACAGCAGAAATGTAAATGAACACCACGTGATCTCACAGAGTGCATGCAGCGGGAAACTCTTCACCTATCTGACCCAAAGAAATGGAAATTCCTACTGCCAGGCAAAGTGTCACTGGCACATTAGCTGTTTCTTTCAAGTACTTTTGGAGGACGTGTGAATTGAGCTTGTAGTTTTGAGGGAAATGTACGTCTGTAATAATTAAATTTAAATGATAATGATTCTAAGATCCGGCAGTGTCTTCGGCATTTACAACTGTGGACTTTCAGACAACACGCAGGACAAGTAAAGAATGGGAAAATCAGCTAGCAGGGTAATAACGCAGGACCGAACAGATGTTGACATCAGGAAGCTGGATCTGCAGGTGTGCCCCGGAGCTGTACTGATGTGTCAAGGATGAACACACAGTGATCGTCAAGGATGATGCAGGACCTGGCTGGCCTAGAAACGTGGAAGGTAACCTGCCCGGTTACGTCTGCTAGTTTCATGACAACTTAACCCAAGCTAGTGTCAGTTCAGAAGAGGAGATCTCAACTGAAAAAAGGCCCCCTTAAGATTGGTCTATAGGCAAGTCTGTTGGCCGTTTTCTTGATTAATAGTTGATGTGGGAGGGCCCAGATCGTTGTGGGCATGCTATTCCTAGGCAGGTGAGCATGGGTACTATAAAGAAAGCAGGCTGAGCAAGCTGTGAGGAATGAACCAGTGAGCTTCGTTCCTGCACGGCCTCTGTTTCAGTGCCTGCCTCCAGATCTTTGCCTGCCCTGACTTCTGTGAGTGATACACTTTAATCTGTGCGGTGAAATAAACCCTTTCCTTCAATAGTGGCTTTTGGTCATGGTGTCTATTACAGCAGCAGTAACCAAACTGTGACACCAGTGCTGCTGGAAATTATGTCAAAGAACAAAGACCATGGAACAGACTGGATAAAAGAGGCCCAGCAACCAGATGCCAGAGGGAGTGAAGCCTCAGACTGTGCAGGTTTTTTGGCTCCAAGGGACATTTTAAACAGTGTTCTCCGTGGAGTTTGAAGTGATTATTCAGGGTCATTTAAGTGACAGCGGTATTTTTCTTTAATTGCTGTTGTTTTTAAATATCAACTTGAAAATGGCACCCAAACCTTCATTGTCAGAGGAAGATGTATATTAGTATTGTTTTTTTAAAAGAAGAAAAGAAAAATAAATGGAGTCTGGTTTTACAACTGTTTCTCATGGTTTTGAAATGCTTTTGAAGACAGGACCTAGAAATGAAAAATGTTAGGTGAGTGAAGGAAGAAGCACAATTAATAAAAACTCAGAACCTCTCGACCTCAGTCCGAAATGGTGATCCTGCCCCCAGCAATCTCAGAATGAGACAGAGACTGAGAGCTGCCTCCTCCCGTTTTATAATCCTCTCTAGTGCTGGGATGAAGGGCATGCACCACTACTGCCTGGTTTCTATGTCAACTAGTGTGGTGGCTACTGGGATTAAAGGTGGGTGCCACTGCTGCCTGGTCTGTAAGGCTGGCCAGTGTGGCTGTTTTACTTTTCTGCTCTTCAGGCAAACTTTGCTTATTAAGATAAAAATGAAATGCCACTACAGAAGGAAACCATGGCATGGACATTTCTGGTGTCAAGATACCAGCATGTTTCAACCATGGCTGTGGGTTGAGACATCTTGCTGGGTAATCTGGAAGAGAGTCTAGCTCAGGGACTCATCCAAGGGCATCTCCTATGGGAACACGCAAGACTCCTCTGCTATTACTGTTATCTTGTGGGGATGAATAAACATACATCAGTGGACATCAGCTCTCCAGAGAAGCTCAGGAAAAGCCCCACCCTGTCTGCAGCCCCTGGAGACAGCCAATGATAAACATCCAAAAAGGTGACTCCCATCAGTGAGGGAGTAAGGATCCCAGGCCATGTAATGAACAGGGTTGAGGGGGTTTCCTACAGGGGATCAAGCAGAGGCACCGTGAAGGTGACTCCTGTCCTGGTATAGTTTCCCTTATGTGACAGGTGTCCAGTGACTTCCACCTGCCAATGGTCCACATGACAACCTGGCCAGAGACGAAAGAGAGAATGAAACCTGTGAGTCACTTGGCTTAGACTCTTTTGGACATTTGAACCTCTCATAGTTGTTTCAGACTCTTGGCTGAGCATGGAGTAGAGTCTTGCCTTTGTCTTGGCTGTATAGCTCCTGGGGTGAGGCTCCTTTGACATGACCACATGCAGATGGCACCACTCTGGGCCCAAAGCAATGGCACACGTCACTGTGAAGTATTGAGGGTTACTGGTTGTCAGCTGGTAGCCTGTGTATGGGGTTAGGGGAGACATCATAACCTTTCTGTAATCTCCCTTTCTATAGATGTTTCCTATAGCGAGGTCTGGGCCAGGGTCTCCTTCACCTCTGTTCTCCCTGGTGTGGACATTCAGCCTAGAGTTCCCTACCCCCCTACCATATCTCCTTCTCTCCTGCTGTCCCCCGATGCTCACGAGCTGCATCTACACTCACCATTTCCTCTCCGCCTGAGCCCTTTGCTCTGGAAGCTCATTTGCATCATTCACATCTCCTTCTATCCCCAGTGCTGTCACTCCAGGCCATGCCAGCCTACCACACTGTAAAGCCCCACGAAGACCCCCGTCCAGATCCCACACAGCTGCTCCTTGCCTGCCTCCCTTGGCTGCTTCACACCCATACATTTCTTCAAAGATTCCCAATCTGGTCTCCCTCCTTCTCATGGCTCCGTCCAATCAGTGGATTTTTTTTTTTTTTTTAATTTCTGTCTCATGAATGCCTCCCCATTCCTGTCTACCCACTTGGCCCCTCTGGTGCCGTTCATGGTCTTAGGCCATATTGCTCTCAAGGTCTGGCTTCAGCCCCATCCGCTCATGCCCATAGCTCCTCCTCAGGACCCAGGACTGGAGAACCCTGCCCAGCAGGGCAGGTAGCTCTGGACCTGTCCTATCTGTTTCTTGCATTTCTGTTCTATCTTTTCACTACATGGGAACAAGCATGGGAGGGAGGGAGGCCCATTTGTGTGGGTTTTTCTGAAGATGTCATGTGAAGTGCTGTCTGCAGCAGGGTTCTGTGTGACCCTAAAGGTAGAGATGGAGGCTGGTGGGGGAGGGGTTAGTTTTGAAGGGCTGCAAAGTAACTTTCTTCCTAGAAACTTAAACTTCTCGAGGTGATGGCACAGACCCTACTTCTCAAATATACGAGTAAGTTTGTCTTGCTCTGGTTCTGCAGGGTGACTCAGTGATCACCACATTCTCCAAGTACCTTCATCCTTACCAAGTCCCCCCTCTTCCCCAGAACCCCAAAAAACCCTCAAAAGCTCTCTATATTGGGTTTTTTACCTTGCCTCTTTCAGTCCCTTTTAACTGGCCGGTCTCTTGCCTCCGGAAGTAACCACCACCTTAGTGTGATCTCCAATGGAACAAGGCCATACCTTGTGGTTTCTCTCTCTCTCTCTCTCTCTCTCTCTCTCTCTCTGTGTGTGTGTGTGTGTGTGTGTGTGTGTGTGTGAAGCAGAACCATTCTTCCAGTCTTTCATAAACCATCATCATAAGACAATTAGAAACAATTGGTTGAAAAATGCAAATGAGATTAATGACACTGCCCTAGTCACCAACCATTTTTCAAACGTTTGTTGAAGTAGGGTTCTATTTTCAGCAATGGGAAGATGCCTCCCTGGCTGTGCATACACCACATCAGCCTCTTGAAGCCTCAGGCCTGAGCCGGAAAGTAGGTCATTCAGCCCCACACAATGATCTCGCTAGAGACCAGGAATGGAAAATTCAAGAAACATGTTCATCCAAATGCCTTTTATTCTTGTATTTTAAAAACTGGTTTTATTAAAGAGGCAAGGAGAACTGTTGGTCATTACTTAATTATGTTGTTCAGCACATAATTATTGGATGCGTTGACTGTGGCTTATACCGAGTCCTGGGAAAATTACACTGTAGTCGGGGGATAGACAGAAGGACAAAGACAAATATGCTAAAAGGAAGATTGGAAAATAGACTCAAGAGAAATAGAAGACGGAGCCAGGGTCCTCATGGACCTCAGAAAAAGGAAGATGGGAAAATAGACTCAAGAGAAGTAGAAGACGGAGCCAGGGTCCTCATGGACCTCAGAAAAAGGAAGATGGGAAAATAGACTCAAGAGAAATAGAAGACAAAACCAAGGGTCCTCATGGACCCCAGGAGGCTGGAACCTACTGGGTGGGATAACATTGAGAAGGAAAAATGATGCTATAGAGATCAAGCTTGTGGCTGAGAGGTGCCGGATTCCAATTCCCAAGAATCTCTTGTGGGATCCTGTCTGCCCAGTGGTCTGTATGTTGCAGTCACAGTCCCAGCAGAGGTTTATTCTAGAGTCTAGGAAGAGAGCAAAGGGGATCCATCCATCCCCAAATAGGCCATGTTCCAGTGGCAGCTAAACAGGGCGTCCTGTGATTTGAGCTGCAGAATGCTTAGAGGAGCACACACAGACATGCCTCGCTTCCCTAAGATCAGCTAGGATACAGAGAAGTCCAGATATATCACACCTTGTCCTTAGAACAAAGTCCTGTAAACAGAAAACATTGTTCCTGGCTTCCCAGACCTGAATAATCACACAGAAACTATATTAATTATAACACTGTTTGGCCAATAGTTTAGTTCATATATCTTAAATTAATCCATTTCTATTAATCTATGTATAATCATGAGGCTGTGGCCGACCAATAAGGTTCCAGGCATCATTCTCCTTTGGTAGCTACATGGTGTCTCTTTGACTCTGTTCTTTCTATATAGAGTTTATGCCTGGCTTTACTCTGCTAAGCCATTGGCCAAAATGGCTTTAATCATCAACCAATAAAAGCAACTCATATACAGAAGGGCATCCCACATAATCTCCCCTTTCCTGTTTAATTGAAAAGGAGGATTTTAACTTTAACACAGTAAAATTACATATGCAAAACAATTATCAAGCAAGAATTACAGTTACAATATTTAGTCCATTTACATTTGGCACATTAAGGAAAATATTCTATCATCTGTCTTATTTTTGGGAGTCTATAGCTTTATATCCAATTTATCTTTTATCAAAACTATAATTATAACTATTTAGTCTCCAACTCCTTCAAAGGCCCCAGAAGGATATAATGTGACCTAGGTAAACAGAGCCCATCTGAGACAATGCTGCTACCAAGAAGCCATGCTTGACTCTGTCCTTTTCTGCCTAGAATTCTTTTTTTACAATTTTCTCAGGTTTTATGTGGAAATTCTTGCCTCGTGTTGGGCACCATTTGTAAACAAAAACTACTTGTTCGTTCCCGGCCACCCAAACCCGAATAATCACACAAAGACTGTATTAATTACAACACGGCTTGGCCAATGGCTCAGGTGTATTTCTAGCTAGCTCTTACATCTTAAATTAACCCATTTCTATTAATCTATGTATCACCATGAGTCTGTGACCTACTGGTATGTTTCTGGCCATCATTCTCCTTCCTCAGGTACAAGGCATCTCTTTGACTCCACCTGTTCTCTCTATATATCTTTGTTTGGATTTCCTGCCTGTCTTTACTCTGCTAAGCCATAGACCAAAATAGCTTTATTCACCAACCAATAAAAGCAACATGTATTCAGATGGACATCCCACATCAGAGACCATCCCCAAATGCAGGTGGAATCAGCCCTCCACTGACCACCGAGTCACTGGAATGGACCACTAACTGGGAGTTTCAGCCCCTGAAGCCTTTGGCACCAACTGTAGCAGTATTGTTCATCGGTGCATGGTCCTCTCCCAGTAGTTCAGGAATAACAGAAAGAACTCTTACTACACAGTTATCTTAAGATGTATAATTACGCATAACACAATGTGCATGGAAACATGTAAATCTGGGGACTTTTTCTGGACACCAAGAATTCTGAATTATTCACTGTCAGCCTGTTTATACACCCCAAAGATAAGATACAACCATCCCCTTTCTGAGAAACCTTAGGGAATGTCCTTATAGCCAGGCCTTCTTATTCCCAAGGTTTACATTGGGTACCAAACCTGACAAACTGTTGAAGGATCCATGGGTGATTGTGAATGAGTACCCTCTTTTTTTTTTTCACTACAATTCTACATGGTCTTCCCACCTGCCTGTGACTGAGGTTGAGCTCACTCCCTCTGGGACCATTGCACTGTTTATTTTCTATTATTTCCCAAAGTGAGTTGGAGCTCTTCTGAACTCTCCATTCCCTGCCCCCATCAGACATAACATTGACTACTGTAAAAACCACTGAAGGTTTACAAAAAGCCAGGTGCATGGGGAGTGATGCACCATCGTCCTATCCCACAGGGTCGTCAGGTGGAGTGACGCACCATCGTCCCATCCCACAGGGTCGTCAGGTGGAGTGACGTACCATTGTCCTGTCCACAGCCTCCAATGCATGTTGTGTGACAGCGAACAGCCCCCTTCACCCGGTGAACGTCTGAACATGTAAATCTCCTTAGAGTCTCCAAATCTCTTCTGAGGTATTGGGAGGCTCCATCATCTCCCCATAGGTCCCAGATTTTACCTTCTACTTAGAGGAAAACTGTATCAGGGCCAGGCGCTTGGAAGAGGATGGCTGTGGGGTAGAGGCAGTGGCCTTTCTCTGACACTTTTATGGGGTTACCTCTGCTCCTCAGAGCCTAGGAAGAGCACCTGTGTTTTCTTGGGAGAACTGAGTGGAGACCTCCAAAGACCATCTCTGAGACCAGGCCTTCACATCACACCCAAAGTCACCAGAGGAGACAGGGAAGTGGCATTGAGTGTTTTGTTTTATTTTGTTTTCTTAATGGTAGGAATGCCCCTGCACACTGGCTTCCACCAAATTCTGGCAGAAAAGAGCTTTTTTGAGACCATCAGCAACCATTTAATGAGCCTCATGAAACTGGATCTTTGCGGACAGGCACTGGAGGGCTAAGCCTGCCACGCTGCCTCCTCCTTGTTTGGAGCTGTTAATAACGCCAGGCCACACTGTTGGCTCCTTTAAAGATCACCTAGAATAGCTCAGCTGCTCGGGGTGAGCCTGCCGCTCTGGAACATTTCAGAAACATTCTAATCGGTAGATTTTTGTCCACTTTCGTCCCTACAATCTGAAAAGTGAACTTTTCCTCTTCCTATTTAACTGACTTGAGGCCAGAAGAGCTATGAGCCTGTGTGGCTGCTGTTGTCTGGTCCAGAGGCGGGTCATCCCGTCCTGCCTCTCTTTTATGTGACATTCTCTTTGTGAACAGGTGTGAGGGCCCGGCTTTGAAACTGGAGCTTCCAGCCTGGCCTGGAGCAGGGGAGCCGGGGGCAGCTGCTGTGCCTTCAATCCTGGCTCTTCCTCTACCTCCTTCTCCCCTCTTTTTCTTTCTCCAGTCCTCCCATTTTCTCCCTCCCTCCCCCTTTGTCTTCTGTCCCTCCTTGTCTTTGTCCTTCTCTCTACTCTCCTTCTTGATCCTCCTCCCTCCCCCTCCCCTTTCCCTGCTCTCTCACCTCCCCCTGCTCCTCCCCCTGACCCCCCCCTTCCCCTGCTCCTGCCACTGGAGCATCAGCCAGGCAGAGGCTGGGAGCATGGGCAGGCCAGGCTCATTGCACTGCAGGAGCAACTCTGTGGACCTGTCTGGCCCAGGGTCAGGAGGTCATAGAGGTGGGCGGGGCCCGGGCAGCAGATTGGGAGCCCCCTGCCCCAGCAGCGTCATTTAGACAAACAAGCAGATGGCAGGTGTCAATGGGGACAAAGAGCCATCTGCGCAGCGAGGCTGCCCCACTGTCTCTCACAGGGACTTCATTAAGATAGCTGCGAGTCAGTCAGAACCAGCAGGGCCCTCACAGGCTAGAGAGAGAGGCTGTAGCCTGAGTTCTACCCCATGGCTTGCCTGCCAGGCCAGACGCAGGCCACAGGGGCGGGGCCTGCGTGTTCACAGTAGGGCTCCTGTCTGCTTTCAAAGGGCCGGCCTTGCAGTCTGTGGTAACCTCATGGCTGCCAAGGAGGCAGAACTGGTGATGGAATTTAGCATCTTACTGGCTCCCCCTCTAGCATCCATTGCTGCTTCTGGGTAGCGGTCCTTGAGTCCGTGCTCCCAGATAGCAGCCCAGCTAAGCAAGCACGCTGTTGCCTCAACTATGTAAAGCCTATACAGGGCTCAGGCTCAGTAGAGTGTACCGCTTCCCAGGAGAATGGGAGCAGAGGCCGTGGACCAGGTAGCACTTGCAGAGAGATCAAGACTGATGGTAGCCATCCTGAATCTTCTTCCTAACTGGTACCTGTCACCTAGGAGAGGTTCTGGACTTGGGCATAGATGAGAAATGGTCCCAGTCCGGGTCTCACCTTGGCCATGTCTCTTCATTCAGGATGAAAAGGTAGGAATCTATGTTTCACGCAAACCTGGGCATATCTGGGAAGAGGGACTCTTAACTAAGAAAATGGCCCATAAGATTGGCATGTAGTTAAGTTTCTGGGGTATTATCTTTTTTTATAATTTATTTAACTTTATTTTATGTACAATAGTGTGAGGGTGTCGGATTCCCGGAACTAAGGTTACAGACAGTTGTTAGATGCCATGTGGGTGCTGGGAATTGAACCTGGGTCCTCTGGAAGAGCAGCCAGTGCTCTTAATCACCAAGTCATCTCTCCAGACCTGGGGGTATTATCTTGATGAATGGTTGATGGGAGAGGGTCCAGCTCACTTGGACAGTACCATCCCTGGGCAAGGTGGTCTTGGATGGTATCAGAAAGGAGGTTGAGCAAGCTTCCTGTACAGTCACAATCAGAGATCTGGGCCAGGTAGCCAGGCAGGAGGATGGGAAGGAGTGGAACCCAATAGCACCTCTTCCACAGATCAGTGGCAAGGCCTTTTAGAAGAACATCAGAATACAGGCTGGTCTGCTATGTAAAGGGCTTTCAGGGACAAAATACAGACACAACTGTAATCTAAGCAGCACCACCACCCAACAGAAAACCTCTATCCGTTATCTGCCTCTTTCCGGTCTTCTCAAAAGACACCCTTCAAAATGAGCCCCGTGTCTTCTGCTTCCATGGGATTTCTGATTCTGGGCACTTCATATAAACGAGGTCCTGAGACCTGTGGCTGTTAGGTCTTTCTTCCACTCAGCAGTGTGTGGGACATTCATTCATGTTATAGCTAGCGCTTCACTGCCTTTCTCTGCTAAAAAGTATTTTATTTGTTGGATATAACATGTTTAATGTGTTCATTAGTTGATAGATAAATGAGTAATGAGAGCCTTTTGATTACAAGTAGTGATGCTGTGTGCATTTTATGTGGATAGACTTTACCGTTTCTGTTTTCGTTTTTCTGAGACGAGGCCTCATTCGGCACCCACGACTAGCCTCAAATTCAGAGATCTTCCTGCTTCAGTGTCGCAAGTGCTGCGGTGACAGAGGTGGACTGCCAGGCCCTGCTGTGTCTTCACTGTCCTTCATAGATCCTATGAATTGAATTTCTGGTTCGCATGATGACTTCACATAGGCCTTTGAGGGGCTATCGAACTAGCCCCTCAGGTTTTAAGCAGGACCATAGGGATACACTGTGGGTCTTTGTATAGACAAACTTTTTAGTTTTGCACATCTATTGCAAATTATTATTCCTAAGGCTGGAATGGGTGTTGCAGGGCATGGCTTGCTCCCTTTTGCTTGAAATGTTCATTAACTGAAGAGACACGAGCATCTAAGTGGCGGTGGTGGGGGTGGAACATGTCTGGGATTTAAATGAACAAGCCTGGTCTGGATGGGAGAGAGGGGTAGAGTATGGGAGGGCCAGAAGGAAGCGAAGTCAAAGGGCTGCAGTGAAGCCTGGGCAAGTAGAGGGCTGGGTGAAGCTGGGGGCCCGATCTTGTGTTCCAGGATGGCGGGGGGGGGGTCTCTGGCTGTTCTCTGGGTTGGCCGCCAGTACTTACGTGAATA
>JAQHUG010000295.1:332768-350766 GCA_028555095.1 Dicrostonyx torquatus
CTAAATTAACCCATTTCTAGTAATCTGTATATCACCACCAGGCTGTGGTCTACCGAAGTTCCAGCGTCTTCTTCCTTTGGTGTCTCTTTGACTCCGCCTACTTTCTCTCTGTATTTCTGTTCAGATTTCCTGCCTGGCTTTACTAAGCCATTGGCTAAAACAGTTTCTTTAATAACCAATGGTAATTCAACATATTCTTAGCCTACAGAGGGGAATCCCACATCACTTCTCACCATGGCCCCCGATGGGGGTGTGATCTCCTAGTCATTGTAATATAGAATTGTTTAGGTATGGGGTGCTGAGCCTCAGAAGACCCAATCCTGAGCCTCAGAACCAGTGAGGACACAGAACACAGATCCAGAATGTTTCAAATGCTTCAGTGTACAGCACACGTGTATGATAACCATACAATGGGCATGACTTTGCTAAGGCCTTTTGTTATTGTTTCTAGAGAATCAAAACTCAGGTCACTCCAACATGATTTCAAACTTAAAATCAGCCATGGATTTCCCTGAGCTTCTGAAGCCACAGCCTGGGGCCGAAGAGCTACAGGGTGAGTGTTGACCCAGATCTGATCCTCCTCTGCTCACAGTGAGCCACACAGAAGACAGGCCCTTTAGTCATACAGAGGAGAGGTTCACCAGCCAGACGGTTGAGAGGCTCATCAACCACAAAGAAGAGAATCCCAGTGGAGCCCGGGTTTTTGTAAATATTTACTGGGCTGTTTGGGCTGCTGTGATCGGAGGCTGTTGACGCATCGTAAAACAAGTTTGAAAGTGAACTGGCATACTCCTGAAAATTAGCCTCAGAGGCAGAGGCTGGCATGTAGAAGCCAGTCACATCTGTACTGCAGGTTGCAGAGGAGGGAGGCTGGGTCCTGCTCTCCCAGGACCTGGGAGAAGCTGAACCTACAGCAATTCTGCCCGTGGGGAGAAGGGTGTATGCCCTCCTGAGCATCTGCAGAGAGGAAGGTCCAGCTCGCCTCATCAGCACCCCGTCTTCTCAGGTCTCATGCTTTAGAAGTAAGAAAAGAGGGCAGGGGCAGTGTGAAGAATTGATTAGGTTTGCTGTCTTCTTGACTGGCACAGGGTGCTGTGACCTTCCCACTAACCCTGTGAACAGACTACATGGGCATCCGTAGAAAGGGCACTGTGGGGGTGGTAGTGCTTCCTGACTGGTGGCTTTTGGGGTCTTGTCAAGCAATGGATACAGAAGCGCCCCTTGGACACTATTGGAGTCTGGGTACAATGATGGCGGACCACATATGCATACGTGTACCACATGCGTTGAAGTGACCTTGAGCTCATGTGGGTATGTGAAGGTATTGTGTCTGTGCACTTGTATACACAATGTGATCCTATGCCCATGCATGTGTCTGTATACCTAAACACATGTGTAAGTTGGGCACACACACACATACGCATGTTTATATATATATATATATATGTAAGACCGTACTTGTGTATGTATGTGATTGTATATGAACTGTGCACATAAGTTCTCATGTGTTTGGGCATGTTGGAATACTAGTGCTCTTATGAACCTCGCTACCTCCTCCTGGACCTGGACTGGATCTCAGAGAAGCAGTGTAAGCACAGCCATCAGAGAGGTGTTCTCAAAGATGCTCCCAAGACAGAGACCCTTGTAATTGGCACACAGTCAACCTGTTGATTTCCTTGTAAGCTTTGGAAGGTGTAGAGCTGGCTAGCCAACTCCAGATACTTGGGAGGGAGTGCAGAGCCTGCAGGACAGGTGTGAATTAGCCAATGATCTGTGGGTCATTAGGTGTTTTGTTATGGTCACTGCTGCTCTAGGGATGAGGCTAGGGTGGCTTGGGACATTACCTGGGAGACCATGGGGGATGGACCATTCCTCTGGCCCCGGGATGAGGCCCTTGGGCTCCTGGATGCTGTGGGAGCTGCCACAATCATGTCAACAAAGGGACAGCATTCTTTAAGGCTTTGCAAGTGGTCCCTATGACAGTTAAGGCTAAAGAACTCTCCTCTTCTTGTCTTCCTGACTCCGACTTTGTATCTCCTTTCATCTCCCTGCCTTTATCTCTTCACTACCCTCTAAGGTCTGAAGAAGTCTCTACCACATCACGGTAGACTGCAGCATCTGTCTCCTGGTCTCTGACCCTAAGGACAGCCATGGCTCTGGGAACGGCAAAGGAACCAGGGAGGCTTGCAGTCATGTTTTCTGCACTGTATCAGACCTGGCAATAGATAACTCACTGTCTCCTCTCTCTTTCTGCTTGTTTCTTTTCTTGTCTCTGTATCTCCGTTTATCTTTCTTTTTTCATTTATTTTCTCTCTCTCTTTGTGTGTCTCTCTTCCTGCCTGTCTCACTCTCCGCCTTGTCTCTGTCTCCATCTGTCTGTTCTTCCATCTGTTTCCCATTTCTGACTGGGCAGAACAACCACTGGGGAGTCCTGAAGGGTCTGGACTTGCAACTGCCTTTGGGTTGTGCATTTTGGTTATGTAGGACCTCTCCTCCGTTACCCACCCTTTTGTTTAGTGAGTCCATAGTCTACTCATGGGTGATGAGTTGTTTATCCTGATAATAACCTGCAACCAACTTCTCAAGTAAGGAAAAAAAGGACAAAACTTACTGGTTTTGGTTGTGTAATATTAATTTCTGCCTCCACCTGAGTCTGCTGCAGTGTCCTCTAAGGAGACGGCGGGGTAGACACCAGCTAGCTCCCCGAGGAGAGAACTTCTGGCTCCTTCAGCTCCATCTGCAGACTGTAATCAGGCTCTTACAGCTGAGATACAGTAGCCATTTACTGGGAATAGAAACTGAATGGAGCTTCTAGCAGTCCCCTCGGGGAGACATTGGTCCAACATTGGCTGCAGTGGCCATAGGCAAGGGCTGGTGAAGTGTGGTTACCTAACCTGAGATATGCTTCCTGTAATCAGATACTACCATCGGGAAGACGCCTGGTCATTCATGGACATGCTCCCAAGGTTCTCTATCTACTCATCTCTGGAGACCCTTTGAAGGAAGACCCAAGTAGGTTCTTGGCTATGATTGGGGCATGCACGACATGGTGTGAAATTTGGAGCTGGTTGAGTATATGAACCGTGACCAGTGCCACAGTTAACATCCTTATGGCACATCCAGCTACATGGCCTTGGCATGTTGCTCATACTCCGAGCCTCTGCTTCCTTGAGAGTGCAGGACAGAGACTAGTATTCTCACTTGCCATGGTTAAAGTATAGACATCATTGGCACAACGACTCCTGTGTGAGGCCAGCAAGAGCTGGACAGTGGAGATGTACCACGGATGACACTTTGAAGTGCCACGGGCCACGTGGGCTTCAGGCTGTTTTCCTCCCCAGGATGTGACCCACTTGTCCTGTGTCTACCAGGCACATGGACACACCTGACAAGTCTGTGTTCCTTCATGTACATACCAGAGCTCTTCCACCTGAGCAGGCAGGCCCAGGGGCAGGTGTTTGGTGCTGCGAACCACTGTGGAATTTGATCTGCAGAAGTGACTCAGCATCCAAATGTGTGCAGCCCAGTGCCAAGGGCAAGTGGCAGAGATGTGGGCTGCCTGGGCACGTTCCTCTGGTCCAGGCATTACTGAGAGTGCTTTGCCAAGTTCTCTGAAGGTATCTTGGCACCTGAGCTGGTCTCCAAGTGAATAGTTCCAAAATCCATTGCAAGGCCTCGTCCACAGCGGCATAGCTCAAGTGGTCCCTATTCCTACTGTTCCCGTGTTCTCCATGTCCCCCACCACCAATCACTGCCTAGCTTGGGACATCCCGAGGTCTCAAAGTTAGAGAAGCAATGTCCAAAACAACAAAATGAAACACAGAGTCGTTACTGCTGCTGCAAACACAGAATCAGAATGCCAGGTGTACAGCTGCCACTCCTTGGACCTAGGGGACCATGGGCCTTTTGTTCCAGGCTGTGTGAGGATCTCACTCTACTCAGTCCATGCAGAGAAACTGCAACTCAGGCAAATGCCTGGTTAGGACCATACAGTGATGGAG
The DNA here is from genome assembly GCA_028555095.1 of Dicrostonyx torquatus. Lineage (NCBI taxonomy): Eukaryota > Metazoa > Chordata > Mammalia > Rodentia > Cricetidae > Dicrostonyx > Dicrostonyx torquatus. The sequence goes on from JAQHUG010000295.1 coordinate 336,770, forward strand.
CCAGGGTATCTCTAAATATCCAAAGCAAGGCTCAGGGGCCAGGACACTGCTGCGGCCTTCATTTGCTGATGTCCCTGTGGGTGGCTGTCAAGTGAGTCAGGACACACTAGGATCTTGACATGTCTCGATAGGTAAGTGACTATTCGATGCTGGGCTTTCTGGGCTGTTGTAGGATGTTATTCAGCCCTTGGATGAGGAGAAGTAAGGCTCAGAGTGGTTGCCTCTGTTCATCTCCTCCTGTATCAGGTTCTCAGCAACTGGAGCCAAAGGGCACTTCCCAGAGGACTTGTTGGACCAGGTCACTCATCACTGACTTCCTCTATGCCTAGCCAGAGTCCCCGTGGCTTTCACGGCGTTCTGACTATACCAGAGACTTTTCTGTTGCTTTGATGAAATGCCACGACAAAGCAACTTATGAAAAGAATTTGTTATGATTCCAGACAAACAGATGCAGATTTCAGAGGTTTGTCTTTCAGGTGATTCTAGATCATGTCATGTTGTAAAAGGAGGAGAGGGCTGTGTCTCACCACGACTAGCTCCCAGCCGCCGGCCTGCTTTAGGCCCTGGCTTATACCCAGAATAATCACGCACAAACTGGATTCATTTAACACACTGCCTGGCCCATTATCTCTAGCCTTTGCTTGACTAATTCTTAGATCTGATTTAGCCCACTTCTAGAAAGTCTGTGTGTCACCACGAGGTGGTGGCTTACCGGACAATTCTAACGTACGTCCATCTCGGGTAGGGGCATCATGGCAACTGCCACACTTCCTTTCTTCTCTGAACTTCCGTTCTGTCTACTCTGCCCACCTAAGGGCTGACCTATCTTACAGGCCAGGCAGAGTCTTTATTTAACCAATGAGAGTAACCCAAAATACAGAAGAACCCTCCTACACCAAGGTTGACCCTCAACATAAGAGTGTGTTGAAGGGAAGGGACTGAACTGAGCTTGAATTCCATATCAGAGCGTACGCCAGGGAAAAGACCGTGACCAAAGCCTGGACCACATCAGTCACAGAAGGATGCGATGAACCTGGACCCCAGGAATCAGTGGTCTGTTCTCTGACGGAGTGGAAACAGCAGCACCTGGTGCAGGTCACTGCTGTGATAGGCTCTCAGGTCATCTACCCCAAGTACACAATCCCATTAGCATCACTAAGGACCCATCCTCTGAACTCCTCACTGACCCTGATCCACAGAGGTTTGTTGTAGGCTGAGGGCTGTGCCTTGGGGCAAAAGGAACAGGGTGGGGACTACCTGGCTTTGCCCTTTTGAGGGTGGAACTAGTTATTTTCCCTGACTCAGGATCCCAGGAAAGCAGTGAAATGCTTTTCCAACCAAAGTTCTATTATTGACTATGAAGGGCCTGACATGTTTTTAATATTCCCATCTCCCAGTGTAGCTTAACCTACTATCTCAGAATGCACTGGCATGGCGGAGACATGCTTAACTCCACATGTCAACAATGACAATGAAACAGTCTGTTCATGCGTCTGTGAGCCTGACCATCGTCATCAAACATCATCATCGTGTATAAAGGCATCAACACTAACATAGTCAGTGCAAATAGGGAAGATCCATGACAACTACAAAACTCTGTTCATGTGCCTCATTTTTCTACATTGGAGATATCAGCAGAAAGGCATACACACACGTTCATGTGCTCACACACACAACACGCTCACATGTATCGTATAAACACAGTGCATGTATTTACACTAACAATCGTTCATGCACTTCTACTCACACTTGCATCTGCCCACTCAGGCTCCCCTCTCATTCTCAAACGCACACTCACACCCAAACCTTCCCACACACATGCTCATATCCGCCACACCCATAACCTCTCAAACATGCTTCCACACACATTTATTCACTCACTCACGCTCACGTGTTCACCCGACACAGTCACTGCCCACTGCAGCGTTTACACAAAGTTGTCCCCTCCTCACAGACGGACACTTCATAGAGCAGGTTTAAAATGAACATCCTTCAGAGATAACTGGAGGAAGGGAAAAAGGAGGAGGAGGAGGAGAGGAGGAAGGTCAGAGGGTCAAAGAAGGAGAGATCGTGTCAGAGCCTAAACTCTGATGTCATGTTTGTGGTGCATTTGGAGCTGGCATGTCTCATTTTCGTCATCCATAAATGGGGCACATGTAGTCGCAGTAGTGTTGCCGCTAGGGCCTCTAGCACGGAGAGTGGAGTCGAGATGATTAATCTTCCTGTCTGGCATTTTTGGAGGGCAACCTCACACTGTGATTTAAAGCAAGGAGACTGGGATCAATGGACCTGAAATAACCGACCTCAACCAACGTGTTTGACCTGGCTGAACCTTGACCTCCTCATCTGTATGTTGAGGACAGTGCCACCACATCCGGCAGCAGCAGAGTTCACTGTGTAAACAGCAGGAATAACGAGATGCGTTGACGGTGCGCATGAGATGCGTTGACGGTGCGCAGTGTATGAACCACACCGTTATACAGCAGACGGTCCTGGTCGACCAGCAGCTCTCAACCTTCCTAAGGCAGCGACCCTTTAAGACAGTTCCTCATGTTGTGGCGACCCCAAACATAAGATTATTTCACTGCTACTTCATACCTGTAAGTTTTACTGTTACGAAATGTACGTAAATAATCTAATATGCAGGGTATATGATATGCTATTCCTAGTGGGGTTGCGACCCACAGGTTGAGAAACGCTGGTCTGGACCTTTATCACATAACAGTCTTCCTAGGCACAGATACACGGTACAGCTTAACAGGGTGATTCTGGTCCCATTGCAGTATCTGTTTCCGACAGGCTTCGCGAGGCTGAGGAAGACTGGCTAGCACTAGTGTGAGGGGTAATAAGCCTTCTGCCCTGATGCCAGTGCAAGCCCTTTGGCCGGGTCCTCTATATGTGCAGTAGGGGCTTGGGTCTGTGGACCGTGACCCAAGGTCTAAGGGGCCAATAAAGGTCTCAGGGACAGGAGTGAAGTTACGGTGGAGAGTTCTGAGAAAATCTAAGAGGAGCCCACGGGAGGGAGGACTCAGTCTAAGGAAAGAGGCTCCTGGTTTTCTGGAAGAGCCGTGACTTCCCCATATCTCTGCCCTGTGAGGCTGAGACTGAGACTCTGTCTGCCCATTCTGCCCAAGAAAAAGGATTCTTGTTATCCCGTCTCTTCACAGAAGATCCATGGGAGGCCCAGGGGAAGCAACGATGCATCTATCTAGGGTTTACCTTGTGGGGAACCTGGGCTCACCTACTTCCTTGGCAAAGCCCTTCATTCATTTGGGGCACAGGATTAAAGCAGCCCAGACTCCTTCAAGCCCAGACACTAGGGACTTTCTGCTTGCTGACTTGCGAGATACCCTCTATTTGCCTTGCATAAGTGGCTCAAATATACATGGTTAGAGCACTGGCTACTCTTCCCAACACCCACAAGGCAGCTCACAACTGTAACTTCAGTTCTGGGGACCTGACACTCACACACAAACATACGTGCCAGCAAAACAGCAATGCTCATAAAAAAAAATCACTGTTTGAAAAGATGCCTCCTTATTCCTTTCTAATAAGGACACAAAGAGTTGTCTTGTGAGCCATAATGCCCTAGAGGGGTAATGCCAGTTACATGATGTACAGTGATTGACTAGTGGTGGGAAAAATAGGACTCTGGGTCTCTGAGGGAATTTCCGAAGATCCCCAAATTCTAAGTGGGAACTGGCTGTCATTTGAAGGGTCAGTGACACTTGTTTCTGGCAAAGTCACCCTTCCAAACTTCCATATTTAGCAATAAACTTTGTAGGGAACCATGCAGAGAAACTTCGATTGTGCTCGCTTAGACATAAGGCTTACTAGAAACCAAGGCCAGACTTCTAGTGATGCTTTTCGAAGAAAAAGCTCTTAGTTTCAGGCCCATCATCTAATCAATAAATTTGTTAAAAGTAAGTTTATTTTATGGCATTTGTTTTATGGCTAATAGTGACTTTGAATCTCCCATTGTCCCAACTGTTGTCATCACAACATCATCTTCTGCATTTACCGTAATAAGCTTTCTGTACAAAGACCTTATTCCTCCAGAGAACTGAGAAGAAAACTAAATCCATAGCACAATTAAACTAACTTGCCCAAGCTCAAAATAATTGGTGAATATTCAAATTCAACTCTGCTGGTCATACCTGAGAATGTCTGTGAAGAAGTCCACAGAATGGCTGAGTTGAGAAGATCCACCCTAAATATGGGTAGCATAACCCATGGGCTGGGGTCCTTGGACGTTAGCTGTCACAGCTTTCTGATTCCTGATTCCAGGTACACTGTGATCAGTTGCTGCACATTCCCGGTACCTGGTACCTGCCACGGTGTGCCGCACTCTAAAACTAAAACAAACACTTCCTCAAGGTACTTCTGGCATATACTGTGTCAAAGCAATGGAAAAAGTAACTAACTCAGAAAAATGGATAGTGACAAGCAGGGACATTTCTACTGTTAACCCGATCGTGTGGTTCTTACGTCCTTGGAACCGGTTTGATGGAGGGATGTAGAAGAATTTGGAACTCTCGGCTAAGAAAGCCATAAAATGCTACAGGCCAAGCTTAGTGGAACATTCTGGTGTGAGTTTGGAATACCAGACTGTCAAGAGAAATGTGGACAGTAGACTCCTGGTTCTTGAGGTTTCAGAGAGAGACAAGGACTCTTTGGGAAGCAGCTAGTGGTTATTCAAGTTGTTTCTGGAAGAGTCTGCCTGCATTTTCCCAGTATCCTGAGGACTTGGATAACACCAAGTTCAAAAGTAATGGACTAATTTGTTTGGTGGAGGAAAAGTTCATGACAATAAAGCAGTTACGTTTTGGAATGGTTCCAGTTCACTGTTCTTCCTCAGGGTAACAAATTGTGGGGGAAGAGACGGAGACAGAGAGGGACACAGAGACAGAGCAACAGTGAGAGAGAGAACAGCAGAAGTGGAAAGGTTTAAAAATATTTGAAAAATGTGCATGCTGATGGGTAAAAGAACAAGTTCAAAGTTACAGAAACGGAAGTTGTAATCGCAGAGGTATTTGTTGAAGAGATTAGTAGCAGTCGAGAGAATGCTGGAACTTCCCACTGGGTCAATAGGAAAGATGTCCTGAGGGAAGCACCCGATCAGAAACTGCTTTTTGTGAAAATGTGAATTCATTTGAAAAGAGAAAGTCTGAATGGAAGATGCTGTGGGAAGAGTGACAGCCTAGGATCAGAACGATCACTACCACGTTCATCCAAGCGGCCTGCTTAAGCCGATGGCAGGACAGTGCCATCCAAGCGGTAGTGGTTTTTGAAAACATGCGCTGTGTAAAACTGAGAGGGTCAACAAGTTTGGCACCAAAGCTCTGGAGAGTTTCTGAGGTCAGGCAATGAGTGGCTGTAGCAGAGATACTGTAGGAAGTCCCGAGAAGACATTGCAGGCAGCTTCAGTGAGACCCAAGCTGCGATGGAGACCCCAAGATAACAAAGCTATCGGGAAATGTGCTGAGAAACCTTCACGTCAGTAGAGACAAACCAGGCAGGATAGTTAGAGACGTAGGGTTGCCCAAGCCCTTTGGAGCCCAGATGATTCCATTGTAAGCCCCAGATGTTGGACATAGAGCTGCGGGATTTGATGTTTTCCTGATTGGATTTAGGTATTGCTTTGTTCCAATATTTCCCCACAGTGCCAGGACTTTGCGGACGGTACTGTTTATTCTCTGCCAGTACATGTTGGAAATGTGTGACTTGCTTTTGATATTAAAGGGCCTCAGAGTTAAGAGACTACCTGAGTCTTAGAAGAGACTGCACTTACATCTTTCAACAGTGTGGGAACTGTAAAATCTGTGGGAACTTTTGTCGTTGGGTTGAATGCATTTTTGCGTTGAAATGGCCACGAGCCATTCAAGCTGAGAGGTTATGGTTTCCAATTAATGTGTTTGGGTGTCAGATGGACAAGGAATAGACTTGTGACAACTTGGCAGAATCTAGACTCAGCTAGAGGACATCTGAGTTTGTATGAGACTGCAAAGTGGGTTAGTGGAGGTGGTGAGAAGCCACCCTGACCGTGGTCAGACCGCACAGAAAGGAGAACTAGCTGGGAGCCAAGTCAGAACCCAAGGGCAGGCCAGCACAGACACCGGAATGCTAACATTCCTCCCTTTTTACCTATTATAGAAAGGTGAGGAGTTTGAAAGGGGTAGCAGTTGAGGCAGGGATAAGGATGCTGTGTTCTCACGACGACTTCCTGCTGACCTGTGGGGTGTTGTTTATCCTTGGGGACCCTGAGAAAGCTGGGGTGCTGACCACACCCTTGAGTATCTTACTGTTTCACTTCACTGACCAGGCTCTGTGGAACCGTAATGTGCCACCTGGACCTGGCAAAATGCTGTTGAAGGTGGATTCAAATTGACTCCCCAGGGCTTGCAGCACCTGATCCTGTCCCATCACCACAGCCTCACCGGACGTGTTTGCTAGTCCTGTACCACCAGCTCTATCTATGGTCAACAGCTGACAGTCTTGCTGATTAAGAGGGGTCAATGGGGCTCCAAGAAACATCCCAATGGGAGCAAGGAGGTAGAAATGATGGCGGTTCCTATGAGTGAGACAGAGAAGCAAGCCCCAAGGGTCTGCAATTCCCAGGAATTCAGAGAGGGTCGATTTCAAGATGGCTGCTTTGTGTTTCATCAAACACAGAGCAGGGGCCAAGGGCTCTGAGCCACCTGGTACCAGGACTTTGGGAAAAACCAGAAGGCGAGGAGAGGACCGTGCTCAAGAAAGGAAGCCTCACATCCAGGGGACCGGTCAGAGGTGGGTAGCCCCGCCAGAGACCCAGTTGCCAGTACTTAGTGGAAGGCAAAGTGGACGGGAAAGCAGATTTGTCGCAGGTGGAAGAGAGCAGATTTGTTGAGGGTGGAGCAGGTGAAGTGATCACCTTTCCGTGGGCTCTGCCGCTGAGCAAACATGCCACATGCAATAGAATGAATGTAAGCGGTTTATTGGGGGAGGGTAAAGCAGAAGAGTGAACGGGTGATTGACACCTCCTTCCACCAATCAGGATCACTGGCAGAATGTTGCAAAGGTTCCATAAAATATCAAGATATAGAATGCCCGGAAGCCTTATTCCCCATGAATAAGGCAAAATGAGATCCAATAGTTTTTTTGTTGTTGTTGTTTTGTTTTTTTTTTTTTGTTGTTGTTGTTTTAGCAAGCAAGGGTCTAACGAGAGAGGCACAAGCCGCCTGGAGAGTCATCATCACTTAAGAAGCAGGGGCCATAGGGCAAAGCCCAAAGGACCCAAGGGTCTGAGAAAGCCATAGGCCACCCAGTGAGTCGTCACACAAAGGGTAGGGGCTAAGAGTTCAGAGTCCAAGAGAGCCGAGGTTGCCTGGCACCAGGACATAACGAGGCCAAATGGTGAGAAACCATACTGAGAGACAAGACCTCACTCATGGGAAATAATAGCCAGAGACGCAGGGACGGAGGAGTTCACCAATCATGCCAGTTTTGGATGGAGGGACCCAGTGATCCGGAGAAGTGAGGTTGTCCTATGTGTACTGGGTTCCAGGATCCTGGTGTGCCTCAAACTCCCTGCAGGTAGGAGGAAACACCAGGAGAACCTTTCCCAGTGAGGGAACCAACGTGCAATTTAAAAAACAACAACAACAAAAAAAAAAAAAAACAACGGCATGAGAGAGAAAGACACCATGCAACAGAGTTTACATGAAGGGATTTTTATTAGGGGAAAGGGAACATAAAAGAGGGAAGGGGAGACTGGCCCTTGGGGACAGGAGCATCAGAAGAAAAAAGAGGGGCAGAGAGAGAGAGAGAGAGAGAAGGGGGAGAGAGAAAGGAACAGACAGACGGAGAGACAAGAGAGATGGGAGGAGGGCAGGGTGCACAGCAGGTGTTCTTAGCAGTTGCAGCTGAGGATGCACCCTGTCAGGACCCCAAGGGTAGGCCAGTACAGATGCCTGAATACTAACGATGCTTCTATGACGGACTATAACCCCTCCAACTGCAAGGTACAATAAACCTCCCACCCTCAACTGCTTGTGAGATGTCTGGTCTTTAGTTTGGAGGCAGCAACAAGAAACACTACAGAAATACAAGTCAGTGGTTGTGTTAGTTTCCGTAACATCTGTGGTTGGAGAATTAATTTTCCATCATACATAGCAAGGTAGCTGAACTTACTGTTCTCTACAGGAGCCATGTTAGAAAAGTCCTTTCTTTCCCATGGCCCGAGGTAAGAGAGTCTGTCTTTCTCCACAAGAATTACCTCCTTTTCTGATCCAGCTACAGATCATCCCATCTCTGTGGCAGATGGGTCATGCTCTATGACTCATGTCCCCATTTCCTTCAGAAGTCATCGGATGTGTCAGCTCCATCCTCATGGACATCAGTGATGTCACCACCACGGTGTCACAATGCTGCTGCTGGCTCCGCTTCTTCACAACAGAGCCACCTTGGCTTCTTTTCCTGTGGACATCCAGTGCTGGGGGACAGAATCTAGGCCTGAGGTTTTCCTCCTGGTGGAGTTCATCCTGTGTTCTCTCCTTACATATGGTGGGTTAAGGCTAAGAATGCTCTCACAGAAGGAGCACCTTGGAGAAGAGGCTTGGCATAGAATCGTTAAGAATGACGGGGTATGTAAGCGTCATTGCTGTCTCTGCCTCTGGTCACCGCGAGACCTCACCATTATCCATCAATCCTTGGTGCTTCTCTTACACTGGAGGGTGGGGTCACAAAATGGCTGCTGGTGTGGTCCCATGACCGACTGAAGGAAAAACAAGTGTTAGTGGGAGCACATGGACTTCCATGCTTGCTCTTCTCCTCTTCTGTGACATGGAAAGCTTGGAGCTGTTTCTTAGCAGGCATAACCTAGGCCATCCTGACAGAGGCCATATAGCCTTAGGTAGCTCCCTTTTTGTGATGTAGGAACGTGAAGGCACAAACATTTATTTCCTCCACCAGACTCCTTGGTCAGGACTACAAACTGTATACACCATCTCCGCATTACAGGTGACCTGAAGCTCGAGCTACCCCAACCTTCCCTGAGGAATATAGACTTATCTGAAGAGTGGCCTTCAGCCCTGGTTCCCAGGACAGCAAACAAGAAGGTCTCTCAACATTAATTTCTAAAGGAATAGTGTTATTTCTCTTGATCGATTAGGGAAATATTGTCTGAGATTATTTTTACAAGATCTCTGTTGACAACCCTTTCCAAGAGTTTCTCTTTTAGATTGCCAGTGAAGTTAAGTCTATGTTTAATCATAGCCAATAATGCACTATGACAGTCTCAATAATGAATCACTTAAGAAGTGATAGCTTTCATGTAGTATGAGGTGCAGAGGGCTGTATCTCTCCACGGAGCGGGCCTTGTTCCCAGCGCCTGGCTCCCAGCCACGGGCCTGCTTTTGGCCCTGGCTAGCTTATATCCAAAATAACCACATGGAAATTGTATTAATTAAATTACTGCCTGGCCCATTAGTTTTAACCTCTTATCCATATTAGTTTAACCCATATCTAGTAATCTGTGTATCACCATGTGGTTATGGCTTACCGGGAAGATTCTAACCAAAATCCATCTTGGGCTGGAGAAACATGGCATCTGCTCCAGTGCCTTCTCTCTCCCAGCCTTCCGTTCTGTCTACTCTGCCCACCAAAGGGCTGCCCTATCAAAAGACCGAGGCAGTTTCTTTATTCAACCAATGAAAGCAACAGAAATACAGAAGGACCCTCCTCCAACACTTTCAGACCAATAATGCAATCTTATGTCTTGGAAGGGTCAGATGTCTCCTTGAATTCAGAGAGAAAAAACCCAGGGCATTAAGTCCTTGATTTAGTCCCTAGGAATTTGGGGTTCTAGGTGTGTACCTGCAAAGACAGGCAGATCCCAGTGAGTACCTATACTCTCCATCCTCCCACAGTGCCAGCTCAGGGCAGGGGTGGGTCTCTGATCATTTATACAGACCTCTGCCTCTCTCTCCTTCTGTCTCAGTGAACTGTGTTTCTCACAGCTAGGCATGTGAGAAAGAACTAAGGACCGCCCTTACATGTGTGTTTCATCTACAGCAGATACTTCCTTCTTGTAGTAAAATTATCAAGCCAGATGAGAGCATTGCTTCCTTGATACCATCTTTGCTTTCCATCTTCATCCCCCACTGACTGCCCTCCACCTCCTGAACCTCCTGATTGGCCTTCAAGGCTTCCATTGTGCCCATCCTCTGTCCACCTTCTGCCCCGCAGCTGTTACAACCCGTCACTGTTTACCTTCCTGAGGATAACATTACAAACTCCTTAATATGTAGGCTTGGCAAGAACCCCCATGTCCTTCACCCTGTACCTGTTGTGGGTATCCCAGAGGCTGGAACATACCATGGCTTTATGGTCCATCTTCCTGAAGGCAAGATGCCTTATATGATTGGATTCAACCGTGAACCTACAAGAAAGAATTTCCAGGTTGGTTATTACCTGCAAAGCCCAAGCCAGACTACTTTCTCTTCCGGTGACATCCTTTCCTGTGAAGAGGCTGCATGGCCTCCTTTCTCTTCCTAATTGGAATAGCCACTGTACTGCTTCCCTGACAACAGGAGATAGGGCTAGCCTCTGTAGGACTCTGTGGAAGGGAGTTTCCTCCCTTCCCATTCCCATTCTGCTCCTCCAACCTCTACCCCTGACCATGAACTTCCTATTCCTCAGAACCCTGGCCAGCCATAGCAGGTAGGGATGAAGTGACCCAGCAGTTAGCCTTGCCAGATGTCCTCCTGAGCAAGGCTGAGGGAGTTCACCAAATGGATCCAGAGTTCCTTTGTTCTCTTCACTCTGTTATTCCTGCAGGCAAAGATAAGCAGTGGGCCAGGACTCAGCTCAATGCATTTCTAGAACCGTCTTTTGTTGAAGGAGCCCGCTTGTTGGTTCCTGGCTGCTCATCCCCGAATAACCACAGAAACTGTATTAACTAAAACACTGCTTGGCCCATTAGCTCTAGCTTCTTATTGGCTAACTCTTACATCTTAATTTAACCCATGTCTAGTAATCTGTATCACCATGAGTCTGTGGCCTACCAGGTAAAGTTCCGACATCTGTGTCTGGCAGGGCTACATGGCTTCTCTATCACTCTGCCTTCTTCCTCCCAGCATTCAGTTTAGTTTTCCCCATCTAGCTCTGTTCTACCCTATCAGGCCAAGCCAGTTTCTTTATTCATTAACCAGTAAAAGCAACCCTTTCATTTTTTCCTCCCTCCTTGCTTTCTTACTTAACGGGACTGGAACTGAGATCAACCAACAGATTTGCGCTAATAGTGAGGTACTGGTAGTGAAAGCCCAGATTCTAAGGCTCAAAACAGGGGCGTCTGAGGTTGCTGGGGGTCAGAGGAGGCACAGAGGAATAGACCCTCCTGATGCTGCATGGTGTCCTCTCCCCGCACACCTTCTCACTGCTCACTGTCTGATCTTCCCACTGTCTAACTCCACTTGATGCCACACTGTGTGCCATGCTTGGCAGAGCTCAGACCCAGCTTCAGGCTGGATGAACATATGACTTACATCTCCATCTTCACCTTTCAATCACAAAGGCCAGAGTGTCTGAGAGAGGCCAGGTCTGCACCAGAGGCGTGCCCAGCACTGTGGCTGGAGAATATTCTGCTGAGCAAGTATTCTGGGTGCTCATGGAATCCCAGCAGCTGAGACCTTGTAGCTACAAATATTTTTAATTCTGCTAGCTCCCCCCATGGAGTGGTTTCTCTTCACCCACTGGGTCCCAGTCCCAGCTCCTGAAGCTACTTGTGAAATAACCATTCTGAGGTTTAATATTAATTACATAATCTTTGGCCTATTAGCTCAGGCTTCCTATTAACTAACTCTTACACCTTAAATTAACCAATTTCTATTGTTTTATATTTAAAAGGTTTATGGTGCGTTACTCTTGCTTCTTGGATGGCGACATGGTGTCTGCTTGACTCTGCCTTCTTTCCTCCGCTATCTCTGCTTGGATTTTCTGTCTTGCTGTATTCTGCCCTGCCATAGGCCAAAGCAGCTTCTTTTTTAACCAATGGTAATAAAACATAGTCACAGCATACAGAGGGGAATCCTACATCAAGACCTGATCTGAGTCCCTGGACAAGAGAGAGGGGTCAAGTGTCTGAGAAGCTATGGCTCAGACATACTTCTGTTAAAAGCATGATCTCCTATAAAGAGCTTCTTTTTAACATAAGGTTGGAAAATTGGGCTACTTTTAGTCTTTATGCCACCCAAGTAATATAAGCAACAAAGGCACTAAAAGAGAAGGTCATACATGTATTATGCACATGTACATGCAGGCAGGATTTTTGCACACAGGCATGATGCATGTATATGGTGTTTATAGGGGTATGTTCTGTGACTCAGGCATACTTGCTCATTGGGTGGGATTTCCTGAGTTATTCCTGGGCACCAAATACTTGGAGGAGCCAAGAACACAGGGGCACATCACTGATGTTCCAAGTCTCCTGAGCTTGCATTCTAGAAGAATGTATTCAGGCATCTTTTGGAGCAAAGAATGTTGATTATGAGAAGAATAACTGTATTAGATACCCAAATATTTTGCTTACAAATGGCTTATTGTTTGAGACAGGATCTCACTATGACACCGAGTCTGGCCTTGAACTCACTCTACAGCTCAAGCTAGCCTTGAATTTATGATTCTCCTTGCCTCCACCTTTCAAGTGCTGGGATCACACTAGGGGGAATGGATACATTAACTTTTGAAATATTAACGGAAAAACTTGTGCCTTATTATTATTGGCAGTGCAGAGAATTGAACTCAGGGCATTTTATATGCTGGGCAATTCTTAGACCCTTGGTTCACAGCGTAACCATAGACTCAATAGCGTCTATTGCAACCAGAAGTCCATGAGCCTTAACCTCTGATATCTGTCTGTCTGAGCACTCAAGCTCCCTCAAATCAGTACATCTTTACTCAGAAGAAAGTTTTGTATTGATCCAGTTTGACAAGTTATTGAGGGGGGGCGTGGTCTGAATTCAAAGTGTAGTGTGAGGCAAGTGGGCTTGTTTTTCATCCCGGCCGCCTGGCTAGCTTACGCCTGAAATAACTACATGGAAATTGTATTAATTAAATTACTGCCTGGCCCATTAGTTCTAGACTCTTATTGGCTAGACAGCAGCTCTCACATCTTGATTCAACTCATTTCTATTAATCTGTGTGTCACCACAAGGTCGTGGTTTACCGGGAAAGATTCAGCGTGTCTGACCTGGTGGCTTCATGGCAGCGGCTCTCTCTCTCTGTCTTCTTCCCAGCATACTGTTCTCTTTCCCCCGCCTATCTAAGTCCTGCCCTATCAAAAGGCCAAAGCATTTTATTTAACCAATGAAAGCAACACAAATGCAGAAGGACCCTCCTTCACCATCAAAAGATTAAGGCAGATTTGAGTCAATTGGTCTTAGCTCTAATTGAGAAGACCAGAACTTTGTGTTCTGTTGGGCTGTGTGGAGTAGGAGCCTTCATGCTGGGGATCACCCAGAATGACTCCATTTTACAAAGCAGCCACCTTGACATGAGTTATTCCATTTTGAGGCGTGTGTGACAACCAAGAGTGACTTTGCATCTTGTTTACACAAGTAGTAAGCATATGCCAATGCACCAGAAGGCACAAACTGATAGCAAAGTCAGTAAGGAATGACACTTGAAAATATATCAAATCATAAAAACAGAGATCTCAAGCTTGTCTATTAATGCCGGATGGAAAATCCTCACCTGGGACAATGAGAGGAGGAGAACCTCAGAACTGCAATGTGGCACCTGGCAACCATTCTCACTCATCCTTTGGTCACTCATAGTAAATAAAGGTCTCCTGTTTCTGTCCCCAGGGTCCAGCAGCTTCTTCTACCCATGTCCCTGAGCCCACTCCACAGTGATACTGAGCAGCCTGCCTCCTGGGCCTGCATTTGACATCTCTGTGCTTATACAGTTCTGTTCTCAAGGATCATAAAGCTTCTTTTAAAACAATAATTTGCTTCATTTTT
>JAQHUG010000295.1:378492-392658 GCA_028555095.1 Dicrostonyx torquatus
TGTGTGTGTGTGTGTGTGTGTGTGTCTGTGTGTGTAAATATGTGTATGTACATACCAGATGCCCATGCATAAGCCCAGGTGTAATGCAGACTTGTCATTCTGGCATTAACATCCTATTAACTGAAAACACATAGGGTGATAGCGGACCTGTATGGCCTATCTCCTCTCTCACGCTGCAAGGGTTTGGAACACATTGCTCTTGGAGTGAGATGCTATTAAAAACTAAGAGTGCAAGGCTGTTGTGTTGGTGGCTGACCCTTTAGAAATGCCATCACCAAGGTTCAGCTACCCACTCAGAGATAAAGGCCTGGAATGTTTGCAGGTCATGGAAACAGATGGTGAGGGGACCTATGCTTGGGTTTAGGTCTTTAGACACCTCCTTTTCTCTTTCTTCTCTCCATCAATGTTTCACCTGCTCCTCTCCCTGAACAAGCCCTCATTTCTGTGACCCAGAGTCCCTAGAAACTCAAAACAACGACAACAAAATTATAAGACTCCACCGACTGTGGTGGCTCCTTCCTGTAATCTCAGCATTGGGACTTTAGGACCAGCATGGCGTGAAACCCTGTTTCAACAACAAACCACAGAAACGAAAGGGTGTCTCTCACATCTCCTAGGAGCTTGCTGCTGTCTGGAGTGTGCTTTCATTGGTTTTCGTGCACAGCAGTGGGCAGTCACTTCTGTACCTCCTGGCCCACATGACACAAAGAAAGTTTGAATGATTGAGCGTGATGGTGGCTGGGTATCATGATAAGACAGAGAGAACACAGGCCCTTCGGGGATAACCACCTCCCTGTTAGCTTCCTGCATTCCACATTGCAATTGGACACCGCCTTCCCACTTGAGTTAAAGGACATCAAGAACTAACTTCGTGATTGAAAAAGGGACTCAGTGGGTTTTTCTACAAAGAGTCTGTCAGGGCTTAGGGAAGCGGCCTCACTAAATGTGACGTGGTAGATGACACAAACACGGAGTCACAGGTCCTTATAGCAATGAAAGTCCAGGAAGGAACTAAATGCTTCTCCTTGGCCCTGGTAGTATGGGAAGAGAGTTAAATGCAGAACTGTTCGCCCATCCTGTGACTCAATGCTGATAGTGAGATAATTAAAATTCAAATATCAGCTATCATTCCAAGGGTCACAGTGCAGGATGAGGAAAGACACAGGTATGAGGTGACAGTCTCTGTGTAAAGACAAAACAGGTATTTTGGGGGAAGGTCTCTGTAGATTGGCTGAGACAGAGAGCCGTCACCAGGTGGGTGGTCCCCAGTTACACCCCTGGAGGGCTGGGGTTTTAGCATTAGTTAGCCATCCTTGTGGCAGGTGGAGAACATGACAGATATACAAAATCAGAGCCACCGCTAGTCCCCTCCCCCATACAGCCATGCCATCCCAAACCAAGACCACGCCAGCATAACCAAGAGGAGTATAGCCGGATCATACAACAACACGGCACCTGCACTTCACTCAATGACCAGGGCACCTCCTCACCACCATAAGTGCACGGTGACCATTCTGAAACACGCTTCTGGTATGACTCTGCAGTCTGTGTCTTGTGTGCCTGAGGGTGCGTGACAGATGAGGCTGTGTGACAGATGTGTCTTTCCACCGTTCTGGAGATTGCTTGGTCTCTCCTTCAGGACACACACATACACACACACACACACACACACACACACACACACACACACACACACACACACACACACACACACACACACACACACACACACACACACACACACACACACACACACCTTGGTTCAGGCTCCTGGTCCTGGGCACAACCCGGAGAGCCTGGAGCAAAGCTTATGTGTTGCCACATGTTACTTAAAACTGCTCTGGTTTGAGGGAACAGTGGCCCCACCTGCTGTACACGAGGGGCCTCCAGGACACCCTTGTCCTCCTGACTCCATCCTGCTGGTTGTTGTCACCTGGTTTCCTTGTCCATGAGACCGAAGCTGCAGCTGCCATCCCCTGTAGACCTGCCGGTGCCCTCAAGTCCTTCGTGTCTCTCTGAGATCGGAGTCCTAACTCCAGCTACAAAGGCTCCTTTGCCATGGAGCTATGCTGTTGGCTCACATGTGGCCACCAAAGCCTAACTGTCCTCAGACCCTGCTGAGTGCTGATGATCCATTCTTCTCCAAATGGATCCACTCATAATTAGAAACACTGATTTTCCCAGGGGGCGAATAGTACCCTGAACTCACCTTCTTAGGAGAATCCTTCCCCCAGTCCTTGTTTGTACTCTTACCTGGGCATCCCCCAGGCTGTCTGGCATCATTTTAGTGCAGTGGTTCCTGGAATAGGGATGACTGACAAGTGGAGGGGGAAAGCCCCCTCTTTTTCCTAGGCCCTGAGAGGGGGGAGGGAAGGGAGGGCCGGCCACACATGGCCTCACAGTACCCAGGACAGGGTTCTCATTTGTAAAGCTAACACTGCCATTCCCAGGACACATGGACGATGTGTGAGGTGAGGATCTGCTGCTGGCAGAACTTGGGAACCCGGGATATGGGCCCACATGGAAGCGGAAGGTGAAAATAGGTCTTTTGGAAGCGTGAAGGCGACGGGTGAATGAGAAGGACCTGCACTTGAGAGCTGGGAACCTGGGTGGCAAGGACCGATACCGAACGATACCTGGGCTCTGGGCAACACCAGGGTGAGGCCGTGCACACAAGCTGCCCACTGTGCAAGAAGAACACTCCCCTCGGGTTGTTCTGGCTTGAGAGAAACCAGACTTCCCCGCTTCCAGCGTACAGCCCGGCATCCAGCAAACCTCAGATTAATCTCCATTGTTTCTCCGTCTTGCCTGTCATTGGACCCTCATTATCCCAGGCGCCAGATCACCCTCATCCCAGACCACACCCTAGAAATAATGACCTAGTCCAGGGCCAACATTATCCATAATGTCTGGTGTGTGACAGCCCCATTGCTCCCACAAGTCAGGCCTCAACCTGTGCGCTGAACGGGGGTCTCCCGGACTGAGCACGAGGCTCATGACAGAGATCTTGTACCCTGATCCCCAAGGAGACACTCTTAGCAGAGTCAGTCTCTGGGGCTCACTGCTCTCTGAGGCCAGAGTCAGCCGCACACACCATCTCCAGGAGAGCCAAGCATCCTGGTGGAACGACCCAGGGCCCCCGGATTGTTCCTCATGATCTTGACAGTATAAGTGAGATCTGAATAGTTCCTCTCTTGTATTGGCCTCAGTGAGTGAGTTTCTTTAATTCTATAATGAGGATCACCATGTGTTCTGCGAGGAGAACAAGAAGACAGAAGATAACCTGAGATCTCAGATCATACGCTGAGGGACGCTGCCGACCTCTGCACACCAATGTGCTGTCCCTGCCTCACACGCTGCCACATGGGACCAATGTGCCTGGGGGGACGTCAAAGAAGGACAACTTTTTCTGGTGACTTTTTAAAATCTCAAAATGTGTTACAGAGAGTCGTAGACTTTACCCTTGCGCTCCTAGTGTCAAACACACCAGTGTCACTCTCAAGCCTGTTCACACTCAGGTAGGGAAGTGGGAAGAGTACTTCAGTCATACAGGGTCAGGGCCTCAAGGCAGCGGCTTCCAGCAAACCATGTGAGGACTTAGTGGGCTCATGTTTTTCACACCTCCGAAAAGGCAGAACGGGAGGAAGGAAACATGCCTCCTTTGGGGGTAGCTCTTACACTATCGTCTTTGGGAGCCATCTCTCTCTCTATATATATATATTCTGCTGTACCAACCACAGGTTGCAGATATAACATGTTTCCAACATGTGTGTGGCAGGGCCCAGACCTCAAACTACCAACAATGTTGGGGCAGCTACACAGGAGGCCTCTAGCTATCCCTAGATGCAGATGGCATGGTCTACCCTCTTGTCCAACACAGCCTAGAAGGTATTGGCCACCCATGCTTAGGGCCACAAAGACAAGGTGGGACAAGGCAGAACACCTGGCACACTCTTGCAGATGTTGGGTGGAGGCTCTATAACGCTGCAAGCCATGATCAGGGGCAATGGCAAGACTTAACCTGCATTGGGCGCCCGGATGCACAAGCCCAGGGAGGAGCCTCTGCCCAAAGTATCTGCTTACCAGTAGCCAGGGACCTCTTGTGAGGGATGGACAGGGAAGCATCAGGCTTTCCTTGTCAGGGAGTGAAGGGCAATGAGAGCAGTTTCTTCTGTTTGGGGACGGTGGCGTTGGGTTCGGGGATACGAGGGGAAGCTGGCAGAACACTGCTTATGATCAGTTACTCACCTTTAGTACTGTGGCTGGCACTGAGCACCCTCTGCCGCTGGAGGGTGGTCTGCACTTCGCTGAGGAGATTGTGAGAGAGCTCCTGGGAGAGCCTTGTGGTGATGGCGAATGAATGGACAGATCTGCCTTTGTGCGGGTGGCTCCGTCCAATGGATCTGGGGATGGGTGGAATGAAAAGGCAGAGGCAAGGGATCTTACCCTCTCTCTAGAGCTAGAGCAATCTCCTCCCCGCTTCCTTCTCAGACTTCGGGTTGTCTGGCCTCTGGAATCCCTACTCCAGTATTGTTCTTAGCTGTCAGGATTGATTCTGGGGCCTTTAGACTCGGACTGAGACATTAATCTCCTCTGGTTTACAGTGGGCAGACAGCCTGGCTTAGAACTCAGCTCTCGTCCACATGAGCGAAACCCCTCAGTAAGTCTTCTTCCTGTCTCCATATATGGTATCGCTGCCATCTCTCTGGAGAACCTGACTGACGTAGGGATCCAGGGTGCACTAGACATATATGGTATCACTGCCATCTCTCTGGAGAACCTGACTGACGTAGGGATCCAGGAGGCACTAGATGTCCTTGAGAGGCCATTCAAGGGTAGCCACAGGGGTTTGTGGGAGAATCAAATGATAAGTGGTTCTCAGGGTTTACAGTAAAAGTATTTTTAGGCCAAATGCTTCTTATTGGATGATTCGGTGACTTAAAGGGCTATCTCTTCAAGGAGTTGTGCTGGCCAGTCTTATGTCAACTTGATACAAGCTAGAGTCATCAGAGAAGAGGGAATCTCAGTTGAGAAAAAAATGCCTCAGTGAGATCCATCTGTCGAGCATTTTCTTAATTAGTGATTGAAGGGGAGGGCCCAGCCCATGGCCATTGGTGCCATCCCTACGCTGGTGGTCCTAGGTTCTATAAGAAAGCAGGCCGAGCAAGGCATAGGGAGCAAGCCAGTTAGCAGCACTCCTCCATGGCCTCTGCACCAGTTCCTGCCTCCAGGTTCCCATCCTGTTTGTGTTCCTGTCCTGACTTCCTTCAGTGATGAACGGTGATGTGGAAGTGTAAGCTAAATAAACCCGACCCCCCCCCCAAAAAAAAGAAAGGTCTCTTGCTGGATCCATCTTGCTGGATGGATAACTTGCAACCATCCCAGTTAGGGCCAGAGCTATTGAAAGAGACTTTTTATTGGCTGACTGGGGTGACTTGAATGAGAACGGCCTCCACAGACTCGCATGTTTGAATACGTGGTCCCCACTGATAAAAATGTTTGGGAGAAGTTAGGAGGTGTGGCCTTACTGGAGGAAGCGTGTCATAGACCAGGCTCGTGACTTTCAAACGCTTCCTGCCATTCCAGTGCCCCCTCCACCTCCTATTTGTGATCAAGTTGAGACTCTCAGCTGTTCCTGCAACTATGCCTTTCCCTGTCATCATGGTCTCTAGTCCTCTGAAACAGTTTGATGAACTAAACACTTTATTTTATAACTTACCTCAGTCATGGTGTTTCGTTGCAGCAATAGAAAAGTAATGAAGACGCCGACTCAGCAGAATCCAGGTACACTTGGGCTTGTAGACTGGATACCAGGAGTTCCTATTTTAGAGGCTCTGGGGTAATCTGTTTCTTCTTGGGTGACCCAAGATCTAACAGGCATCTCTACCGAGGGTGCAAGGCTGTGGTGGGTGTTTCTATTGGGAACAGCGGACTGTGGCAGGTGTTGGCGTTGAGGGGTCTTGTGTAAAAACTGAGTAATTTTGTTGTTAGCTCTATTTTCCTAGTCTAAAAATCTTCTCTTTAAAGACTTAAGATTCTGGTTGCAGGGGTGAGACAGACACAACCTCAGGGTGAGGCTGCCCTGTGCCCCATAGCCCGGACTCCTCTCTGAGTGTTTCATGCTCATCAGGACAGTGTGCAGTGTAGCCTCAAGTCAGGGGTGTCGAGGGACCCAGAACCAGGGCATTATAGTAGCACGCTCTGAGGTTGAACGGGGCTTCCCTGAAGGTGCCCACTCTCACTGAGAGCTGAATCACACGTGGAGAAAAGCTCACGGAGGATGTGAGGGGAAGCTCCCGTCTCCTCGATCCCAGAGAAGTCCAGTTCCCCATGAGAGACAGCTTCCTGAGTGGGATAAAGGGAGTCATAGAGGGTGAGCCAAGGGGCACTGGCATCCATGGGTGACACTCACCAAGTGGTATTCAGGGCCTGAAGACAGATTTGCTTTGTCTAGGAATGAACAGGGTCTCACCGCCTGGGTCCAGTCTAGTTCCCACTGGGGCAGCTTCTGTGTGGAGCCAGTTCACCCTGGGGACAGGACTCTAAGAAGGGGCTCATGTCCATAGAACCGGACACCTAGGAAGGCCTGGTTCAGAGTGAAAGAGACCGGGTCCTGGCAAACCTGGTCTCAGCCACATCCACTTGCTCAATGCTCAGTGCCCGGATGGGAGTGGATTTGCAGGAGATCCACCTGAGGGGAGGAGCAGGACAGGCTCCTCATACAGCCACTGATGCTCGCTGTTAGAGGTGTGTGATGGCTTTTTGCTTATGACAGAGCCGCAGGCAGGTGGCCGCAAATGTGCGGGGCTCAAGTCCTCGCACAGTAAGGCCCCAGAGCAGCCGTTAATCACAGGCTCCTAAGAAGCGGGCAGATGGCCCTGAACAACAAAACCTCATTAGCCAGCAAGAGCGTCTCTGTTCCCACAGAGGAGGGGCTGGGGAGTCTGCTGGGGCCTCCCTTCAGTTTACACGCTTAGGCACCGTGTGTGCAGAACAGAGGAACAGAGGGAGAGGAGGCCACGCCCACCCAAGCTCTCCAGGTTGAGTTGTCCGAGTTAATCCAGGACAAAGCACCCAGGACAAGACTAGCCAAGCCACAGGGTCATAGGACTTTGATGTTTCCACATCCTCTGCCCTAGAGGAGGAAAAGGTAAAGGGGCTTAGTGTCATGAGTCTCAACCACTGCCCTGGGGTCAGAGGGCAGCAGACTATGGCCAAAAGAGACCAGGAAAGGTTTTATAGCAAGTCGGCATGCTGCAGATCACCGGGCTCTCCCAGAAAATCATGCGGTTTGCAAACCAGTTGCTCACACTCAGCTAAGAAAAATGCTAAAACCTCCAGTGTTTGCAAAACTCGGTGTGGGGCCCTTCCCTGACAGTGTCCTTAATCACCTGCTTGCCCTGTGAACAACAAGAATGCCAACAGTCCCTGTCTGTCACAGGGTGTGGAAACCAACGCTAGCAATGCCAGTTATACCAGGTTGCTGAGGAATCCTGTATGCCCAGGGATCTGCTAGGATCCATAGCCAGGGAGGTGCCCAGTTACCATCTCTCCTGTGGCAACATCTCTAGGCTACAAGGATCAAGAGAGGCTGACACTCAAACCTCAGCACTCTGAGAATCCACGGAGGTCCCTTGCAAAGATTCTGATGGGTACTGTGGGCAAAGCTCACTCCAAGGTATGCTGGCATCGCAATACTCCCGCCCAGCCCTTCCCTGACCCTTCCTCTCCCTTGCCTTTCACCCACACCTGCCTCTGCCTACCACACTCCAGAGTCAGGGTGTCTAGGAACGGGAGATAATGGGGGAATGTGGCAAGTGATTGATGTCGGAGGAGGGAGCGAAAGGTAAGGGGGGCTTACACAGTGGGATAGAGGCAGAGAATGAGAGCCCATGATGGCCACTTACCAGCAAGGTGAGGATCTGGGCCAACAGCGTCTTTCAAGCCAGATGCCATTGACTGTGGACAGAAAGGCGGCCAGCTGCAGTTTCTCATACCTCCTCACAGATTTAGGAAAAATGCTTCCAGAGACTAAGAAGGAAGGTCAGACCTGTCTTTGGCAGGTGGATAGAGAGTCCCATGTGGCGTGGAAATCAGTCACAGAAACATGGATTGAAATCTAGCAAACACAACCACTTCTTTCTTGTTTTCAAAAGAGAACGTAACAGCCACGGGGAGTAAAGTCACCAGCTCTCTGCTTCACACACTCCAGCGGTGGCTGCTCTGGGATCCCTGTGCACTGTGGCTTTCTGAGTGACCCTACCGACCCAGCACAGTGGCCCCCTCTGGCTGCATTACCCAAAGCTGGCCCACCCTCCCCTGCTCTGCCCCTCAGGGCAAACTCACTTAAAGAAGAATGGATGCGTAAGGCCCTGGTGACGGGGGCATTTGTTTAATCCCTTATCTACCTAGAAGGACAAATGATTTGCACATCACAGCAGCATGTCACCTTGCTGCCTCCGGGTGAAGATGGCATCCAGCCCACCGGGTTGTCTGGAAACTCACTAAGAAGCTTTTCTCCTGCAGCCTCAGAGTCTGCCTGTGTAGACCCTCGCCTGCTTCTCCCTCATTTTCTGGTGCTCATGCCTTATTCCCAAGTGGAGGACATCTGGTGGTGGGCGTGTCAGGGCAGGTGTGCAGCAGGAAGATCAAACCAGGGAGCCCAGGAAGCCAGAATCCTAGCCCTGAGAGCTTGCGCACCAGCAGGACTCCTGTGTGGCGTCCACATGGCAGGATGACAGTCAAGAATTGCTTCTCATCGCGTCATCTGCTCAATACGCAGCCTGGGTCATATGTGTCCCTCAGCCATAGGGACAACGACAGATCTCAGGATGTCTACAGAGGAGGGTGGCATCCACGCTTGCTGCTCCTTGAGCTCCAGCTATGAAGAAAGGGCAGTATCTCAAAGGAACGGACTGGTTGTTGGGTACCTAAGTGGAAACATGCTTACTACCTTCCTTTCCTTCATTCCTATGCATAAGCCCTTTTCCTGCCTATACCCCAAAGTTAAAGGGTCAATAACTGTCTCTCCATTCATCACAGTCTCTGCTCAGCACCCCATTTGTCTTTCTCTCACTATGCCAAGCATTCAATCTATCTTTTTTTTTTTTAAAGAAAGGATATATTTCTCTTCAGCATATATATCTGTTTGGTGAAAATACTTAATAAAATCAACTTAAAGAGGGCAAGATGAATTTTGGCTCACAGTTTTAGAGGGTTCAGTCTATGGTCAACTAGTTCTGTTAATTTTGGGTCTGTGGCAAGGCAGAGAGCCATGGTGGTTGGGCATGGTAGAGCAGCCAGGAAGCGGCAGAGTTGGCAAGTATATGAGACATGTCACTGAAAGGCATGTCCCCTGGAACCCCCCCTCTATCCACAAGGCCCACCTCTAGCTTCCACCAGCTCCAGACACCAGCAAATGGCAAAGTCATCAATAGTTTAACCCATTGATGAAGTCAGAGGGTTTCTGATTCAATCTCCTCCCAAGAACCTCATCTGCTGGAAACAAAGCCGTTAGCACAAACCTTGGGGAATATTTTAGGTTTGATCCATAGCATTATCTTTCAAAATTTGTACACTGAAACTCACTTAAAGAAGAATGGATGTGTAAGGCCCTGGTGACAGGGCCATTTGTTTAATTTCGGTTGGGAATCCCTTATCTACCTACGAGGACAAATGATTGGCGCATCACGGCAGCATGTCACCTTGCTGCCTCAGGGTGAAGACGGCACCCAGCCCACCGGGTTGTCTGAAAACTCACTAAGGCAAGCCCCCTGAAGTCACGAACTGCGAATCACCAGCCTGCCAACAGCACCCTTCTCTCCTTGCTCTGGTGTCGGGGCATAGTGTGGAAGAGATATTTATTTGGTCCTCTGTAATTTTTAAAGATTACCAAGAGGCATATCAGGACTTTCTTAGCATCTTCATTGGGGCGGCAGCATTGCACAGAGCTGTGGAGAATTTCCAGAGCTGACCAGCACTGTCCGGTAAGCAAAGGAAAAAAAGCAGAAAAGCAGCTGAGATATGTGAGCCCAAAGGCGCGGTTCAGATCTTACAGCCACCCCTCAGGAGCTTTTGGGTTTGGTTCGAGGATCTTCATGGACACCAAAATCTAAGGCTGCGCAGGGTCCTTACATGGACGGTGTGGTATTTGCACAGAACCTGCTGCATTCTCGGGCACACTTGAAATCATCTCCAAATGGCAGTTGCATCTGTACGGGATAGGGGATAATGACAAAGAAAATTCTGTGTGTGTTCGGTACAGACAATTTCTTCCTAAGTATTATTTAACCCACAACTGGTTGATTGTACAGCTGTGGAAATCTTTGATATGGAGGCCCCACCACAGTGTCTGAACACACTGCATCTGTAGTAGGAATAGCATAAACCTTAGGATCCCATAAATGGGTATGCAGCTAAATATTGCCAAGGGCTAATGGTATAAGGATGGAGCACTAGGAGGGAGGCTGGAGGCTGGAGAAGCCTTGGGGAATGGAGGGTCCGATCCGTGCTGGATTGACTCCTATGGAGAAGCCTCAAGGGTGAGGGGAGCAAAAACACTATGAGGTGTTTCTAGTCAGCAAAGTACAGCCTAGAGGAGAAAAGGGCAGTGTGTGCAGACGGACAGCAGGAGGAGCAGACCCTCCTCAGAGGAGCTTGGTGTCATCCCAAGTGCAAAAAGATGTACTAAAAAGAGGAGGCCCTTTGGACCGTGGCCCCAGCTCTAAGAACAGACCCAAGCTGAAGAGGGGAGCCAGACAGGCTGTCCTTTCCTCCTAGGACACGGGGACACATTCAGCCCAGAGAAAAGGCTGAGGTCATAGGGCTATAGGAGCTGAGTGGCATATCTCGAAGGTAGGAATGACCCAATCGAGTAAGGGATGACCTGGGGCATGACAGGAAGATAAAAGGGGAGAAGATAGGTCTCAGTTGACTCCCAGGGTCATGGGTTAAAAATTGGGCGCAAGTAATTGCCACCTCCAGAGATAGGAAGGACTTGTACATAAATAATCTCATTCAAGTCTCACAAAAGCAGCGTGAGACTCATGCAAATGCCGAGGGGTCTGGAACGCAAGGAACCTGCCCAAATGCAGCACAACAGGTGAATTGTGGAGCCCGGACCCTGGATCAGCTCTGCCCAAGCTCCACAGACGATGATGCTTCCTGTCCAAAAGCGCTTCTTGTTCCTTACGAGACAGAGACCTATTCATCCACCACAGTGTCCCCGGGTATCGGCGAAGTTGCCCAGTCCCCACATTCTCACGAATCCACAGAGTTTGAACGGCCACAGCCAGCTCACATTCCCTGCTCAGTGCCAGAGGCTGCAGGCCGAGGGGCGGGGAGGCGGATTGACTTCAGCCTTCAGAACATCTCTGTGGAGAGAAATGACACACCTTCTGCACAGATGTTTCTGAGTGCAAACCACGGCCGAGCTGCACCCTCTCTCTGCGTGTGCAGGGCAACAAAGGGATTTTGATCAAGTGTGCATCACTGCCCCAGAGCTGCCGAGACAAGAGCTGAGCTGGATGTCGGTCTTCCCAGCGATGGGCTTTTTCCCTGGCCTCAGCCTGAACGCTGAGGGAAATCTCTCCAATGCTATCACCCACCTCAGGTAAGGCTAGAAGGAGACGTTTTCCTGAGAGGGTTTGAATTACAGCTAAAAGCAGCTATTTTAGTGATTTAATTTTCCCCGGGAGCTGGCATACTGCTCTCTGTATGACACCTTTGGATTCTAGTTCAAATGTCCTCATGCTCCAACGCATGCCCAGTGGCAGTTAGGGTAGATGCCACGCTCTACTCAAGCTGCAACAGGCGGGAAACAGGAAGGCTTGCTCACCTTCTCGTTGTCCCTAGCCATGTTTAGCACTGCTATAAACAACTCTCTTGTGTGAGCGTGAACGTCACTTCGCGTGATGAGGTCTCTGGGAATCACTTGCGGTGGTCCCCAAGAACCATAGAAGCATCGTATAAGAATGAGAAGAGATGACAGGCCCAGCCTTAGGGCTGGGACAAAGCCTTTGAACAGAGGTGCCATGATGAAGGCCAGCCTCTTTCCCGCTCACTGCTCACTGTGAAGCCTTTGCAGCCAGGCCCTGGCAGGGTTCGGAGGCTGCTGTCCATGGTGACAGCTCCCTATTCACAAGACCCTCCCAGAATGATCCAGTTATCCCAGAGAGGATTGCGACCGCACACAGGCACAGGGCTGTTCTCTTTTCCTCCCAGGCAAGACGGCAGGTAGAGCGCTCTGTGCCTGCACCCATCTCTGTGTTCCAAGCCTGAGACCGCTGACGTGGATCCCAGAACACCTGCTACAAGCTTTGTCCCCAGCCATCCACTTCTCTCTTCTCCCTGTTCACTGCGGGTTCCAGTCTACATCCAGGATCGTCCTACGTGCGGAGGCAAAGCTTCCTGCTACCCAAACCTCTCTACTTCCTAACCCTATACGCTCCTCTATGCTCACTCCGGACATGCCCGTTGTGCAGACAGACCTCTAACTACAGGCAACAGAGACAGTCTCTTCCCACTCTGTCCTCTACAGGGTAGAGCAGTGAACCAAGCAAAGCCTTCTAGGCTTTCCTCTTGCTCCTGCCCATCCTTCACATGAACGACAGGGATCTCTCTGTTCCTGCAGCTGGGCCCAGTGGCTGGGGTGTAACACTGGGAGTGTGGAATTCCACCAGTCTTGGGCTCGTACCCTCACGCTACCCACAGAGTGTCTCCTCAGTGCAGGAGCTAACGCTGCAGCTAGGCCAGGAGAGAGAAGAAAGTGCTAAGGGAGGGAGCCTCCGGAATAAAAACGCAGGCTTTTCTAACCTAACTGGAGACATGACCCCAGGGATCCTGTGACTGTCTCTTGAAGAAATGTGAATCTTTATCACAAACGTTTGCAGGAGGGAGAAATGGCGGGGGATGTAAGAGGCTTTGTTCATATCACCCCCACCCCTCTCCTTTCACCAGTCAGCAAGAGCTGTGGGTTCAGATCTTTGGTTCAGTTGTACAGGATCAGTGTTTAGATCTGCTTTTTTCTGTCCCACGCTCAGGTCAACAGGTGTGCACCATTTCCATCTCGACAAGAGAAAAGACAACATCTACAGATCCCTTACAGCAGTGGCCAAGGAGCAGAGTGAAATTTCAGCTACCGGAGTTGATTGCTTGTACCATAGGAAGTTTGGTGGGCAGAAGTACTGGAAAGGAAGTGGGAAGATGTTGTTAGCCAACTCATTGGAACACTCTCACGGGCACTGAGGCGGCTGACTCAGCGCTTCTTGGGACAACTGGGGGAGTATTTGCAGGACATATGGGTGGCATCCCTCTGAGGAAATCCCCTTTTGAGATAGGATGGGACCATGACCTCCTACCAGTCTGAGGGACACTCTCACAAAGAAGAGGAGGTGAGAGGGCAAAACACAAAGGTTCCCATGGTACTTAGGGTAAGTGACATCTCACAATTATTAGTGACAAGGGTCAGGAGTTGACACTTTGCCTTGAGTCTGATGTTGTCTCTTTGATATTGCTCTATTTGGCTGAGTCTGACACTTTGAGCCAAGGTTTTGGTCACTGGCTCTCATAGATTGTGGAAAAGACCTACCAGAGTGGGAGGAACAACAAACCAATAACTATGGTCCCCAAACAGGGACCTTATCACATCACAGAATAGCATTTAAAGTCCTGCCAAAATGTGACCCTTATCCTGTCACTTCCAGGTCTCCTCTAAACATTCTCTATAGAAGCTTTGAAAATTGAGGGTAAAACTCAAGGCTTTGGGTAATGGCTCAGATTTCTAAGTTCAATGGAAAGAGAAAAAAAAACTCCACAGAGTTGGGAGCTTCCTGTATGGATGATGATCTTGTATGAATAAAGAGATGGACCTCCAGAGCAGATGGAAATTAGAGGAAGGACAGAAATGGGTTTCTTCAGGGTTTGGAAGATAGGCCAGCATTGGGAAGGGCAGAGATGGCCCTCACCTGCGGGCTCATGTTTAAGTGACATTATTGTCTCTTTCAAAGTATTGATTTTTTGACCCACTTGTGTTGGACTTCTCTACGGAAATGGTTACCCCTGACAGCTTCATTTCTTGGTCTCCTGGCTCTTATTTTTTTATTTTTGGTTTTTCGAGACAGGGTTTCTCTGTAGCTTTGGAGCCTATCCCGGAACTAGCTCTTGTAG
>JAQHUG010000295.1:398564-408807 GCA_028555095.1 Dicrostonyx torquatus
CATGAGTTGTTGCTTGGATTCCGCTAGGGGTTTATTTTTCCTAAGGTACATCGTGGATACCACCATCTATGGATGCCCGAGCCCCCTATATAAAATGGGAAATATTCTGTAGCTTGCATGTACCCTCCTATGTACTTTTATACCATCTCTAGATGGCTCATGAGATTTGATATGATATAAATCATATATGTAGATAGTGAAATTGTGGAACTATAGGGAATTCACGGAACTACAGCAAGCAGAATGTACACAATCAGTACGGGCACAGTTTTTTTAAAAAAAATACATTTTAAAGGCTGCAGTTGTACCTCTTATGTGGCTTATTTCAGTTCACCACTTGATAGACATCTGAGTTGTTTCCATATTTTATTATTTTGAATAGTGCCTTATGGCATTTTTGGGGGAAGGGTTGTCTGGACCCTCCAGAGAGATAGAACCAATGTATTTAAATGCAGATAATTCAGATAAACATACGAGAAGAGATTGGCTGGAACTGGAGGTTTATAAGCCCCATCGCTGGCGTTCAGCAGCTGGAAACTCTAGGGCAGCGTATCTTAGACACAGTATGAATGCCTCAGGACCTAAAACCAGATGGTGTGACTCTCAAGCTGGGGTCAATGGCCCAGTAACATGAGGAACTGTGGAAGGAGCCCAAGAGCCCAAAGCTTATAGACCCTTGAGCTGAGACACAGGAAAAGGGCAGCCCAGCTTCTGAAAAGAGAGACTTTGAGCTTCTCCTGCCTTTTCTTTCAACTGAAGCCTCTCCCTATTACACAGAGCCCCCAACATAGAGGCCAGAACTTGCCCGTTCTATCCACTAACTCATGTGTAGATCTGGGACTATTGCAGTCAACCCAATCAAGGGCTAGACTGCCTGGCTTCCCTTTCAGTGAGAGACAGACATCGCAGTGCTTAGCGAAGTTTTGAGGGCAATCGATGCAGATATTTAGGATAAACAGTGCTTTGCCAGCATTCCCAGTCAAGTCCAGCTGTGTCTCCCTTAGGGCTCCTATAGCTGAGACAAAAGCATCATGGCCAAAAGCAACTTTGCGAAGAAAGGATTTATTTCATTTTCTATCCCCAGGTCACACCCTATCGCCAAGGGAAGTCAGGGACAGAATTCAAGGCAGGAACTTGGAGGCAGGGACCGAAGCAGAGGCTGTGGAGGAGGGCAGCTTACTGGCTGGCTCTTTATGGCTTGCTCAGCCTGCTTTCTTAGGCAGCTCAGAACCACACGCCCAGGGGGAGTACTGCACCAATGAGCTGAACCCTCTCACCGCAATTATTAATCAAGAACAAGACTCGCAGGCTTCCCATACCCAAAAGGCCATTCTAATGAGGCATTTATCAACTGAGGTCCCTTCCTCTCTAATGACTCTACTTTGTATCAGGTTGACAAAACAACAATAACAACGAACCAGGACACACCCTCAGCAAAGCATCTTAGCAGGTGTTTGTTCATCACTTGGAGCAGTGACCCACACCTGTCATTCTTGACAAGTCTATCTTCACCCTGCGTTGTTGAATCCTGAAGTGTCCAGGAGAGAGTCTTAACTTCCAGTTCAACATGATCACCACTGGGACTTCTGCTGAACCAATTTCTTCTCTAGCTAACGGAGCATCCTGCTGTAGAACAGAGAGTACAGATCTTGCTACCGGGTCACTGGACACAAAGAGGATTGTTAAAATTCTACCCCTTGGTTCTTGGGGTCTTGACTCCTTGACTACCTTGTGTTAGATGCTGATACAGAATATGTACAACCTTCTGGAGAACTTTTCCCAAGTCCTGAAAGGCCTTGTCACCTACTAGCACTGTACCTGGGACTTCAAAAGACTTCCATAATTCTCTTAAACTATCTTCTTAATTATGGCAAGGGCATGGTCAGATCGGAATCCCATAAGCAGGAGGCCACTGCTGTATTTCTTTGACTATGAAATGAATTGTGGGTCAGAACTACCATGGACAACACTGCAAAGGTGGACAGAACTTGGGGGCTCTGAGGTCCAAGACTAGGAAAAGAAGGGTATGTCTGGTTGTGGAGAGGAAGCAGGATGATGTTCGCTGAAGTATTAGGAGTGATGAATGCCCTAACAGCTACCTGTTTTTGTTTGCCTTTAAAAAATATCCTGATTGCCAGGTGGTGGTGGCACACGCCTTTAATCCCAGCACTTTGGAGGCAGAGGCAGGCGGATCTCTGTGAGTTCAAGGCCAGCCTGCTCTACAAGCGCTAGTTCCAGGACAGGCTCCAAAGCCACAGAGAAACCCTGTCTCAAGAAACAAAACAAACAAACAAAAAAATCCTAATTAATTCTTTAAAAATTTTATGCAGTGTGTTTTAATCATGTTTACCTCCAACTCTTCCCCTTGACTTTTCCCAGACCCACCCCTACCATCATGCCCCCCACTTTATGTCCCCTTTTTATAACTCATGGACTACAGTCTGTACTGCCTGTATTCTTCCGGGTGTATGGCCTTCTGCTAGAGCACAGTCAATCTACCAGGAGCTAACCCTTAAAGAAAACAGACTTTCCCTCCCTCAGAAGTCATCAACTATCCGTAGCTCCTCAGTTAGGGGTGGGGCCTCATGAATCCCTTCCCACTCCATACCAGAATCTTGACTGGTTCGCTATCGGGCAGCTTCTGTGAGTTGATGAGTTTGGTGTCCCTGCAATACCCGGAGGACACGGTTTTGTTGTTGGAGGCTCTTCTCATCTTCCTGCCCTCCTCTTTCTCAGTGGTCCCTGTGCCTCAGGAAGAGGGTGTGATACGGGTGTCCCATTTGTGGCTGAGCGCTCCACGGCCACCGGTTCTCTGCGCTTTTTCAAATTTGATCAATTTGAAGTTTCTGTGCCAACCACTATCTTCTACACAAAGGAACTTATCTGCTGGTGGAGACACAGATTTAGACAGCAGTCTGATGCTGCATCCACTTAGCAGAACCACGGTAGCAGGTTCGCCCCTGGGTCTGAAGGTCCCGATCATGGGCTCTTGGGCAGATGTGCACTAGGCGTCTGTTTGTTACTATATTTTAAGAGTACTTTATTTCAGATATATCCCTTATTAGATATACAATATGAAGCTATTTTCCACCATCCTTATGTTGAATTACACTTTCTTGATTTTATTCTTTGAAGCCCAAAGTTGTCATTTTCACAAAATCCTGTTTACGTAGCCCTATCTCCTCCCCCACCACACACACATACCAATTCCTATGTGTTAGGTCTTGAAATTCATTGCCTAATTTTAGGTTCTAAAAATTAATTGCTGCTGTCTTTTCTACATTTACAGATTTAGTACCCACGTTAGGTCGTTGTTGATCTATTTGGAGTGAGTTTTTGAACTTAGGTTAACTAAGTGTCCGACTTTATAAGCTTACGGTAGTTATCCAGTTATCAGATTTGTTAAAGAGTGTCTTCCCCCATTTAATGATCTCAATTCCTTTGCAAATTTTCAGTGGGCTATAAATGCGTGTGAGTCACACCTCCATTCGTTGGTCAATAAATCTATCTTTGGATCAGAACACGCACTTAGCACTACAGTTCTGTGAGTTTGGATTGGGAGGCATGAGCCTCCTAGCCTTGTTCTTTCTCAATTTGGTAAGTTTCATAATCTTTGGTCACTGTGTCCCCTCTTTTCAGGAGACTATTGGCAATCTCGCCTCTCTTATTATTGTCTTGTTTCTAAGACTAGACCATGAAGAGTCTGTTCCCTCCGTGTCCTTGTCTCCTAACTTCAGGCATGGAGACTCAGTTCCCCCTTGCCACGGTGTCAAGCAGACTGGTACCCACTGGTGATGTCCTCATTGCACGCTGTGCCCCCCTTAATGAACACTGTGGACACTGACTGCACACGTGGTGAGTTGCTAGAGATCCTTTGATACACCAGACACCCAGTTACTGTACCTCTCCCACTTGACTGGTGACATAGCTCAGATAATGACTAGAATCTGGACAAAGTTATACAGGATTGCTTGATGTCCTACATCAGACATGGTGTGTGCTCCTATGAGATTCTCTAGGGATACTGTGCTGAGCCTGCCCACAGGCCAAAGGTACAAAGGATGAACCATACCGCTTTAGGACACGAGCGAGGTGGTGTGGACATTTTGGGCAACCAGTGGGGTTTAGTTCCATCCCCACTGTTTCTGTTCTCTATCTAATGCTGAATAACGAGGGAGCCCACTGCACAGTCGCTTACAACATAACGTGCCATCTCTCTTGAATCTGAGGTTGAGTGAAATTGCCTGGGCCGACAGTTCCTTCCTGCTCTAGCTGGGCTGAGGCAGCTTGAGGCCGAGAGCTGCTGCCACCCTCAGACTCGTTCCTACCCCAAGCTTACCGATGATGAGGGAAGACTGGAGCGGCAGAAGCTACCCCAGATGTCTCTCTGTGGCACTGCTCCATGGCTGTCTCTCAAACACGGACTTTTCTTTTTTCTTTTTATATTTTTCCACAATCAATCATGATTACATTTTAATTACTTAATGTCAAATAATATTAAAAGTAAGTTACAAAATCATATCATTTCGTAAGGAAAAAATTATATTTCACTTTGGATATGGGTGGCTGTTAAATTTAATGATACATAACATAAAGACTCTAAAATAATATTTCAAGGGGTTTATAGAGACTAAAAAAAGAAGGTTGAAAGTTCAGTGATGGGCTCTCCCTCTCTCCATCCTCACCTCCAGCAGCATTGTGAGTCTGGACCCCACTCACTGACATCAGTTTCTTGTACCTGTTGCAAACATTTTTGCATCTGTGCTCGCATATATATGCATCCCAAGAACGTTTCTTCCCACATTCCCACAGCCTTTCTCTGGTCTTCTGAGGCAATTTGAACTTACTTTTAAAAGCTACTCAAGTCAGGCTGGGCTCTTCAAAACCTGAGAAAAAGACGGTGGAACTTGAGTGTTCTAGACTCGCTCTCTTTAGGCTACAGGTATCTTCTGTGCTTAGTTACCGAGTAGTGGTACAGTTACAGTGTAGACTGGTTCAGGGTGGCGACCTGAACACAGTCTCGCGCACTCCATTCCCTCATCGGCAATACCCGCACTGTTTCTCACGGAAACAATCTCAAGTTCTCATTATGAAGTGCTACGCTCCACAGCTGTTGGGTAGGCTGTGCACGGTGAAAAGTGACAGACAGACAGGAGTCAGTGTCTGCCCCTCCACCATGCCCTCCTGGGTCTAGGGCAGCCATATTGTTAGCTGTGCAACACCATGCATGGAAGCCTCACACATCCATCCCACGCAAATGGTTACTTACCTCCTCCGTGTGATACATGGCAAGATGGAGTCTCTTCTGCAACGCGAGACCGTCTTTGTTTGTTTTAAACTGTTTTCATTTAAACATTTTTTTTAAAAAAATTGTTTTTATTGAGCCATCTATTTTTCTCTACTTCCCTCCTTTCCTCTCCCCTACCCTCCTACCCTCTCTCATGGTCTCCGGGCTCCCAGGACTTTCCTTAGGTTGACTTAGCGCTCACTGGGCACATACCTTAAGGAAGATTTCTACAGAAACTCCTTTTCTTTATGAGACGCACAAATGTTACACGGTGTCATCACCACCATATGTTACTTTCTGTGTTGTCAGCAAGTTATCAAGGGCAGCCTGTTATTCAAGAAGTGTAGATTATGGGGCTGCAGAGATGGCTCAGCGGTTAAGAGCATTTCCCCCTCTTCCAAAGGTCCTGGGTTCAATATCCAGCAACCACATGGTGGCTCACAACCATCTGTAAATGAGGTTTGGTGCCCTCTTCTGGCCTGCAGGCATACACACAGACAGAATATTGTATACATAATAAATAAATATTTTTTTAAAAAGGAGTGTAGATTAAACTCTTTGTGTGTGTGCTTTATTATTACTGGCTCCGAACTCTCGATCCTCTTATTCCTACTTCCTAACTGCTGATATTGCAGGAACGCATCGTGACCCCAGTTTTGGACAATTCCCTTTGTTGAAAGAATGTCTACAAATATGTGGGTACATTGCTTCAGCTTCTTCTATACAGGGAGCCCTGAGTCATCAGAGAAATAGCACCCTTGTAGAGATGTGAGTGCTTTACAGCCGTGATTTCACACTAACGAGAATAAAAAGAGTTCATCTGCATCGGGATTGTAGATCAAGGAGAGACTTGACCAACAGGATAATATGGTCTAGCAATTGTCTCTAAATAGAAAGTAGATACATTTCAATGTTGCAGGAGAGAGCTGATAGTTAGTTCCCAGCTGCTCAGCCCCTATATAATCACACAGAAACTGTATTATTTAAATCACTGCTTGGCCCATAAGCTCTAGCTTCTTATTGGCTAACTCTTATATATTAACTTAACCCATTTCTATTAATCTGTATATTGCCACAAGGCTGTGGCTTGCCGGGTAAAATTCCCAGCATCTGTCTCCAGCAGCTCCATGGCATCTCGCTGGCTCCGCCCTTCTCCTCCCAGGCTATAGGCCAAGCCAGTTCTTTATTCATTAACCAATAGAAGCAACACAGAGACAGGAGGACTTCCCACACCATTCTGACCGGGAGGGAAGCTAGTTAAGACTCAGGATGCTCTATAGGAAGGCAAATTATCCCTTTCTGTGGGAAAACTCATTAGGACTTGGGAAGGAAACAACTCAGAAGCTCCAAGAAATCCCTGAAACTGATCACACGTATTGTCTCTCCTTTTCCAAACTTAGTCAAGCAACAAAACAGCAAAGATTCCTTGAGGAGGCCCCAACTGGCCAAGTTGCCTGGCAGAGATACTCTGATCTATTGATTTGCCTTCAAGTCTTGCACTGAGTTCCAGGTTTCCAGTTCTCATCAGCTGTCACCCACACTGGGGTTGACTCCTGGTGACATAGCTGCCTTTGAGTTATTCCTGATCCTAGAAGTGACCCCCAACACACACTCCTGAAGGTAACACTAATAAACTCATTGGTTCACCCCAGTTAGGTTTTGGTTGTCACCTGACTTGTTTTGATCTCTCATTGGCTCCCTATCTGGAGTGAGTAGATGGTTATTCTTGTTTCCCAGGAGTAGTGTCACACAACAGATGAGGACAATGAAAAACAATCACAGGTCACTCATAGTCAGCTGGCCGAAGATGTAGATGGTGTGGCCACTTCTGCGTGAGTAGTGTTTCTGTCACCAGCATGGACTCCGGGTTGCTAGACATGCATGTTTCTACCTGCAGATACCAGGTGTTGCCATCTGGTAGCAGCTATGGAGAGTGTGAAAAGACCTGGCTGTGGAGTGTTCCCTGAGGAGACAATGCCAGCAATGGTGCTGGGGACCCAACAATTGGGAACATACTCCTAAGCAGAAAGAAAACACCATTCTCTGAGACCCTGTGATCATTGTAGAGGATGTCAAGTCAGAAGTCAGGTAGGAATGGTAGAAGGTGTCAATACTGTCAATTCTTAAACATCAGGTGATTTGGGAAATTCTACTGAATTGATAAAATGGTCTACATCTTATGTCATTTGTTAAGACGGTCTGGGAAATTTAAAGGTCACCTGCCAGGTATCTAACCTGAACTTGGTCTGAAGGTTGTTCTCAAATTAATTCTGAAGAAATTCAAATGAAGCAATGTTACAAAGGAGCTGACGGTGAGCTAGTGGTTAAGCTAAATTCTTACAAGCAATAAAAAATTAAACTCCTTGAGGTGTGTTGTAGTTTTTTGGGTTTTTTTTTCTCTTTTGGTTCTTTGGGGGCGGGGGAGCTGCAACCCTGCTCCTAAATAAATCACACAGAGGCTTATTCTTTCTTAACAAATGCTTGGCCTTGGCTTGTTTCTAGCCAGCTTTTCTTTTCTTTTTTAATCTTTCAAAGGAAAAAGGATGAAGTTACAGAAAAACAAAAACAGACAAACAAACGTGAACCGCTGCTTCCATCTTGTTCTGTTGCCTCCTCCTCAGCTCCTACTTCCCGGATGAGGCAGAGGCTTGAGCTCCAGGTCCCGTGGCATTCCAGGGACAGACAGCTTTTCTTAACTTAAATTATCCCATCTATAGGCTGTCACCTTTTTCTATTTCTGTATATCTTTCTTCACTTCTTACTCTGTGGCTGGCTGTGTAGCTGGGTGACTTGCCCCTGGAGGCCTTCTCTCTTTTCTTTTCTCATTCCTTGATCTTTTTGTCTCCAGATTTCTCCTCCTATTTATCCTCTCTGCCTCTCATATCCTTTCTCCTGCCTTGCTACTGACTGTTCATCTCTTTATTAGACCAATTAGGTGTTTTGGACAGGTAAAGAAACACAACTTCACCGAGTTAAACAAATGCAACATAAAGGAATTCATTCAACACATCTCTTCTTCATTAAGGAAATACTCCACAGCCTAAACAGTTGTAACACATCTTAAAATAATATTCCACAACAGTGTAATTCACATAAAAGAATATTCACTAAGTTTCATGGACAGTTTTCAGAGATTTGACAATGAAATATATACATATAATCAAATATGTAAAAATATGTATAAAATGGATTTATAGTCACGAAAACACCCCACCATATGCAGACTGTTTCCACCTCTGGGGATGTCTCTTGTATCATTGCAGGTTACGATGTTGCAGGCTCAGCCCAACAACCCCTCCTCACTGCTGTGGCTTTGCCTGTTCGGAAATTTTATATGAATGGAATCACACGGCATGCAACCCTCTCCATCTGTTTCGCTTTCTAAATGAAGTACAGCTTGTTTATTCGTCCACCAATCGAGGTCATTTCGTGAGTAAACCGCTGTGAGGATCTGAGCACGGGCCGCTGTGTGAACGTAAACTTCCACTTCCCCATGGAAAGATTTAGGAAGACACCGCTGACTTCTGCTTCAGTGTTAGGCAAAAATCGCTAAGGGTTTTTTCAAAGTGTCTCTGCTCTCTTTCTTTTTTTCATTTTTTCACCGGTAATGTTGGAGAATTCCATACTACCCTTTTCACTCACATTTGATATTTCCAGAAGTTAAAAATACCCAGTCAGTCCTAATGAGCCTGCTGCGACATCCCTGAGGCCAAGATCTGAATTTCCGTAATCAATAGCCATGTCAGGCATCCTGTATTTTGCTCGTTTTAGTCTCGTTTCCTGGGGGGAAGAATCTATTCTACTCTTGTACCTAATTTTTTAAAAAGTAGCTATTTCCACCAAAATTAAACCGAGAAAAAAATAAAAAGAAATTTAAACATACCCACAACAAACGAGAAGACTGAGATAGTAACAAAACCCTTCTAACTAAAAAAAAAAGTCCAGGGCCAGAGGGGTTCACAGTAGAATTCTACCAGACTTTGAAAGAAGATCTTCAGCTAATCCTCCTTAAAGTATTCAAAAAAGAAGGAGGAAGGGGGGGGGAGGAAAAGAAAGGGGGAAGGAGGTGGAAGAGGGGGAGGAAGAGGAAAACAAGAAGACAAAGAAATATCCCCAATGCACATAGCTTCGAAAATGCTCAATAAATACTTGCAAACAGAATACAGAGATACAGACACACCCACCGTGACCAAGTTGTCCTGGTCCCTGAAATGCATGCAAACAGAATACAGAGATACAGACATACCCACAGTGACCAAGTTG
Source organism: Dicrostonyx torquatus (assembly GCA_028555095.1). Taxonomy (NCBI): domain Eukaryota; kingdom Metazoa; phylum Chordata; class Mammalia; order Rodentia; family Cricetidae; genus Dicrostonyx; species Dicrostonyx torquatus. The sequence continues at coordinate 408,115 of JAQHUG010000295.1, forward strand.
TCCTGGTCCCTGAAATGCGTGGATGGTTTAACCTACGCAAGTCAACAAATGTAATAAGCCACAAAAAAGGGACTTAGGCAAAAATCACATGTTCAACTCAATAACTGCAGAAGAAGCCTTTGGCAAAATCCAACTAGTCTTCCCCATAGACGTCCTAGAGAATGGGACTAGAGGGTGCATAGCTCAACACAATAGAATCTCTATATAAGAAACCTGTAACCAATGATTCTCATTGGAGAAATCTGAAGCAACTCCAGTGATGTCAGGAGCAAGGCAGGGCTGTGCACTGTCTGCACTCCTTTTTAATACTGTGTCCGAAGCATTGGCCGGAGCAGTGTGACAATAGAAGAAAAGTGATAAGGAAAGAGGTGAAGCTTCCCTATCCACAGATGGCACGACCCCCGACATTCTACCAGAAACCTTCTAGAAATTATAAACACATTTAGCAACATGGCAGAGTAAAGAATGAATAGCCTTCTATACCACAACAAACACAGCCTCAAAGACAACAAAACATCCAGGAACAAACCTAACGGAGGAAGTGACTACCTTTACATTGAACATTAAATCTCTGAAGAAGAGATAAAAACTCTAAAACGTTGGAAAGACACCCCACGCTCATGGATTGGTAGAGTTAACATTGTAAAAAAAGGACCATTTTTACCAAAAGCTGTTTACAGATTTGATGAAATC
>JAQHUG010000295.1:410102-422351 GCA_028555095.1 Dicrostonyx torquatus
CTCACTGTTGGTAGGATTGCAAACTGGTCTGGCCACTGTGGAGATCAGGGTGGAGAATTCTCAAAAAGCTAAACTAAACCTGTCACGAGACCCAGCTATACCACCCCTTGGCTTAGGTCCACAGATTCTTCCTTCGCCAAACGCTGCTTTCCTCACAATATCAAGGTGGCGAGACGACCTAAACGTCCTTCAACTGACAAAGAAAAAGTGATGTGTCTACGCTACGGAAAGCCAGTCAGCTGTAAGGGAAAAGGAAACGAAAACTGAAGGTAACTAGATAGAACTAGAAAAGAACTAGTAACCCGCTCATTTCCCTGGACACATCCTGGAGTAACTGCAAAGAGGTGGGGCAGTAAAAAGGTACCATCGTGTGTGGTGGGCACAGCAGATAGGAGAATAGCAGGAGACAAGTCAACTGATGGGGGAGATGGGGGAAAGTGGGGTTCCAATTAGGGAGGGCGAGGAAGATAAATACAGAACTCTAAGACCATCTAACAAAACCCCCAAGGCCGAGCATGAGAAAGTCGTTTGACTCCAAGAGACTCTAAAGACATGACAGGCTATTGCTGTTGTCCTTGGTTACCCCCTCAGAGGTAGAAATTAAGTTCCTATCGCTGAAGACACCACACACTTCAAACCCAGGGCCCAGAGGACCCCCGAACTTGAGTTTACCTGAAAACTCCCTCCCTGAGGACTGGCTCTCATGATGCCAAAAGGCATCATGCAAGCTTCCAAAGGAGGAAGCCAACCAACGTTCCTAACCAGATATGACACCCTATGCACCACAACAAGGACCAGCCTGGCACAATAACCCTAAGGGTTCATAAGGGTTCAGTCGTGGCAAGCATATCTTGGTGGTAACCAAGAGCTCTTTACTTGGACTTAAGACTCACTCAACAAGATGAAATCGCCTGGTACTTCCTAGCCAACTCTACTGCCCAGGGCTAGCGAAGTCATGCAACGAGAGAACTTACAACCAGCACTCTACTAAACCAGCCTCATCCCCAACTATATTCTAAATATTTGCCTTTCTACTCACAGAGAAGTGTAGTCCCCACTCGTCATCAAGTAAATGTCTCTTTGGACAGAGGGAGACCGTTACAGAGAACCACGAGCCATCAGAATGCAGAGTTGCGGAGCCCAGGTCCAACAGATAACAGCCACTGCACCGAAGCTCAGAGATCATTGCTGAGGAGGGGGTGGAGACGTTGTAGGAACCGGAGGGTCAGGGAGTTTGCTGTGACATTGTGTCCCCTGGGAACAATACAAGCTACACTCAGATAGAAAAACAACCCCCCCAAAAAAAGATGCAAGCTACAGTCTAAACAACATGACTGCTTAAACATGAGCTGAACATGGACATGCTAATGTGGACACAGGAAAACCAGGAGGCCCCAGCCCCACACAAAGAACTACAGGTAATTCATGAACAAAAAAAATGGCCAACCCCCCCTTGGCCAAAATTTTTAAAAAAAATTATTTTATATATAATACTTTTTAAATAAAATTAGCAAACACAGTTTACCTATATTTTGTTTCAGGAATTATGCTTTTGGAGGTGTATCTAAAAAGTCTTGGCCTAAACCAAAGTCATAAATTGTTCTTCTAGATGTTTTGTGTTTTAACTCTAGCATTTAAATCTTCAGCTCATAGCAGCTGGTCTTTATGTATGATGTAAGATAAGGGTCTTAGTACGTGTTTTCCTTATGTGAATCCAATTATCCCTGACTGATTTGGTGATAAAACTGTTTTGTTCATTGTGTTGACTGTACTGGGTTTCCCTTTTCAATTTAATTGCTTTGTGTTCCAATTTTTATCATTTTATCTTTCTCTGTTTAATTGCATGGGTATCACTGTCTGAAATCAGTTGACAAGAATGTTGGAGTTTGTGCCTGGCTGGCTGTCCATCTTCTCAGCAACGCCAGTGTCTCCATTACAGCTGTTTCACAGTGAGTTTTGACCTCAGGTGGTGCATCCTCTCACTGGATCCTTTCAAAGATTTGGTTGGGGGCTAAGTTGCTTTCATTTCCATATAATTTTAAGATTGCCTTATGTCTTAGGGTGTCTATTGCTGTGAAGAGACACCACAACCACAGAAACATTTATTGGGGCTCACTGACAGTTTCAGAGGTTCAGTCCATTATCATCATGGCAGGGAGCATGGCGGCACGCAGGCAGATGTGGTGCTGGAGTGGTAGGTGAGAGACCTACATCTTGTAGGCAACAGGAAGTCGACTGAGACACTGGGTGGTATCCTGAGCATAGGAAACCTCAAAGCTCGCCTCCACAGTGACATGCTTCCTCCAACAAGGCCACACCTACTCCAACAAAGCCACACCTCCTAATAGTGCCACTCCCTATGAGATTATGGGGGCCAATTGGTGACTGCTACCACACCTTATCAATCAGTTTCTATAAAAAGAGTTACTGGTAGTTTGATGGGATTTGCACCTCAATTTGATGAACTTCTGTCTTAGCCACCACAGGTCTCTCAGGGCATGTAGATGGAGTCCCTTTTCCTTAGACTGGTTTTCATTTTGTTAGCTTTCTGAGTTTTCTTTTGTTAAAATTATCTCCTACATATTTTCTTATTGTCGATGCTTTTGTGAATGTGGTTGTTTTCTTAAGGCTATTTTCTAATTTTTTCATTATGCCATATTTGTCTATAGTTTTCTTTTGTTTCTATAAAGCATTTTTTTTTTCGTTTTCCTGGGAAGGAGTAAAAACAAAATCTATGTGACAAACACAGCTTTTCACCTCACCTTCTAGGATGCTCATCAATCTCCCAATCCTGAATCCCCTCTTTTCCGTTGCTTGGATGAATCTCTACCATGCTTTCATGACTATGGCCCACTTCCCTTCTAGTTTTAGAGTTGATAGAGAGTTAGATACTCTGGAAACCAAAGCGCTGTGGGCTGAGCGCCCCTCTGTGCCGGGGTTTGCTTGTCCCTTTCCTGTAAACCAGAGCAGAAAGGGCCCAACTTTCTCTCCGCTACCCCCCTGCCCTTCACAGGACAGCCACGGTCATGCCCCCACCCCTGATGGCCACTGAGGCTGTAAATCACTTTCTGCTGGCAGAGGGGGGCCCAGTCCCCCATCAAGCAGGGTGCTGATCTTATGAGGCCCCCTCTTGTCATCACGGGCTGTGATTTGCTGACTTCCTGCAACGCTGGGATCACTTTACAGGAGCAGGGGCTGCGGGGTCAGACCCATACTGCTACCAGCTTCCTCTGAGAAAACACATCGGGTGGCGAGTCTGGAAAAGGCATCTCCAGGGTCCTGTGCAGACTGCCAGGAGCCGGGTAGGCTTCACCTCTCCATAGAGACAGAGCACAGTCTCAGACCTGCAGACTGCAGCCACCAGGTCCCAGGAGGGAGGTGAGACCAGCACCTCCTGGTGGACCTGGGAGGGAGGTGAGACCAGCACCTCCTGGTGGACCTGGGGGTCTCCAGTGCAGCTGTTGGGGACCTTCCGGGGACCGGGGACCAGCTGGGGTCTGCTTTCCATCATCTTTGTACCTGTGTTAGACCTGTGAGACCCCAATGCAGTAGTGCATGGCCTTGCTTCTAGACAAGGTCACTACCGATACCAGAAGTTACAAAGGGGACAGCCACTGTGGTTGGTATTTCTGTGAGAAAATGATTTTATCTGCAGACATATACAGATACGTGAACAAACAAGGGGGCCTTTGGTCACTTTGGGCATTGGGCCACCATGGTACAGCCATGGACAGACAGCTTTCCTGGCAAAGGGGGCCTGGGTCAGGCCCTCTCCTATATCCCCTCGCCTCAACCCACAGACCTAGGGAAGAGTGACCTGCTGCCATTCTGCGATATTCTTTCTGTGTCAAGTTCACCAGCTGCCCAAACTGCCTCTGCTTCCCGATACTGTGCAAGGTTCTATTTGCTCACTGGTCCGAGGACCCTCAGGCTGGATGCTTGTGTGGCTTCCCAGGGCTCTTGAATGCTGGCCAAACACAGCACAAGGCCAAGGAGCAACAGTTGACCTCTGATGTAAAGCGTCTTAGCCCACTGCGAGCAGCCCGTTATTCCTCTGATCTGCTTTGTGGGCAGTCTCAGGTGGTCCCTCCTAGTGCCTCTGTCTTTAGGCACAACCGTAGCTGCTCTGTCCCCTGAGGTCCCTAAATTTCCTCCATGATATTCCTCCTGAATCTTTTCCAGGATGGTCACCAGGGGACCTTTAGGTCCAATTATCAGCGGCCAAGCCTGTATGTGGCAAGTGTCCTGGTAGCATCCCCAGCACCAGTGGGTCCTCAGGGACATGGATATTTCCCACTGGCACAGATAGGGCTTATAGATTAGACCTTCAGCACCGGTCTGAGGGCTCTGTCGGACCCAGAAAGTGCCAATGACAGTTACGTGAAGCTGGACGAGGGGGGGGGGCTTGCACAGAAGCAACCAGCATTGCATCTCCACTAAAATATTACCAAAGTAGTGCTGTCCTTCCAGCTTTCCTTCTGAAGGTCTAGTGTAATGTTTACGATGCATCCTTCAAGATAGGCAGAGGGCAATGTCATTCCATTTGTCAGAATTTAGAACACACCAGATCTAACCATCTAATCTCAAAATAGTAGAGTCCCTGGACCTCCATCGACCGTTTCTTCACTAGACTATAATTAAAATAATACTTGCTCCCACTAAGCTAAAACAAGGCTTGCTGTCCTGCAGAGAGTTGGCCTGTGGACAGTCAAGGCAAGGCCAAGAGACAGAGGACATGGAGCTCCCAGGGACAACCTCCAGGTCACACACTGCTGGAATCTTTGAGACCTGGTGACATCCAGGTAACAGACAAGAACTGGGGACAGTGGCTTGCTTATCTGTCAGTCTTCTCACTTGGAGTTGGTGAAACTGCAAATCGAGGGGTCTAAGATATTAATTCCCAGAAAGAGAAGTGTCCTCTTGCTGTGGCGAGATTTTTCCGTTGCACATGTCTAGGAGGGAGTCTCTAGATTGGTTCAGCTGCGGTGGGAAGGCCCATGCTGAGTCTGCGTGGGGGAGTGAAGCTGAGTGCCATCGCCCCTCTCTGCTTCCTGAGTGACACAATGTGTCCAGCTACCTCTGAATCTGTGGAAGGCACTCACAGGTGCCTGCAGCTGCCTTTACTGCCAACACTTGAAGCATTGATGAGGAGAGCCACAGCTAACCGCAGGGACGCCCTCCCCTCCTGTTTCTGCTGCCAAACCTCCACATGACAGACTGGAGCTGGGAACTGCCCTTGCCACTAACTGTCCTGCAAGGGATAAATCTGGGCACTGCATCAGCTCTTCATAAGCACAAACTCCTCTGTGTGATTTTATCAAGGTCTTAGTCTTCCAGAAGACAGCCTAGGAGAAGTGGTGTAGGAGGGTCCTTCTTTATTTCTGTGCTTTCATTGGTTGAATAAAAGAAACTGCCTTGGCTTTTTGATAGGGCAGCCCTTAGGTGGGCGGAGTAGACAGAACAGAACTCTGGGATAAGGAAGGCTCAGGGAGAGCCCGCCATGAAGCTGCCAGGGTCAGACATGCTAAATGATTCCTAGTAAGATCACTACCTCATGGTGACACATAGACTATTAGAAATGGGCTGAATCAGATGTAAGAGTTAGCCAACAAGAGGCTAGTGATAATGGGCCAGGCAGTAATTAAATTAATATAATTTTCATGTGGTTATTTCGCCGGCGGCTGGGAGCTGGGTGGCGGCGGGACATAGCCCTCTCCTCTCAGGTACTGGGAACACAGCCCACACCTCTTACAATAGTTTGGAGCCCAATGCCGCTCCTCATTACTACAGAGAAGCCTCATCTAGTGGGGGAGGCTACCCCATTCAGAGCTCACAAGAGATGGTAGGGCCCAGTCTTGCCATCCTCCTGGGTGCCAAGATGGGCAACCACACCCTCAGTGAGACCAATCCATGTGATTTTGATAGGAAAGCCACTCCACTCCAACCTCAGTTGCCCCCACTGCACAAGGTCAGTCGTCCAGATGTGCAGCAAATTAAGCTGTGATTCTGACGATCAGTCGGAGTAGGGGCTGACTGAGACACATTTGGATGGAGCCAGTGCGGGCCTTGGAGGAGACAAGTTTGCTGAACACAAGCTTCCTGTTCATCCTCATTACAAAAGCTCACATGGATCAGGGATATACTCAGCTTCCAGGTGGGCACCTGCAGATATGGTCTTACTCATGCCCAAGAAGAATCCACCAGGATAGAGACTGCCAAGGTTGCTAGAGACGGGGAACTTCCGGGCAGATGGTTTTCTGAGGAGTGCTGGTACCAGTGGCGTTTTTTTTTTTTTTTTTTTTTTTTTAACAAAGAAGACACGTCTTTGAATTTGGGCAAGGAAAAGGCTAGTCTTAGCAATGGGAAGTCCTGTCTCTCCTGAGAAATGTAGGTTTCTACATTTCTACACCTCTAGTTTAGCTCCTTCTCCCTGCCACAGACCTCTGTTCTCTCCTAATCTTGGCCGGGCTTGCCTGAACTAGACACAGATACTTTGTATCTTTAGGATTTCTGGAGTTCTCTTAGAAGCCAAATGGGGGCACTTTCTGGCCCTGCTCTCCTCCGGATACATGGGGGGCCCAGCTGTTGAGCAAAGTTACAAAGTGTTGAGTTCCCCAGACTCCAGAGAAGATGTGGATAAAGCACAAGGTAACAAATACCCCCTGGTATTTGCAGCAGAAGTCCCACATTTAGGGACTCAGTCTTGTCCCAGAGCCAGGCCTGATTGAGGGGAGAAAGCATTGTCAGAAGGGTGAAGTCAATAAGCTATAGACCTGTACACAGGGGCACGCTCCATCCCAGTGCCTGTAAATCAAGTCCTGGGCATGTATGTGATTATTGGCTGGGTCAGCGATTGCTTAAGACTAGCCCGGCCCTGCCAGCAGAATATTCTCACATTCTGTCCTTCCTTCTCTAATAACTAGCTCTCCACAGTCACCGTGCTCGGTAAATTATCTCCTCAGTTCATCCAGAGAGACTGGGTCTGTCCCTGGGGCTACAGACTAGAGAAGGAGACATCTTTTGGCCAGGCAAGAGGACCTGTTTAGAGTCACGTGCCTCCTTCACCCGAAGTGAATTCACCTCAGCCCCTTTGAAGTCGGTGGGATTCCACCGCCGCTAATAAACACCCAGATATGTTTCAGAGAAAAGCAGCAACGAAGCAGCTTTGAGATATTTTAGCAGCTTCATCCCAGCTGAACTCGGAGAAAGGGACCACTCCTCCTGTTCTCGGCTTTTTCCAGCACTTCACATGCTCAGAGAAAACAACTTCCAAAGGATTTCTCCCGAGAGGTCCGTGCCAGCTCAGGACCTCTGAGGAATGAGCTTGTGTTTGCGTCCATCAAGCCTCAGGAAACGGAGAGGACACTGACTCCGTGATGTTGTTTCCGGTGTTCAGAAACAAGACATATATTTTGTCACTGCACGAGGAGGTGACCATGCCATAAACAGTGCATCAGAATTCAGTTGTTCCTGAGGTCTGCAGCTCTTGTGCAAGGCCACATTCCAGCAGGGCTGTCACCACAGTGATTAGGAAAGTCTTTTCCAGAGGCCATGGTGAGGTGGCCAGCATTCCCTAAGGGATGGTCCCCTAGCCAGGAAATGAGATTTCCCCTCCACCTAGAGGGCCATTGTCATGGTTGTATATCATAATGGTGCCGTGCACCGTGAGGCAACAGCAGGTTTCAGGACAGAATAACCAGGGCCATGAATAACAGCAATGGCCATAAAAGTGCCTGCCAAGACAAACACCCCAGGACCCTCAGACTTTGTGCTGCACGGCCAGGCCTGATTGCCAGATGGGGCCAAAGGAAATGCCCCTTCCTGGCCTTGTCATTGTCCTTTCCCAGGGTAGCAGTGACTCTGTCGCTATTAGTGTCGAGAGCTGACTCCCGGCTCCCTCTGCAGCACTGCCCACCTTCTGGGGGCTGAGGAAGCCGCATGAAGCTGCCAGTGCCTGCATGGGGCATTGATCTAAATCCAAAGTGTGTGTTTTCTAAAGGAGAGACAAAGCCCAGCATGGGGGAAAGGCCAGAAAGCAGACAACAGGTACAGCCTTTCCACTGTCTCTTGGGTTCTTCCAAGGAGGCTGGGGTGACCCAGATTTTTGCAGTTCCAGGCCAGCATCTCAGCAGCATAACAAAGTACTTGAGCAACAGACAAAGATACTTGCAGTTGGGTTCCAGAGAGAGAACCTCTATGGTCTATAGATGGCACCTTCTCTCTGTGTCTGCATGTGGAAGGAACAATACGAGCTCTCTTGAGTGTCCTTTTGGGTGGACTCTTCTCATCCTGGGGCCCCCCCTCATGAACCCATCACCTCCCAAAGTTCTTCCTCCGAATATGATCACCTCAGAGCTGAGGATTCCAACACAGGAGTTTAGGGGATACAGTTCAGACTAGAGCAACCGTGAATCAAAGCGTTCCTTCAGAATTTTCCTCAGGCTAAGAAGGGAGCACATGACCCATAGCCGGCCATGATTTTAGGGACACTGCTTTCCCACACTGGAGACTGTCGCTGCCTTTGACTGCTCTAGGCTGTATCTGTGTTCCCCTCCAGACCTACATGAGTGTGTCTGTGTCCCTAGCTGATCTACCTGTCTTTCTGCCCCCCGCCCCATTCACACCCAAATATATATATTTGATATAGATGGTGGCATTTGGGAGGCAGAGGACATAGGATCATTATTTCTGGACTGGACATAAAGCACTCAAGAAATCAAACACAGGTCCCTCTAGAGAAAATATGAATCAGCATTTGACACTGCAAAATGTGTGGTGACCTTGACCTTGGGCATGATGATGCTTGTCCCGGATTCTATCACAGCTGTGCTACCACCACAGTCCTACAAAGGAGCTCTCAGCCCCTCTCCAGCACCATGCCTGCCCGTGTGCTGCCATACTGATAAGGGGCTAAAACTCTGAACTGTAAGCTGGTCCCAATTAAACGCTTTCCTTTATAAGAGTTGCCATGGTCATGGTGTCTGTTCACAGCCACAAAACCCTAAGACAGTGTGTCTTGCTTTGGCTCCTAAGAATCTTCCAGATGTATCACACAAGGTTGGTTAAAAAAAGATAATTTTGAGTTGATGAATAATTACAACACAGGAAATCTCCAAAGGTCAAGGAAGAAAAAGTCTAGGAAGACATGGGCATCCCTTCTCTGTGCTGTAACATTTCTATCCTGTATTGACCATTTTTATAGCGCTCTGAAGACACATACTTAAGAAAAGTTAATATGAAAGAGAACAAGGGTATATTTTGGTTCATAATTTCCAAGTTTCGGTCCGTGGTTAGTTGGCTTTGTTGTTTGGGGGTCTATGGAGAGAAAGAACATCCTAACAGGTCTTCCCTAAGACCATGGCTGTTCAACACATGGCAGCCCAGACCACAACATTCCCTTTAAGAACATGTACCCAGTGACCTTCCGTCTGCCAGGTCCCTCCCACTTCTTAGAAGTTCCAGTACTATCAGATGGAGACCAAACCTTGAACACATGGATCTGTGAGATCCAAACTATTGCACATGAATTGTTTAAGAGCTCACAATAGACGGGTCTTGTGCTTGGCTTGGCTTTGTCTCTGTCAGGTGTCCTACTCTGAGCTCGAATTGGGCCAATCCACACACAGCTGCTCAGACAGTGAGCAGTTCCTCGGTGAACCTTGAGAAAATGGAAGGGTTTTGTTATACACTGGAGAAGACCGGGATGAAGAGGTCGGGGCCTCAGGTCAAGCCTTGAAGTGAAGCAAAGGAGCCAACCCCAAGAGGGTGTTGTGAGGGATCTTTCCATGAAGATCTGAGAAAAAACCAACAAGGATAACGTAGGGGAGTCCCTACATCTGATCTCCCCATAAATCAGCCAGAGGTCATTCTCCATCCGAACATATATCCTCAGGAGAAATCAGGAGTGGCAGTATACTGCCCAGAAGCTGGTGTCCCCAAAGGGAGGGAGTGGTGGCAAGCTTTCTTATTGAAATAATTTATAACAAAGGGCAGCAGAGTCGAGGTGGAAACATAAACAATATAAACCGAGCTAAACGCAAAGTGTTTTCTGCTATTCATTGCCAGAAGAGGAGCCTCCCAAGTCCTTTTGTGTATAGCATACACACTGGTGCAGTCCTGTGCAGTCCTGGCACTGATGCCCAGGGACATTGTCCTCACAGTGCCATAGGGGTCTCAGGAGTAACTACCTGAGCCTGTATCTGGCTGAGGATGAAGATCAGTGTGAGCCTAAAATGCATAGCACACTGCTCCTGATGTTGAGAGAGGCCTGAACTAGTCTGGCTGGAGCTGAAGGCACGGTTCCCAGTTGAAGGTAGGGCGCTGGAAGAGGAATCTGTGTTCATGGTCCCTTCGGAAGGATCAGAGATGAGGAAGGGATGACTGCAGTCCCAGGTGAGTATCCAAAGATGCTGAGTCCCAGCCGGCACAGCAGGCATTGGCCACAAAACCCAGGTAAGTTACCACAGGGACTGGCGGGTCATTGGAGACAAATAGGTAGGAAAGAAACATCCTGAAAAGAGAGCTGGCTTTCTGGAGCGCTGGGATTATGACTACCCCAGGAGGCGTGGTTGGGGAGGGGAGTAAAATGGTTAGTACTCATTAACCATAGAAACATCTATGGCTTAGCCTCCGTTGCTGGCTCCATTCCATTCCTGCCCCTGGACATGAGCCTCTGTCCTGTTCTTGTCGTTGTAGCAAAATGCTTGGTCAAAATAACTTGAAGGAGAGAAGATTTGTTTTGGCTTGTGGTTTCAGAGGGTTCACTCTCAGTCAACGGTCATTTGGCTGTTCTGTTTCATTTATCGTGATGGTTGACCATGAAAACACAAAACTTCCTCTCCCGGTAGACAGGCAGTAGAAAGGGACAAGAAGTGACCAAGGCGAAAATGTACCCTTCAAAGAAACGCCTCCAAGGACCCACTTCCTCTAACCAAACCCCACATCCTCCATTCAGAATGAGCTCATCAGTGTATTAATCCATTGTTGACGTTGGTTTTCATGATCTGTCATCTAAAGACCAAGCTTTCAGCGTGTGATCCTTTTAGGAGACAATTCATAATCAATCTGTCACAGACCCAGAGCCTGAGGATAGGACATCAGGTGACCTGAGAGGTTATCCCGCTGCTCCAAGTTGGTCAAGTAGATCCTACTGGTGTGACAAAAAGTATTAGTCTAGCATTATTAAAGACAAATGCCTGAATCAGTTAGTCACTGGTGCTTGGAGCCACACACCTTGTGGTGATTAATTTTGACTGTCATGTTGACTGTATTGAGAGAAGAGTACATGACTAATAACATGCCTCTGGGGTGTCTGGGAGAGCATTTCCAGAAAGGATGAACCAACTGCGGAAGACCCATCTGCAATGTGAGTTGTATGATTAAATTCTTCTACCCACGAATCAACGACTGTATGGAAATGCCTCAGTGGCTAAGAACTCTTGGCATTAAATATCTGGTAGGAACCCAGAGTAACTAGGGTAAGAAGACCTTGGTGTTACTACCCTCTTGTGGCCTCACCCAAGGTCTCCACACTTTTTACCTCCAGCCCTCAGTGTGACTTCTGTCAGTCACAATAGACCTCCATCCTCACAGCTGACCACCATCCCTCCTGTTGACCATGCATTCTCCTTGAAGGCATCCATTCCAATGTTGATCTCCCACCCTCATGGCTGAACCATCCCTCCTGTTGATCATGCATTCTCCCTGAGGGCATCCATTCCAATGCTGATCTCCCATCCTCGCAGCTGACTATCATCCCTCCTGTTGACCATCATCCCTCCTGTTGACCATCATCCCTCCTGTTGACCATCATCCCTCCTGTTGACCCCCATCCCTCCTGTTGACCCCCATCCCTCCTGTTGACCACCATCCCTCCTGTTGACCATCATCCCTCCTGTTGACCAAGCATTCTCCCTGAAGGGCATCCATTCCAATGCTGATCTCCCATCCTCGCAGCTGACTATCATCCCTCCTGTTGACCCCCATCCCTCCTGTTGACCAAGCATTCTCCCTGAAGGGCATCCATTCTGATGTGTATCTCCCATCCTCACAGCTGACCACCATCCCTCCTGTTGACCATGCATTCTCCCTGAAGGGCATCCATTCTGATGTGTATCTCCCATCCTCACGGCTGACCACCATCCCTCCTGTTGACCACCATCCCTCTTGTTGACCACCATCCCTCCTGTTGACCACCATCCCTCCTGTTGACCACGCATTCTCCCTGAATGGCATCCATTCTGATGTGTA
>JAQHUG010000295.1:427459-468384 GCA_028555095.1 Dicrostonyx torquatus
GGGACCCTAGTTTTCTTGGATGCACGCCTGCATGTATTGGCTTTTTGGGACCCTAGTTTTCTTGGATGCACGCCTGCATGTATTGGCTTTTTGGGGCCCTAGTTTACTTGGATGCACACCTGGCTAGGCCCGATGGAGGGGGGAGGGCCTTGGACTTCCCACAGGGCAGGGTACCCTGCCCTCTTTTAAGGCTGGAGGGAGAGGGAGGAAGGTTAGTGGGGAAGCGGGAGGGGAATGGGAGAAGGGGAAGAAGTGTAAATTTTTGAATGGAAAAATAAAAAATAAATAGAAAGAAACCAGAAAACCGTGCTCAGGAGAGCACAAAAGTGGCTGCTCCCTCTACCCCCGCTGCCTCCTCCCCCCCAGTGGTTAACAGACCACCGAGAGGAACACTTATTTATTGTGACCCAGCCCACCGGTCCTTGGGCTTCTGTCTGTGGCTTTTCCTGGGAATATGGGATGTAACAAACATCTATTCCCCATAGTTATCGGAGAAAGGATCCTACCCAAGTCTGGCTGATGTAGTCAGTGTTTCTAGTAGTGTGTCATCTGGACAGAATTCCAGAGTGTCACTAAGGGTGTGCTCATTGAGCACACATGTTACACATGTGCACAGCACGTGTAAAGCAGCTATGACAGGACAAGCCCTGAGCAGGAGTAGCAGGTGGGAAACAGCTTTGGTCTTGCAGTCTGTGCTACCACCTGCGAGAGATGCTTTCTCGCAGAACACAGATCTAGAAGTACTAGGGCATGAACATACATCCACATGCTAACAACTGCCATGTAGTTCCCAACCAGGCAATGGTCTCAAGTTCCTATGTTTTCAGAACCTTCTCCAGTCCTATTCCTCATAGGGATGGCTAATTCCATTTATTCCTAAAGCTTTCCTTAAACCTTATGTCTGCTGTAAATAGTGTCCTTGTACACTGTAAAGTCATTCGTATTGGTTTAATAACATGCTGATTGGCCAATAGCCAGGCAGGAAGTATAGGGCGGGGCAATCAAACTAGGAGAATTCTGGGAAGGCAGAAAAACAGTCACAAGCCAGATGCAGAGGAAGCAGGATGAGAATGCCTTTACTGAGAAAAAGTACCAAGCCACGAGGCTAAACATAGATAAGAATTATGGGTTTAATTAAGTTGTAAGAGCTAGTTAGTAATAAGCCTGAGCAATTGGCCCAACAGTTGATAATTAATATAAATCTCTTGTGTTTATTTGGGACTGGGCTGTGGGAATTTCAGCACTGGTGTTCTCCCTCTACCCCTTGAGTGGTTTTTTGGGCACTCGTGACACTCTGCCAACAATCTGACTTTCTTTTGCTCCAAGTCACATGTTTGGATCCAGGCAGCTCCCATGACTGTGAGTCACAGGGTCCATCTCAGCCATCTCAGTGCTTAAGTGGCTGAGCAATCCGTGTGTGTGTGTGTGTGTGTGTTCATGAATAACTAGACCTTCACTCTGGAGTTTACTGGCTGAGAGACTAGAGAGCTATTGTGTCAGGCTGTGGTTACAGAATCTTCCAGAATCCTCTGGTGAGCCTGGCCAGATTAATATCACCTTGCAAAAGAGGACCAAGTCTCTGTAACAAATCAGATCACCCAGCCCAGATCCCTCCAAAAGCCCATGTGTCTTCCTGTAGTCCTCAGGGTCACATTAGCAGTCCAGCCCCTTGCTTTGCTGAGCTACCTCCCGTGTAGCTAAGCAGAGAAAGACAAAGTATTTCCCAAAAGACAAACCAGAACTCCATTCTGCAGGTTTTTATTACCAGACACAGAACATGTACTTCTGTAATCTCTGATAATTCAGGCTTTTATTTACCCACTACACTGGATGCCGAGCCCCAACTGGATACAGACCGGTGATGCGAATCCCAGGATTCGCAGGGTCGTGCAGAGTGGGAGGGGTGGCTGAAGGACACGGACACGAGGAGGAGTCACAGCTCATGGGCAGAGAATGCCATCAATCAGGCCCATCAGTCGGGATGACGATGCCAGTCTCTCCAAGAGAGAACCAAACACAGTCGTCCTTCAGGAAAATACGTTCGTATGAGCATATCCAGGCAAGTTCGTAGCCTGTCTCCTGGAACACACACGGGCACACTCATGCTTATACACATGTGCATGTGTCTATGCGCACCGTACGGACACACAGATGACTGCGCTGTTTCCTCCACATACTGACTTTTGCTTCTTCTCTCTCTAATTTCATCTTAATGCCACTCTAAATGTTTTACCAATGATTGTGACCTGGCCTTCCTCAGTGGATTTTATAATGACATGTTATGGTTTTCTAAGACTAGGGATACGCCACGGAGATATAGACCCACTTTGTAGAATTAATTAATGAGGTAATTACCCAAGCCAGCTATCTCTAGAATATATATTTTAATAGGTGGAATAATATAAACAAACTCACGATACCAGATTCTGGATCCCATGCTTTTCTGAAGCAGAGCACCGGGCCAAGAGGGCTCGAGCACACGTGGCCCATCCCTTTTATTCATCAGAGGCTCCTGATGGTCCAGCCCAAATAATTAGCTAATGGTGGGCGTGGCTATTAGCTTCATTAGATTGGTTGGCTAAAACCTTTCCCCATCACACCCTGGGAGAACAGGTACCTCTCACTTCATCCTGGGGATGTTCCTGTCTCAGAAGAGATAGTTCGTCGATCGGAGCCCGTTTGTAACGAGTGCTTTGAATATTTCTTTCCTCTTCGTTTTGAAGAGTAGATAAGAAGGAAGTGGCTGCCTTGACTGAAGACTGGTTCACGTTACAATTTCAAGTAGCTCACCCTGAGCTTCAAAGAGCAATGAAAGCCATTAGCAAAACTGGGATCCTCCTGGCCGTCTGGGGTCCAGCATCAGATGCATTGTTAGCTCCAGAGGCTGTTGGTCTGCAGATCTTGCTTTCCATAGCTCCTTAGACTTTATCGGGAGCTCACAGGCTGACCTAGCCGATGCCTCGTGGAATATGTTTTTTAATTTCAAGGGTGAGCATGAATATGCACAAGCAAAACAAGAAAGGACAGTATGGCAGGGCCAGAGCTCAGAGATATTGCATGACAGCCATATAGAGACACCACACTTTA
Source organism: Dicrostonyx torquatus (assembly GCA_028555095.1). Taxonomy (NCBI): domain Eukaryota; kingdom Metazoa; phylum Chordata; class Mammalia; order Rodentia; family Cricetidae; genus Dicrostonyx; species Dicrostonyx torquatus. Next base: position 430,547 of record JAQHUG010000295.1, read on the forward strand.
GCCAGGGCTGTGACAGACTGTGCCTGTGAGCCCATGTGGAGATGCTGTCCATCATCTAGGCTGGGAGAGACTGTAGGTGAGTGCCGGTGTGGAGGCGGGGCCAGGCTGATCAGAAACTCAGAGGGGCAAGGCCCACCTAACTCCTGCACTTTCTGCCGTGGTTTCTTTCTAGATCTTGCTCACAAGACAGGCGGTTTCTTGCTGTTGTTGGGTGATTCTTTTATTTTTTTTTCCTGACATTTGAGAACTGAACAGGGCTGGAAAGGGAGACCGCCTGAATCCCATAGCACCACTGTCTACAGTATACAAACTAAGATAAGTGTGAATCAAAGCCCTGTTGTTAGTTACATTAAACACAGTGTCCTGTAGAGGGAACGTGGGTTTGCACCTAGAACAGTTGTGTAATTCTGGCTCTAGTCCTTAGATATCTTCAGAGTGTATTTAATATTGCTCTCAGTCCTGCTCACTGCACACCCATTTGCCCCAGCACTCTGAACATTCCTGAGTCCTGCCCAAAAGTGCTGAGCCTGCCAGCCTGGCCCCTCATCACCTTCTCACCCGCCCATTATTCCCATCAAAGGTCTAGACATGCTAGGCCAAGTACCTCACAAACTCTCCCTGCCTGAGTTTAATTTTATGTTTTTTCCTAATAAGTAATTATGAAAAATTACTTTCATGTGAGAATTATGGCCATGCTTTAGCATTGGGAAGTCAGGCTGGGGCTTAGTAGTGGAGTGCTTGTGTTACGTGTTTAGTGTCCTCGATTCAATCCCAGGCCTGTCAAAAACCAAGTAAACTCCACCACGTCCTTGCTAACTCTCCTCTCCGCTTCCTTCTGTCACCTCTCAGTGAGGACTGTTCTCACATCAGCGGCTTTGGATCGCACCGTTTTTGTGATGCCTACAAAGCAGCCAGATGTGAGCACTGGCCCATCCACCCACCTCTAGGTTTCTCGCAGGCATCCCAGAGTGCTGTGGGTATCCCAGCTTGTCTACCTCTCTGTAAGCCCACGTGTGCCCGTCTATCCTTACTACTCAAGTATCTATAAATGCCCCAGGACTAGTACAGAAGTTCCTGGGGGAGCTGCCGAGGCCAAAGGTAACACATCTTACACTTCAGTCATCAGTACCAACTCTTCTCCCAAAGCTATGACTACTCACATGGCACCAAGGTAACAACCATTTTAGACACTTTACATTACAGAAACCCCCCACTTAGACTGTAAGATAGAGTTGGACAGGCATGGAGAAGAGAAAACCTCACATGATTTAGACATAAAATGTCCCCACTCAGTTCCCAGTCGGTGACTCTAAGCTGACTTCAGAACTGAATTAACACAGCATCAAGTATCTATGTTTATATCAACAAAGGCTACCCTCAATTTTACACATAGAGGCCTCTCCTTACCGTATAAAGAGATAAAGGCAAAGACCTATGGTTGCGCAAGAAGCTAGAATAAAGGACTGTTGAGGGCACCGCCATCATGTGTCTTTGGAAACACTGGAGAAGAGGAGGAAAGAAGGTAAGGGCTGCAGTATGCAGGGAAACACTGCGAAATACTATCGTTAGCATCTTCGAAGCAGGACATGAACCCCTAAGCTGCAGGATGCAGGGAGACACTGCGAAATACCATCGTCTTCGAAGCAGGATGTGAACAACACGTCTTGGGTCCCCTAAGCTGCAGGATGCAGGGAGACACTGCGAAATACCATCGTCTTCGAAGCAGGACATGAAGAACACATCTTGGGTCCCCTAAGTTCAAGGCAGCTGTGCACATTAGAAATGAGCCTGCAGAATTCAGGCTGTTGTAACAGTCAGCCACACACTGATGGTCTTTGGGTAACTAACACATCTGAGGAGAGGAAAAGGCATGGTACCTAACTGTGTGGATCCTGCTGAGCTCACCAGGCTGTCCGATGGCCCAGTTCAAACTCAAAAATCACACAGGAGGCTCTGATAAAACTCCACTGGACACTAAATAAAAACTTACAAGTGGGAGAGATCTATGGGGGCAAGGAGGGAAATAGGTGAGGTTGGATGGGATGATAGACTAAAACATACAACATACATGTACAAAAATACTGCATACATGTTCAAAAGTGGGAAGGAATAGAATCTACTAATAAGCAAATGGATTTCACATGACTCTGAGAAGAGTCCAAGACTGCTGCTTTCTGCAAGTCCTTTTAAAAGACACTAATCCTACGTGGATGGAGACACAGGACCTCGTCTCCTCTCCAGAATCCCACCTCTCAATACAGCAAGTATTTGGGGATTAGGTTTCACATGGATTTTAAAAGGTACCCATCATTCAAACCATAGAATTAGATCCTCTGTGTCGTATTGCTTGAAGATGTCCTAATACAATGTCTAAGACATAAAACAGGCCTGTGGGCGATCCTAGGCCCCCCTTTGAGAAATCTGGATTCTATGATGGGGAAGCTCTGTCAACCAATCACGCCTAGTTAAGGCATGACTACCTGAAGCCCAGGAAGAAAACCTGGGACAGACCAGGTGTGTGCTCTCTCTGAGCGATACCCGCCGGACACAGAGGGACTTGGACTTCCCATTCTTGTGGCGTGAGTTTCCCCTTATAACAATTAAAAATATAATTGTTTATCTTTAAGCTGGCCTGGTTATTTTCCGAATCAGCTAGCCTCAACAATTCTACTCAAGTCAGGACATCCTTGTGTGAAATTTAAAAACACACACCCTTTGGTATCAGGTTAAACAAACAAATAAAACAACAAACATACGCTCGTTGCCATCACTTTAATTAAAAATTGATGAGAAACCCAGTCACTTTAAAATGAAACTCAGAAAGTATAAGATGTCGGCTGTCATAGATGGAGCCTGATTTTAACGTTTACATATGTGTCTATATGTGGGTGTGGGCTGGCATACGGGTTATCCCAGCACTCGGGAGGCAGAGGCAGGCGGATCTCTGTGAGTTCGAGACCAGCCTGGTCTACAAGAGCTAGTTCCAGCGCAGGCTTCAAAGCCACAGAGAAACCCTGTCTCAAAAGACAAAAAAAAAAAAAAAGTAGAAAGAGCCATGTGAGAGAGAGAGGAGGTGGTAAGGAAGGGAGGTGAGTACCTGACAGCAGAGAGGAGGCTGCTGAGGGGGAGTGGGCAGAGGTGGGGGAGAAGAGGGAAGGAGAAGTAAAACCAAATTTTTCTGAAAATGCTAAAATGAAGTCTAATTTTTTTTGTTTGTTTGTTTTTTTGTTTTTTGAGACAGGGTTTCTCTGTGGCTTTGGAGCCTGCGCTGGAACTAGCTCTTGTAGACCAGGCTGGTCTCGAACTCACAAAGATCCGCCTGCCTCTGCCTCCCGAGTGCTGGGATTAAAGGCATGCGCCACCACCGCCCGGCAAGTCTAATGTTCTTTATGCTAATTTTTCAAAAGAAGGGGAAAATCCATCCTTTGTAGATAATCCTGCATAGAAACAAAAGTTGTGGGAAAGTTGTTAGAAATGTCCCGGACCTGGTCAGTTGTTCACTGCAAGACTGACAGAGAAAAGCAAACATTGTGTCTAAGGGGCAGTGACGGTTAGAAGCTTGACTTTTATAAGATTTCATCTGCAAACTGAGCCTGGAGGCAGAAGACTGTAAGCCTAGCTACTTGGGAGGCTGAGGTATAAAGACCCACATTCGAGGCCTGTATGGAAAATTAGTCAGAGGTATTGTCTCAAAAATGACAAAAAGACAAGAAGGGGGTAGGGTATGAATCTAGGTCAGTGGTTCAGCTCTTGGCTTGCCTGGCATGTGGGAGGCCTAAATGCAGTCCCGAGTGCTGGGGAGAAAAGAACACTCATAATCATACTATTAACTATTTATCTAAAAGAAAAAGTCCTATAATATACATAATTCTCTCTCTCTCTCTCTCTCTCTCTGTGTGTGTGTGTGTGTGTGTGTTTGTGTACGTACATTAGTTTAAGTGAAATTTTCTCATTTGGGCTGATAATGCCCCCTTCAAGAGGCAGAGACCGTCTAACAAAACCCCCCAACCCAGGCGTGAGAAGCCCTCTTTTGAGCTGTTGGTCACAGTTCTCCAAAAGACTCCAAAATTATCACAGGCTATTTGTCTTGCCCTTGGTTGCTTCCCATAGAAGTAGAAGGTAAATTCCTATCACTGAAGACACCACGCACTTCAGACACAAGGCCCAGAAACTTTGAAGCTGGACCTGATCTGAAAGCCTCCTCCCCAAGGACTGGCTCACATGGTACCAGAAGGCATCATCTAAGCTTCCAAAGGACAGAGCCAACCAACAGTCCTGCCCAGCTATTGCCATATGCCTGTGAACCGTAGCAATGACACTCATGGCATGATAGATAACCATAAGGGTGCAGTAGTGGGACACACACCTTGGTGATAACCAACAACTCTCCACTCAATAAGAGGGAAACCGAGCCAACATCACTACCCTTGAAGTCATGGATCTCAAAGGAGAACTTACAACCGCCAATGTACAAAACTAGCACAATCCCTAACTACATTCCAAACATTTGTCTTTATACCAACCGATAAGTGTAGCCCTCACCCCTCATCAAAGAAACTTCTCCTTGCAACAGACAGAGACCACTACAGAAAACCACAACTCAATCGAAATGCAGAGTTGTGGAGCCTGATCACCGCGGACACACCCACAGGACACTCCCAACACCTCGGGATCAGGGGATGTTGCGGAAGACAGAGTGGGAATAGTGTTAGAGTCAGAGTTTCAGGGAGTTCGCTGTGAGGTTATGTCTCTTAATAACACAAAGTCTCACCAACAGGACCACCTAAGTATGAGTTGAACAAGGACAACAGATATACCAAGGAAAACCCAGAAAGTCTCAACCCTACACAAAGAGATGCTGAGAATGAGAGAGAGAGTCTTCCCAGGGCGAGCACACCGATTGGTTATCCATATCAAATGCCCAGCCCTAAAATAGACATACAAGTAACATACTACAGACAGACTGAGCAGGTCATATTCGGAAGTCTATGTGTACACACATCTATGCATGTGACAATGAGTGGGAAAGAGGAAATGAATTTGAAAGAGAGCAAGGAGGGGCATTTAGGGTGGGTCTAAAGGGGAGGGAGAAATAATACAATTGCATCATAATCTCAAAAGTAAAAGAAAAAACAAAAACTAAAAGATATATTTTTAATAGTGACAAAAAAAATATGAAACACAGGGGCAACCTGAAAAAGGCTGAGGCTCAGATTCAGGAACTGTAAAGTATGTTGAACTGCATGGAAGGGACCCTGAACAAACTGGGGGTCAGAGCCGGGTGGGAGGGGGCATTCGTGTCTATAAAGGCAAATCTCAGCATTACGACAGCTCCCTTAAATCCGCCTATGGGCTATAAGTTCTGAGAAAAGTTCCAGCAGGCTTTCTCGCGGAAATTAGAAAAACAGTCCTCCTGCTTGTGTGCAAGTGTGAAGTGACAAACATTTTAGAGATTCTTGAAGGGAGGACTGACCGCATGGTGGCCCAGCGATGGGCAAAGGGAGCTGAGGGACAAGGACAGATGCAGTCAGTGCTCGGGAGCTTGGCAGTGTGGCATTCCTTAGGCCACGATCTACCTGTCAGTCCGCAGTGTGCTGGCCACGGAGCGGTCCATTCTCTGAGTGAGGGAGAGCCGTAGCATTGAGGGCACGAGATAAATTCTGACTCCACAAACATTTCCCTGAGCCTGTGGCTCAGAAGTCTAGAAGTTGCTCTGACTTGAGAGGGACGTTGATGTAATTAGATGACTGGGCTCCTACAGTCCAGTCCGATGGCTGAATCTGTGGGGTCCAAATGCACAGTTCAGAGAAGAAAACTCTCGTCGTGGGAAATGGTCACCCACTAAATCTTCACTGCAGAGAAAGTACCCTTCGAGCCACAGTCCCGGGGACCCCAGCTCTGCAGCATGCCCCCTCACAGTTCCCACCTGACTGGTGTCCACACCCTCTTCTGGGTGTGGCTTTGTAGGTGCAGTCAGCTCATGCACTCCACCCTCCTCCCCTTCCTGGTCCTGGCACAGCCTCAGCTCCCTGCAGTTTCCTGCCTCCCTCCTGTTAGGAAACCAGTCTCACCCAAAGGCAGTGACCTCACTCCGTCCGGGCACCACCATCATCTTGGCAAAGGATCCTCTTCTTTGGTCTTGTCTTTATCACAGTAGGCAGAGAGGAGAGACCTTCAGCTTCCCTTCCTTTCCCACCTCCTCCCCTGCCCTCCGCTTCGCCAGCCAGAGAGCAGATGGTAGCAGTAGCTCTGATCCGCTCTCTAGGTCCCCGCCCTCCAGCCTCCTCCCCATCCTCACACCAAGCCCAATGACCCCAGTACCTCTTACTCAGTTTCCGTTTTTAAAAAAAAGTCGTATACCTTAGTAACCTCCAACCTTGATACAAACAATCTCTGTTCTACATTTCACTACAACCGTGTCGCCCATCCCTATGTCCCCCCACACACACATACACAGTTTATGGCCTTCACTCAAATTCTTTCAGCAGGGCTTCTAAACATGTGAGCAACACAGGTCACAGAGGAAGAGCATGGAAAACAACGTCTCTGATATGCAACTGCATATGTGAATATGGGTATGTAGTGTGTGTGTTTGTGTGTGTCTGTCTGTCTATGTGTGTGTCTGTGTATGTGTATGTCTGTCTGTATCTGCATGTGTGTGTGTCTGTCTCTCTGTCTATGTGTGTGTCTGTGTATGTGTATGTCTGTCTGTATCTGCATGTGTGTGTGTGTCTGTCTCTCTGTATGTCTGTATATGTGTGTCTGTCTGGGTGTGTCTCTATGTGTCTGTGTATGCATGTGTCTGTCTGGGTATGTCTGTGTGTATCTGTCTGTGTCTGTGTGTATTTGTCTCTGTCTGTGTGTATAGTTTCTCTGTGAGGTATTTGCACAAGCTTTCATGTATGCCTGTGTGTGCAGGTATCCTCTCTGTGCCCACGTCTCTGTGTGTATGGAAGCCTGTATGTGCAAGGGAGCACTGAGCAGTGGCCATTTTTTCCTTCTTAGCGGTAGAAAGACTCACATACCTCCCGTCCCTGGGGACTCCTTGGAAAGACAGACATGCGCGCCTAGGATGAAGCCTAAGGAAAGTTGCAAGAGGCTTGGATGAGCTGGGCTGTGAGTAGGGTATTCTATTCTTAGACTCACCTTGGGCAAAGGCTGGGTCATTGCTGCATGTGATGAAAGACCTGGCAGCCGTTGAGGCCACCAATGACAAAAGCATGTGTCTCCAGGAGCAGACCTCATTTCTGAGAGCTGAGAGAGAGAGCATCAGAAGGTGAGGGCAGTCTTCATGTGCACATGAGAACTTTGAGGCCAGCCTGGTATTTTATTGTCCTCAAGACAGAGAAACAAGAGCTAGTTCCAGTGCAGGCTCCAAAGCCACAGAGAAACCCTGTCTCGAAAAAAAAAAAAAAAAAAAAAAAAAAAAAGAGATGTCAATCAAGATACATCTTACCATCTAGAATACATCTAGGTACGTATTGGCACATGATCATGGTTTAAAGTGGCAAAACCAAGTGTCCCGGATTAGACTTGCCTGGCCATAAATGTAATCCCATGAATGTGGGAGCATGCCCCACCCCCACTTCGGACCAACTGGATCCTAAACTTAAGCTGGACCCAGGAGCCACATCTGCCACAAGTCTCAGGAGGCTTTCACAAGACATTTGCAAACACAGCAACAAGGAGAACAAGGCCATGTGACTCTGGCTATAGGCACTGAAGCCTGAGGACCCGCGGGACTCCAGAAGGGGAAATCCCACCTTTGATTAGCACAGGCTTCTGATGCCATTGGGGCATATCAGAGACACTGACCACTTTCGGGGGCGGGTGTATCCTGGCCCTTTACCTGGCTTGGGGTCTACACTGTAGGCCAACTGAAGCTATTGCTACAGCAAAGGTGAGGACAGTCAGGGATCCCCTCATGTGCATGCCTGGGGACTTGGAGGGAGCCTGGCATTTTGTTTTCTTCAAGATGTCAATCAAGCCACATCTACCATCTAGAAAAACAGCATTGTCTCACTGGAATCAAGGAAGCCTGTGGCTAAGAAAACCTTTACACCTATAATAGGGCACCTCTGTGGGTCCTGGGACCCCTCTGTTAGCTTCCTGTCTCCGCAGGACTGCTCACTGGCTCCAGCCTAGACCTGAGGCCTTTTTCCAAAGCCTTTCTTCATAGCCCCAGACCTGCAGCAGGAAGACGCCTTAGAGTCAGAGATAGCAACTCTGCATCTTCCCAGGAACCATCACAGATTTCCAAGAGGTGACTTGTCACAGACTTTTCGTGCAGACATCTTTCCTAGGGCCACCTTCCTTTAGCCTGGAGGAGTCCTGAGGACCCAATGGATGGGCCCAATTCCCTGGTCCAGGGGACAGTCTTCCCAGAGCTGCTGACTCTCAGTCTTGGTCACAGGCTTCATCAGCTCTGCAGTTTCAACGCAGAAACACTCTCAACGCTCAGACCATCTCTAAACCTCCCTTGCCTTGTTTGTGGGCCCAGTGTATTAACCATACAGAAGAGGCTGGGCAGGAGCCACACGTAGTTATGTAGAAGCAAAAGATACTGGATGCAGAATTTGCTTACCCACGGATCCCTTCACTCAGGGCTGAGGTGTGATATTCTTTCCAGGGCCCCCATGTCCACATTGGCAGACCTAGATTCTGAAGAAAGCTCTGCCCAGTCTGCACTGCTTGATCAAAAAACACAGTTCTCCATGCAAAGGCTCTTCCATGCTCTTTAACACACTGGTCACCAGATGACCTAGCAGAGACTTGGCTTTGTAAAACGGTCTTCTGCACTGACCTCACCTATCCAGCAGCAGAGGTCCCATCCCAGCTGAAGACACAGAGTAGATTCTCAGTGTTTGTTTTGTTTCTTTTTGTTCCCCACAGTGGTGTCAAACTCTTGACTTCAAACCATCTTCCTGCCTCAGCCTTTAGAGTAACTGTGGGCCATGCTCATCTATCTGACAAGGGTCCAACACTTGCTTTTCTACAGTCAGCCTTTTTTTTTTTGCCTAATGAGGCAAATGCAAAACATTAATGTCATTAATGCCGTATATATTCACGGCTAACAAGCCCAGAGGAATGTCTCTGCTCTCTGTCTTAGGTTCCACAATCGCATATGCACAATCTAATATGCGCTAGTTTCTTGTACTCCTCGACTCCTGGATACTTCCTTAGGAAGGAAGCTGTCCTCTGACTGTACCAGTTCAACACCCAGGAAAGTGTCCGGCACATAGAAAGGGCTTGAAGGTGAGTCACGAGTCGCCGAGTGTGCACCCAGCGTCTTGTCTGCTTAGGTGTTTTGTTCCGTGGATGAGGGAAACAACCACTGTAGCACCAAAATTCCCAGCAGGCACCAGGATGGCACCAGAATTCCCAGCAGGCACCAGGATGGCACCAGAATTCCCAGCAGGCACCAGGATGGCTCCTGCTTCACAGAGCTACTCTTCTGTAGCATATAAGGCCAGGGGAGAAGGGTTTCTCACGCACATCACTAAAAAGGTTCTTAAGAAAGCTTCTGGGGAGCCAGGCAGTGGTGGCACACACCTTTAATCCCAGCACTCTGGAGGCAGAGGCAGGTGGATCTTTGTGAGTTTGAGACCAGCCTGGTCTACAAGAGCTAGTTTCAGGACAGGCTCCAAAGCCACAGAGAAACCCTGTCTCGAAAGAAAGAAAGAAAGAAAGCTAGCTTCTGGGGATCAAGAACTGGTCCCCAGGTCCCAAGCACCGGGTAATCACTCAGTGACTTAGTCTCCAGAGGCCAGAGCCCAGCCCAGTCACATTAGGCTATAGATTGGACACGTGAAGCTGGAAGATCTGCCAGGAGTGAGGCTGGAGGCCCCCAGGAATCTTCTGCCCATATATTGGAAGGCGAATCAGTGTGGCTGGGAGCATCTTGTCACAGATTGCTTAAACTTGAACCCTGAATGTCTAAGCTGCAGATACCAGGAAGAGGAGCGCTTCAGATTTCCCACTGCAAACGCCACACACTCACCTCACCACAGGCAGCCATGGGCGAAGGGGGAGGCACAGACACCCACAGTGTCAGGTGCCCAGGCCGTGGCTACTGCACTGACTCTACTTTTCCACTGGTCACCCACTAAGGTTTCTCCCTGCCCAGGACAGGATGACCAGAAGAAGGCCCAAGTCAGAGGCAGAACACATCAAAGAGTATTTGTCTTGGTTTGTGGCCTATTTGGGTCAACACCAAGACAAACTGCTCTTCGGCCCGAACTAACCACTTCTTAGTTGCATCTGCTGAGGGATGCAGAGTGTATTTAGAACGGGGCCTATCTGCTTTCCCTTGGTCAGTACCTCATTGACTGGGGCCCTAATGCCACAGTAACTGTGTCGTTGACTGTGTGGACAGGAGGTTCTCGTGTCATGTGCTCAACACGGGCTAGGGAGCATTTTTAAGGTTTGCACCTCCAATTCTGTGTGTCAGGCCCTATGACTCTGACCCCATTATGCAGACAAGGACAATGAGGTACCAAGAATTCATGTCTGAGGCTGGTATGTGGCGGAGCCCTGGAACTCAAACAGGACCTAACCCCTCCGTTCGCCTGTCACAGTGAGGTCTGTGACAAGGAGGGCCCCATGTCCACCAAATCCACGTTCTGCCCTCTCTGACACGTGCCACCCAACACTCACCAACCCCCTTTAGGACGACTGACTTCTGCCTGCATCAGGACCAGCTTCTCCAGTCCTCTGCAGCAAGCAGACATCCCGAGGAACACAGTGAGGCTCTCCTCACAGGAGGAAAGTGTCCAGGGAGGACATTGTTGGCAGGACGTGACTAGGGGAAGAGCGTCACTCTGCCCACTGAAAGAAATGAGAGATAAACCTGCCAGTTTCTGCGATAAGGTCGCCATCCAAAGCCACCCCAGTGTACCCTCTCTGACACAGGAAGCCGGACTCAGAACTGAGTGACCTTGAGTTCATATTAACTAATTTGATACAATGGATTTACATTACCAAGAAGCTGGCCTTTTCTCCTTTCATGCATGAACCAGGCTAGCCTGGGAGTGGCCGAGGACGCTCCTAGGAACCCTTGTGTCTCACACCTGAGGCTTGAGACTGTGTCTCCAGCTCTTCAAACCCCGTTTTCTGTAGCACCTGCAGCTTGCTTACTGGTGCTGCATAATGTTCGCCACAGAATCCTCCGAAGCATGAAGCTCCTGCTTTGATTACCTGCATGCCTTCTGTTTTGTTGCAGTTCCCTCCCAGATTAAACCGTCCCATCCTGCAATCAGCTCCTTCAGCAGGAAGGTGAGCATCTCAGAATACCTTCGGGAAGTCCCTGAAATGGAATAGATTCACAAGGCTCCTCCGTGCCAGAGTAAGGAACAAAAGTTGGCAGTCCCTCTCAGGAAGAGGGATGATAGACTGCAATGGACGCTCTCAGACCTGGCCAGTTGCTTGGAAGAAGGAGAAACCCGTGGATCCTCCTGGAAGAGGCTTAGACCAACTGAGGCGCCTGGAGAGGACACTCTCCAACCTGTTGGGTTGCCTGCAGGCTATGCAGGGTCTCCAGGTTTCCAGCTTTGGGGAGCTATCACCCATACTGGGGTGAGCTTTGGTGATGTAGCTGTCTTTGAGTCATTTCTGCTCCCGTAAGTAACCTGTCACCCATATTCCTGCAAGTAAACCCGGTAAAACTCATTGGTTGACAAGACCGAACTCTGGGGGTATCTATACTTGGTCTGTGGTAGGTTCTCTATCGGTGAGTAGATGGTTAGAATCAGGGTCAGCTGTGGTCCTCGGGTTGCAGGCCTCTCTAACGCCACACTGTCAGGACTGAAAGTCTCACGTCATTTCCTGTTCTCGACCTCCAGAGGATTCTCTCCCATTCACCTGTCTAGAGCGGCCTCCCTTCGGCAGCCAGCTCAGATAGCTGCACCCAGAACCCAAAATACATTTATTTGCTCCCTGGACTGTCTCCCTATGGCAATGTCACATCGTGGTGGTCATTTCCACTTCCATCACATGGAGACCTCTTCCCCTCTTGCCCACGTCCATGAAGGACCATGGGAGGAAGTGTTGTGCTACCCAGGGGTCTGCAGTGGTGGCAGGCTTCGGATTTCTTCCTCTACTTTATTCCAGAAATATCTTCTCATGATAATGTAGCTGGATAGTTCCCAAGTAATTTCCTGAGGTGCAACTGTTCTCCAAGAAAACTAAGATCCAGAAAGCAGGAGTGATGGGATCTTACATGCAGCCAAGGGACAGGTTGGCACTGCCCCAAGCTTCAGTAGGCCACTGCATTTAGCTGAGGATGCCTATTCATTCAGTGATTATGTACCGAGCCCAGTACATGCCAGGGGCAGCTCTTGGCATAAGAGAAACTGTGGTTTGAGAATAGCCGGGACTCCTCACCCTCGTGGGGCTTTCTTCCTAGTGCGGCTACATCTTTGTGCCAACAGAAGTAGCAGGAGGAAGGTGGCGGAACTCAGCAAGGCAAGAGAAAGGAAGCTCGTGCAGGTAGCCGGATGAACTGGTGTCGGTGGCTCTTGCTCTCCTGTGCTCAGACATCCAGGCTGACACTTACATCGGAGTCTCTGTGCATGCTAGCACTTGACACATTTCTCCTTTCATCACTGTGGCGGGGTTCTAAGCCACTTAAGTGGTTCTGATCTGAGGTCACCCAGCCTACCTCACCTGAACGTGCTGTTCTTTGTCCGAATGAGGGCTGGCCCAATGCAGGGGCCAATTCCTCAGCGGCTTTCTGCCCTCATTTGCATCTCCCCCTCTTCTTTTCCCAGTCTCCTCCCACTTGGCCCTCTTGTCACCTCCTCCAGAGGACACTCATGGGCGTGGACCAGCACAGCTGCACATCCACCTGGTGTAGGGGTGTGGAACTCAGCACCCTGTGACCCTGGGCTGAGAGGGAAGCAAACGCTAAGATCTGGGAGCAGACCCGGACTCGGAAAAACAGGCAAGTGAAGTGGATCAAGCGGAAGGCATGGCTGGCTCTGGGACCGATAGGGGACAGAGCCAGAGGTCTGCATTGTTGCCAAGTTCCCCAGGCTATTTTCATATCGTCTAGGACTTTGGGAGATCTTCCTAGACCCCATGTTCTCAACCCCCAATTTGTAGTTAAGTCTTCTGTCCACAGTGCTAGGCTCTAAGCCATGGGAGGAGCCCCCAGCCTCATCCTTGGGCCCACAGAGAAGCAATATCATCACAGGGTTTCCTCAAAGGGTTCCAGGTCCTCTAAGCTGGGCCAGGGGTGGAGGCCAGATCCAAGTGTTTTCCAGAACAGCCAAGCATCCCCAGCCCTGCCTAGGTAGCGGCTTGCAGGGGTTAGCCAGAGTCCCCAGCCCTGCCTAGGTAGCAGCTTCCAGGGGGTTAGCCAGAGTCCCCAGCCCTGCCTAGGTAGCAGCTTCCAGGGGTTAATCAGAGTCCCCAGAACTGCCTGGTAGCAGCTTCCAGGGGTTAGCCAGAGTCCCCAGCCCTGCCTGGTAGCGGCTTCCAGGGAGTTATTATTTTAGTGATAACTAGGAAAGAAATCAGGTCAGTAGCACTTCCCCCCATTGTTAGTTCTTTTTATCAGAGCCTGGAAAAACCACAGCAGTCCCCAAGGGCCTGGGGCAGAGTGGGGCTCAGGACAGGAAACACAGAGATGGTTTCAGCAGGTGAGAGAGCCCCATGTGCTGGGACCTGGAACAGTGTGGACTGGACAATCAAAACATTGCCCTAACTTTTTGAAGTTCTCTTTTCTGAGACGCTCAGAGCAACTCACAGGCAAAGGCTTTCTCCCCTGCTCCCAGGGAGGAAGGGTCAAGAGAAAGTCGCAGGAACTTCTGCAAGTGTGGGGACAATGGCTTGGGGAGGCAGAATCCTTTGCTGGGCCCCTCAGCTTCAGGCACCGCCTGCCTTCTAATCACCTTGTTTGAAAATTAAAGCGACAGCACCCATCCCGCTTTGGGGCCTGCTGGAAGCTGGGAAACCCCTGTAGGTGCCATCTGCAGACAGGACAGAAGAATGCTCTTCCTTGCTGGGCGGTGGTGGCGCACGCCTTTAATCCCAGCACTCGGGAGGCAGAGGCAGGCGGATCTCTATGAGTTCGAGACCAGCCTGGTCTACAAGAACTAGTTCCAGCGCAGGCTCCAAAGCTACAGAGAAACCCTGTCTCGAAAAAACAAAAGAAAAAAAGAATGTTCTTCCTTGACACAACGCTTTGGATATCAGAAAGCCAGTTATCTGCTGATTGAGCACCAAGACGGTTGAAGAACAAACAAGGACTTGTCCCTCTGCCTCAAGGATGCCGGGGCAGTGGAATGGGGAGGAGTGAGAACGTGGGTTTTCCAAGGGTGCTTGTGATTTGATGCATGATGGCGATTCTTACAGTGTGTGGACATGATTCTTACGGTGTGATAATGACGGTTACAGAGACAACTGTGTTTATCTACATTGTGACGACAACAGATAAATGTTGGGTAGGCAATAGATACAGAGATGTGGGTACACACATGAGTGACTGATATACACGACCATGATAAAAGACATATAGATAAACTATAGATACAAAGTTATGTAAATTAATGATTAAATAAAATTAATGAAGACAAACAAATGATAGATAATAGATGGTAGCTAGCTAGATCATCTATAGTAGATGGATACGTAGATAGATACATAGACAGATAATTATTTTTGTTTCAACGTTAAGCTACCAGTGTAGGATATAGGTAGTCATGAAATGCAAAGGCCAATGAAGAACACGCCAAGCAGTGTACTATGCATAGCCTGTTCCTCCCAGAACCAAACCTGCTTTCCCCTGCAATATAGATTAAATCCCTAGCCACTTACCCTCTTACTCGTTCATTGATTAGCTTAGGTTCAAAATACTGTTCGCCTGGTAGATGCCAAGCTCCGGGCAGAGAGACGCTGGGATGCAAACACTGAGCGGACAGACCCATGCACTGCCTACCGCCCTGCCTTCTGTAGAACACATAAACATGGCATGGTTAACACAACTAGAGAACAACCCTCTGGTAACCATCACCATCAAGGGTCCTGTGACTCCCACAACCAAACCTGGAGCCGCTAATGGTTCTGAGGAGGACATGGCCTCCGGGAAGGGACCCAGATAAAGAAGACCATCATGAAAGCCAAAGTCCTGGGAGTGGGGAGCAGTGGCAGAGGAGTGGGCGATGTGGGAGGCTGAGCAGGGCTGGGTACAGATGCCAGGCAAGGGTGAATCAACGTGGAACAGAGACCACAGCACACAGAGACAGGCATTGTTTTGAGAACACCAGTAGCTATGTGAGATTGTTTTGTGTTGCTGTAGCGGGATCCCAAAACACGGCTTTGTAACATGAGGGCTGGCTCGTTGGGGTTACTGTCCTGCCCGGTACCCCACAGCCGGCAAGCCCCAAAGAAAATCACACAGAGAGTCTACATTAAGTTATACACTGATTGGCCCATTAGCTCAGTCTTCCTACCAGCTCCCATAACTTATATTAACCCATTGTCAGCCACATGGCCAGTATCTTTTCTCAACTGGGCTGCTACATGTTGCCTCCTTGGAGATCTGCACAGGAATGCCAGGGAAGCTTCCTGCTTCCCAAATCTCCTGTTCTCACCTCTACTTCCTGTCTGGTTTTCCCACCTATACTTCCTGCCTGGCCAATCAGCATTTATTTAAAACATGATTGACAGGATACAGAATTGTCCCGCACCACGGCTTTGTCTGTGCAGGAAAGATCATTTCTCAATTGTGAAGGCTAGGCAGTCTAGGGTAAGAGGCTAGCATCAGGCAAATACCTTATGGGTGCACTGTCTCACAGTGAGAGGACAATTAAAAAGCCAAGGGCTGAGCACACCTCCACTCAGTTAACCCACTGGTTAATTCGTGAGGGTTGGCCCTTCGTGACATAATCCCATTAGTGCATGCACTTTCTACCCCCAAACCACCGTTGCATTGAGGTTTACGTTTTCAGCATCAATTTTAAGGGACAAATTCAAACCTTAGCAGGGACATGGTCAGATTTCTGGGAAACCAAGAAAAAAAAAAAAAAAACCACTCTGAGATGAGAGACCTTGAACCGAGGTGCAGAATGCAGAGGCCTGAAAAGTGGAGTAGCCAAGGATCTGTGGCTAACAAATACAAAATCACCAAGGATGCAGACAGGAGGAAGTCCAGGCCGGAGGCACGCTACAAGGTAAACACGTCACATACATTGGGCATCTATCTGTTTTCACCCAGATTATTCAGAAAGAATTTGACTATGTTTGGATGGAAACTCACAGTGACCGGTAATCTCTATGTAAAGCACCGGTAGTGGAGGACATGGGGAAGGGCTTCCAAGTGATCTACGAGAGCTTCCGTGTTCTAGAAAAGTCACGTTATCTGTCTCTGGATGATGCTGACAACTCGACACTGCTCTAGTGACACTTAACCCTTGCCTGCCTGGCACCCTTCATCGCCATAGTGTACCTCTCCCAGGTCTGTACAGCCATTTAACCCTGTATCTTCCCGTTCATGACAACTGAGTTCAGCCTCAGCCATCTCAGGGGCACTGACTTCTACCCCTTGCACTCCTCCCATGGAGATACACTGGGATGCACAGCCTGTGCAACCCTTCCCATGGAGACTCATTCTGCCTGTCTCCAGGGCCAGCATACAGATGAGCAGAAGTCCTGACCTGCCCTGGGTTCCTTCTTTCATAGACATTTCTCCTCCCCTGTCCTCTTTCATGAAGAGCCCAGCCACACATGGCCTAACCCATCCCTACCACAGCAAGACCCAAGGGGCATGTCAGTGGGGTAGATTCCCAGGCAGCTGCCTGTGGGGGTTGGTGAGCTTGTGAGGGGCAGAGAAGAGGGGTATAGTCTTTTGTTCCCAGATTCACAAAGATCCTGCCTACCCGCCTGTCCGATGATAAACATCTGGTGGGTGTAGACTATTGGGTGGTTACCAGATGTCTCTACGTTTGCAGCTGTGTGCTGTCCTGAAGACCGAGCGTCCAGCTGTTTGCCCCGTGCAGTCCTTTAAACATCCGGCACATGGTGAGCCCTGCACATAAAGGAAAGGGTCTCTCACAGTAGACCTTCTCGGTGGCATCACAGCCACGGACCCAACCTTAAAGTCTCTTGTCTGAAAACTTGGGAAATTATACATTTCCCCCCTCATTTTCCTGACACCAGTTTGTGAGAATGTCTCCGGTGAAGTTAGGGTCCCATGTCCATCTGCAGGGTAATAGGAGAGAGAGTGTCTGCAGACTTGAGAGAGGACCACAGGGAATGTCTGGGCTTCCATTCTGAAAACCGTAGCTGTGAATGAACCCTTGAGATGGATACTGAAGCCCCATGTACGGGGCATCAGGGGCAGGGCCAAGACGGATGCTGAGATCTTCCACACGAGCAAAGGAACTGCACTAATGAGGTGCTCAGCTCACCCTGTTTCTGTCTCTCCTGCTCTATTACATGGGCACATAGGTGAAGCTGTCAGAATGAGCACTTAATAATCAATGGTTTCTGTCCAGGAACACTGTATGCCCATGACCCTATGCAGCTAAAGGCAAGAATGTGGGATCTCAGAGTCCTGGTACTAACTTTTTTACAGCTAAAAACCCACAGGAAAGCAAAAAAAAAAAACAAAAAAAAAAACAAAAAAAAAAAAAACAAACTTTCCAGGTCAGTGAGGGGCAGATTCCAGGCAGCATGGGTATAGCTGTGGTACAGCTAACGTGTAAGAGAGGGCAGAAAGTATGGATGACACACGCAGGAAATACTGCAAGACAGCCAGTGCAAGAGGCCTTTGAGTGTACAAGTGAATAGTGAGTGGCCACCTCCAAGGATCTGGCCTCAGACCAGTGCCCAAATCTGTCACACCATCACTCTACCTCCACTTCTACAGGCAAGGATGAGGATACACAACTACACATCAATAAATAAATATTTCACACATGTTGAACAAAAGAAGCAAAAACAAGGATGGTCCTCACCAAGACAAATTGGCAAGCCCGTGCTTGCACACCAAGACACCTGAATGAAGCTCGTCGAGTCTGCTGCATGTCCTCATCCGAACACCTCCTTCTCTCCTTCATGGCTCCCCTCCTGCCCCATATATCCCTGCACGTCTTTCCATTCCTTTCCCTGAATCTTTCTTCCATGATCCTTTTCAGTGTCCTCCACCTCATCTCTCTTCCACTTCCTGTGCCATGCCCTTCCTCTGATTCTCCTGTTTATACTTAGCCCCGCGTGCTTTTCTTAGGGCTGGGTCTCTCTTGTAAATTTTGACTAGAGTTAAACCCTACATCAGAGTTTTTCCATCTTTGCCCCAGATTCACCTCCAACCCTATCTTGTGTTTATGAACTTGTTTGTAGAAGGTATAAGAAAAAAAATAGAAAAGCCATAAGACAAAAATCTCTCCTCTGATGATACCGGTACCAAAACCATAGAATTCTTACCTAGCCCCAAAGCAGAGATTGTGTCATCTTCATATAGTTCTAAGAAATTGTCTCCTGACTACATGAAGGTGAACCGATTTGCTTACCATGTGTATTCTAATACTCAGGGAGGTGAAATGTCTAAACTGAGACACTGGGGGAAGAAGGAATCACAACAGAGATATGTACGCCTAGACAGAACACTGAGCCTTATCAGTGGTCCCAGTGAAAACTGGCCATGGGAAGAGAGAAAGAACATTTTCAAAGAAAGGCAAGTAGAATTTAAATAGGCAGTCAGGACGTAGATGAAATGGTGGATCAGCAGATAGACCAGTAAAGACATCAAATAAGACAGCAGGACATCGGATAAGATCTCATGAACTCTGATTCTGAAGGTGAAAGGGGTAATTACTGGACGGCCATCAGAAGCCTGCTTCCTGCATGTCTGCTTTGCCCATCACTAGTACCTCCTACCCTGGTCACGGTGATGCATCCCAGCTGCGGTGGCCATGAGGCTCTGCTTGCCAGCCTTCCTGACAGGAGTAGCTTCTGCTTCTGTTTGGAAACATGGAGGCCTTGCTAGCGGCTACCACCCTGTTATATGAGAGGGAGAGGAGCAGGTTGTGTTCCTGGCACCTGGTTCCCAGTCCCCAGCCGCCGGCCCGCTCAGCCGCTGGTTGCTTGTACCCGAAATAACCACATGAGAACTGTATTCATTTAAATACTACCTTGCCCATTATCTCTAACCTTTTCTTGGCTAGCTCTCACATCTAAACTAACCCATTATAAAAGTCTGTATGTCACCACGAGGTGGTGACTTACTGGACGATTCTAAAGTACGTCCATCTTGGGCGGAGGATCATGGCGGTTCTCCCACTTCCTTCTCTCTCACCACCTTCTGTTCTGTCTACTCCACCCACCTAAGGGCTGTGTCCTATCTTACAGGCCAAGACAGCTTCTTTATTAACCAATGAAAGCAACAGAAATAAAGATGGACCCTCCTACACCACCACCCCCACCCTGGTAGGAAATGTGTGAAGAGTGTGTTTCAACCTCTCCAGTGGAAGGTTTGACTGCAGGTAGGCAAGTTTCTAAGCTCAGAATGTGAACACTTCAGCTTCCTGAATACTCACTGTGGTAGGAAGGATTTCTGTAATGGACCGTCAGAATCATCTCGGCCGCGTACGTGTCTAGAACTGCTCTTGCTCTGATTCTGTAAAGCTAACCTAACCTTCACTCTGCCTCCTATGTTTCTCCCAGTTCACTGCCCCTTGATGGTTACAATTGTCTGCTGTGCTCTAAACAAAACAAGGAAGCCTCATCAGATGCTGGGAGACAGAATGGAGAGAAAGACTGTGGAGAACCCAAGCCAAGGCAAGCGCATCCAAGACACAGGAGGAACTTGCCTAGGACCAAGTGGTACTGTTTCTGCATTCATCCCACGTAGCATCTCTGCATTGCCCTGTGAGTTGGATTCAGGCATTTGCTCAAATAAGCACAGTGTTACCTCTGTTTCCTCAATGTGATACGTGCTGGCCACATGATAAACGCTTGTTTAAATACTGAATGGAGAGTTACTACATCCAGCTCAACACGGGAAAAACAGGAGATACTGGCAGTTTGTAGAAGTCACTGGTAACTAGGATAAGGCTCTTTTTCATATAGCAGTAAACCCATGGTTAACCAAACTAGAGGAAAAGGAAAAGCGGTCCCCACCCTTGAGGCACACAGGATTCGGGTGCTTCCCCATTGCCTCAAAGAAATGGATAGCCCCTAGTGTGTTAGGGTGCTGTTCAGTGGAGATTTTCTCCAGGCCTCTCTGTGGTAAGATTGTATCTCCTTCACCGGAAAAACCAAAAAAGATCAAAAAACTAAAGTCTCCAGCTCAGAAAGCAGCCAGTAGCGGTTTCTAGGTACCAGAGGTCAAAGCCAGCTGATCACAGCCGTTGCACCCTAATGTGTCTCCATGGAACTGTCTCTACTCTGCTCTGCACCCCTGGAAGGGGCCAGAAATGTGGGGCAAACAAAGCTAATTTAATTTCCATAAAACCCTTTCTCAGGACTGCAGAGCTTCCATGTCCTTTTCAATATCTTTCTTCGTGTTCTTCTCATTGTCCATGTCCCTTCACCTTCCTCTCCTCCTGTGTGTCCCCACTTATTCCATGTCTTCCTCCTCGACATCCTCCATGTCCACCTGCTACTCTCCCAACCCCGTCTCCTCCTCCATCCTCCACACCTGTCTTTCCTCTTCCATGTCCTTCCTCTGTTTACTCTTCCGTATCATCGGCTTTTGGAAGGCGATGGGACTCTAACAGTCCAAAGTCTATTTACTCCTAGCAGGACATACACGATTAGAATATGTAGACATGAGGGCCTGCTTGTTGGGGGTTTCTGTCCCGCCCAGTTCCCACAGCCATTTAGCCCCAAAGAAAATCACACAGAGAGTCTGTATTAATGATAAACTGATTGGCCCATTAGCTCAGGCTTCTTATTAGCTCTTATAACTTATATTAACCCATTATCCTTATCTATGTTAGCCACATGGCTCAGTGCCTTTTTCAACGGGGCAGGACACATCCTGCTTCTTCCATATCTGGGTAGGACTGCCGAGGGAGCTTCCTGCTTCCCAGAATTCTCCTATTCCCCTTGCCCCGCCTCTACTTCCTGTCTGGTTGTCCCACCTATACATCCTGCCTGGCTAATGGCCAATCAGCGTTTATTTAAAACATAATTGACAGAACATAGAAGTGTCCTACACCAAGAATATGTAGTTGAAATTTGAGTCTCTATGACAAGGTAGTTTGGGGATTTGTCTTCCCGGCCCTGCAAGGAAGCATATACTTTACTTTAAATTCAACATTCCATAATGAATAGGTAATGTATCTTAATCTTTTTACCAAATAAGATCCAATTTTCTGCTAAAATATACAAACATATTCAGAAGTAAGGACAAGGACAGGCACATCTGTTTATTGTCCTGTATCTAGCTGGTGACGAAGCGCACTCTGGAATCTGCGGCCACACTCGGATGCAGCAGCCGGAGTGGAGAACAGTCCAGGAGCTCTGGTGTATGCAGATTCCTGAGGGCAGCAAGGCATTAAGGTGGAAGTCCCCAGCTACAGTCTCTGCTGGCTTCAAACTGAGAAAATCAGCTGGAGAACCCTGCCTTCTGGAATCCTGCCCTCTTCCTCTAGTCTCCTTTCTAATAGAAAATTTTGATAATTAATTATCGAGTCTACTAGAAGCTACATCTTCTACTTTTCAATAGAAAGTGTGCTTAACAGTACTTCAGTTGTACGTTTTCTAGTGCTGGACGGAGTGGACTAAGTAAGGTTTGGAGGCATCCTTGAAAAGTCTTGCCAGACTCTAGTCCATTCTTTTCCTGTCTCCTGGGATCATTCATCCTAAGAGCCAAGTGGAAGAGCTTTCTTATTGTCCTAGCTAAGTCTCCCGTCCCTCAGCTGGGGAAGAAAAGGTTCCTTGGGTGATTGCCACCAAGAAGGACCAAATTAGGGAGGAAGAGTGCATCTTAAAGGGAGAGACAGCTGGCGGCCAGCATGTGCTCCAGCAGAGGGGGTGAAGGCTCTGCTGAGGGGATGGGGATTCAGAAAACAGCAGGACTATGCCCTGCACGGTCATATAGGCCTCCTCCTGCTTACCGTCCTCAGTAAGCAGGAGATCATCTTCCCAGAGATCCCCTGCCTGATCCTCCTCATGCTCAAGAAGTAGGGTCATGGGGCAGCATCACCGACAGGGTTAACTCTGGGGCACCATCGCACACGGGGTTAACTCTGCCCAGATACAGGTGCTTCCCCCAGCCCCAGTTACTGAAAAGGGCATTTTATCACTGGCCATTTCTTTTTTCTCTAGAAAGATCTCCTGTGGAGCAGATCTGTCTGGGTCTGGCTTTGAAACTAACAGGACAGTACAAAGCTCTGTCGCCTGGACTCCCAACGCCTGGAAACAGTAGGTGCTGGGGGGCTGTGAGTTATGAAGGTCAGGATGGGCAGGTTTATATGTTCCTCTGTTGTCTGATTCAGCTCACACCAAAATGGACGTGTTCCAGCTGGAAAGATGCTGAGCATACAGCATTTCCGTGAGATGACACTAAATCTCCTCCCCTTGCCTTCCGGACAACACTGGCCTTGGAGATGGGTGGGAATGAGACGGAGAGACTAGCCTCCCTGAGGTTGGGACCAGAGCAGAGAAGGGACAGAACATGGGCCCTCTTGTGAAGACTTCATCTCTCTGAATGGTTTGAACCCAGTTTATAGGCCAGCCTCGCTGTCACCCCCTCTACAGAGGCCCTGGTTCCCAAAGCCCACCCATCGGAGCGCCCCAGATGAAGGGCACAACATTCACTAGGTCTTTGCTGTTGGGGAAGCCGAGACCACAGCACGTTGTATACAAAAGCCTGATCTTTCGATCTTTGCCTTCAGATTTTAATCTACTATAATCAATAATTTGTTATACATAACGAAGACAAATGCTACATAATGGGCCTGTGTTTATTAAGTCAATATATGACTCCTAGGGAATTCCTTGGCATTGTTTGTGTGCGGTGTAAATATTTTAAGATTCTGCCGGTAACAGGAGTTTCTGTGTATATTATACAGAGTTCTCTTTTATCCAGTTTGAAGTAGCTTGAAGGAGCGGATGCAAATTGTCCAAACAAATGCTTGTTTCTCCCTCCAGCTGGGTAGATTGTCATTACTGCCTTCCGGGAGCCCTGGTGGTCCCAGCATTTACTCATAGGTAGGTATCCCTGGGTTGAAGCCTCGTTGCAGAGGGTGGGAACTAACTGATGGGTGATGTGTGATGGGAAAATGACATGGCTGGAACGGTATCTCGTGGAGGTGTTCCGTGCGGCGTGGGATGGTACACTATGGCACGTCCTGTCGTGTTTTGTGTCATGTGGTGTGTGACACGATCCGTGCCGTGGTGTTTTATGAGCTACTGAGTCTGCTGTGGTTTTCTGACATTGTATTACTGTGTTATGTGATAAGATGCAACGCAGGTTATGTGGTTTGTGACCGTACACTGTAAGTGGTGGTTACTTGATAGTGTGTTTAGCGGTGTGGTATTTTGTAATGTGGTGTGATATGCTGTGTTGTATGGTGTATTGTTTTGTACCGTGGCATAGTCTATTTGTGGTATGATGTAGGAGTATGCTGTTCTGGTGGTGTACTGTGTGGTGTGGCTTTTCACGGTGTGGTGTGGTACTGTGCTGTTTGGTAGTGTGTTATACGGTGTGTTGTACCATATGTGGTGGGAGTCTGGGTGTTCTTTTATATAGAGTGGTACAATGTGGTGCGCTGTATGAGGATATATGCTATTTTGAAATATTGTGTGATACAGTGTTTTGTGGTGTGTTCTGCGGTATTTCTTAGTGTTGCATGAGGGTGTGCTCTGCAGTGATATGTGGTGTAACATGTCATGAAGTATGGCATTGCATTGTGCAGTACGGTGTTGTGTGGTATCTTGTGATGTGGCGGTGTGTCGTGTTGTATGGTATGGTGTTGTGGGGGGCAGTGATGTGGCATTGTGTTGTACAGTGTGATAGTATCTGATATGGTGCTGTATTCCACTGTACCTCTCATGAGGTAACTGAAGGACTGTAAATGGCAGGCTGACACCATAGAAAAACCTAGAAAGAAAAACACATGCACAAAGGGCATTGACCGGGAGAAGTAGAGGGGATATAGGCACACACTGCACGCTGGTAGTGCTGGCCAGTGTCCCCTCAGCCCCGAGAACCCAGATCTACAGTGTGGAGAACAAGCCTCATCCATGGAGAGGCTGGTCCTCTGTCTTTCTCCCTGTTCTATCCCAGTGACACAGAGTGACTCCTTCTCACCTCCTCAGTGGTTGGCTGTCAGCTGAGGGAAGGTGACAGGGAGCTGACAGTTAGGTACCAAGCCTGTGGTGTCCTGTCAGGTAGACTCCAGCGTGGCCCACGTATGGAAATGTTCTCTTCCCCCGGCTACTGACCGGATACACAGCAAGCTGAGTCCTCCCTTCCTCTTTACCCCCAACAGATCTGTGCCACACATCTGCTCAAAGCCATGCTTTAGGCTTTGACTAGAATATGAGATGTGCTTAGTGAGGCCTAGAGCACTGTCCTTTTCTAGGACAGACAAAGAACCCAGGAAAGAACTATGGGATGGTGGCAGCGTGGGAATGAACTGCAGAGCTGAAATGAACAAGTATCTC
Source organism: Dicrostonyx torquatus (assembly GCA_028555095.1). Lineage (NCBI taxonomy): Eukaryota > Metazoa > Chordata > Mammalia > Rodentia > Cricetidae > Dicrostonyx > Dicrostonyx torquatus. The sequence continues at coordinate 455,162 of JAQHUG010000295.1, forward strand.
GCACCTGGTTTTAAGGGCAGTGTATGTGCCCATAACACACAGCTCGGGTCAGCAGATCCGCAGCAGCGGCCGACATCCATCACATCAGAGAGAAGAGGAGACTTTGCATTGACCACATCCTTGCCTGAGAGAGACATGGAGGTGTTGAGTCTGCGGTGCAGCTCTGGGCCTTCCATGGGTCACTGAGATGTCAGTGGGTCAGAAGCCTGGAGAAGAAGCACAGCCTGAGTCCTCTTGGCATGTAGGGTCTCCACAGGTCAGCAGCGTAGCACAAGTCCTGGTAGACAGGCTCCTTTAAGCAACTTGTTAGTCTTGTATTTTGTTACTGTGTTAGTTAATTGGCCTCTTGTTTGGTAAATAAAAGAGAAGGAGAAGCAGGAAAAGTGTAGCCACCTTACTTAAAGACTGGACACGTTCTGAGGTGTGCTTTGTTAGCCATGCCGTTGCTTCATGCAACCACCAAATGCTTATGCGAGTCTGGAGGGTGCAGTCTGCTCCAAAGTTGGCAGGAGTGTGGCCCCCTGCTCCCGATATCATCCCACACAACCTGCCACGCTAGACAGTGCGGATGGTTGTAACACAGTGGCATGCTTGAACATTCACAGAAACCACGGTAAGAACACAAAGTGGTGGGTTTGTTTTTTTTTTTAGCTCCATTATCATTCTCAGGGACCACTGTCACACGTACATTCTGTGACTAATGAAACGCCATGGTTCACCATACAGATTCATTCACTGGCTTCTAGGGATCCGATCTCAGATTTGTACAACTCCTGGGTAGGACCCAGCAGGTGGGTTAGCTGAGGACTTGGAGGCCAGATTGGGTGACTGGCTCCCAGTATCTTGAGATCTTCACCCAGGCCTTATAGCCCTCGTCCTAGGAAGCCACAGAGACTATGGCTTGGCTGAGCAGCGTTCCCATGACTAATTACAGTGAGTCTTCCCTGAACCTAAAGTCTTACGGGAAGCTAAACTTGGACCCATTTTATTTTCTTCCATTGCTGATCCCTGCATGCAGAAGCTTCAGCAAAGCATTTTGGGCCGTCCTTAGAGGTACTCAGCTGTGGTCCTATGTTCTGTGGATGCTGAGGTACCCAGCCATGGTCCTATGCTCTGTGGATGCTGAGGTACCCAGCCATGGTCCTATGCTCTGTGGATGCTGAGGTACCTAGCCGTGGTACTATGCTCTGGTCTGGATTCTCTGGTCTGCCCTATGCACAGGGACTAGAACCTCAATTCTCATGAGTTTAAATCTGAATAGATCCCAGCAACCATCGGCTAGGCTCTGTCCTCACTTATTCTCTCCTTACACATCAGTGTGCCTTTCGTTCCCTAAGCATTGCCTCCCTCCCACGAACAGTTTTCAAGTTCTAACACTGATGAGCTTCTGAACAAACAGGTTTGGAAGATGCGCAGAGAGGGTGGCATATACAGGTTGGAGGACAGGGGAGTCTGCAATCATGTAGTGATGTCGGAGTCCCCTCTGTATCTTGTGAATACCGCTGATTAATAAAGAAACTGCTTTGGACCTATAACAAGGTAGAACTTAGTTAGGCAGGGAAAACTAAGCTGAATGCTGGGAGAAAGGAGGTGAAGTCAGAAAGAAGTCACAGAGCAGCCACCAGAGACAGACATGCTGAAACCTTGCTGGTAGGCCATGCATGAGCTTCATGGTAAAATATAAAATAATGGAAATGGGTTAAATTAAGATGTAAGAGTTAGCCAATAAGAAGCTAGAGCTAATGGGCCAAGCAGTGATTTAAATAATATGGTTTCTGTGTGATTATTTCAGGAGTTTGGGCGGTCAGGAAATGAACAAGCGGCCTTCATACAGCAATGTGCCATCTGGGTAAGTGCCTGGGAAGCCCCCCTGTACTTAGTTTCCCCATCTGTAAAATGGGAAACAAAAGCCACCTGCTTGGTAGGGTTATGGTAAGGATTAAATTAATTAAAGTACACCATTCAGGAACCTTTATGAATGCATGATGCAAGGGCCAGCTACTCTCTTAGCTCACATGAAGCAGAAAACCTGAATAATAATAATCCCATGGCCCAGAGGAACAGGTAGAGATTATGACTAGGACTTCAATTAACAATGATAATCATTGACATTCTCCTTTAAGATTAAGCCCTCAGCAGCTCATGTGCTGATAAAGTTGCACCCCTGTCTTGCAGCACGCCACTTCATTAGCTAAGAGGGGAACCTGAGATTAACGCTAAGCCCTCCAAACACAAAGAAAGAGGATTTATTTTTCCAAAGGAAAATTAAAAGGAAAGATGATCTGTCCCTGGTAACAATATACTATTGTTCCCCATGCCCAGTCCCTGCCTCGGGCTGAGCTCCTCCAGGGCCACAAACCAGGAGAGGCCTCACTGGCGTGTCCAGCTGCTAGGGACGAGCCTCTGCTGCTGTCAGCCTCTCCGAGAGGTACCTGGGAAAGGCTCCCATAGATTCCTTCCATGAGACAGAGAGCATTTTCCAAGAAACTCTAAGACTCTGAGCAGGAGGACATAGCTAGGGGAGTAAAACATGATGCCCTTTGGGCAAATGTTAGTGGCCTGCTTCTCAGGCCCTGGGAGGCAGCTCCCGGGACCCCGGTCAGGGCTAGGTCCCAAGGAGGCAGGTGTGAACTCTTGAGATGTTTGTATTGGGTGTTGTCATTTAATTGCAACATTTCATCCAACCCTTTCTTCCCTTCAAACTCATATATGCATCCTTCTCCACTCTCCTGCAAATTTATGGGCTCTTTCACATCGCTATTCCATGCATACAAGTATGTGCATATACATGCATATTCCTAGATATAACCTGTTGAGTTCATATAATGTTACCTTTTTGTATGTTTTCAGGGTTGACCATTTGACACGGAACAGTTAGTGTGCCCTTCCTTGAGGAGGAACACGTCTCACTCCCAGCATTCCTCGATTTTGTGTAGGGTTGACGCCTTCTGGTGTGGGAGGTCCTTCTGTCTATGCGTTGCTTTTATTGATTAATGAATAAAGAAACTGCCTTGGCCTAGCTGATAGGGCAGAACTTAGGAAGGCGGGGAAAACTGAACTGAATGCTGGGAGAAGGAAGGCTGTAGTAAGAGGGCTGGCTTGTTGGGGTTACTGTCCCACCCAGTACCCCGCAGCTGGCAAGCCCCAAAGAAAATCACACAGAGAGTCTACATTAGGTTATAAACTGATTGGCCCATTATCTCAGCCTTCTTACTAGCTCTTGTAACTTGTATTAACCCATTGTTTTTATCTATGTTAGTCACATGAACGGTACCTTTTCTCAGCTGGGCAGCTTACATCCTGCTTCCTTGGTGGTCTGCACAGGAATGCCAAGGGAGCTTCCTGCTTCCCAAATTCTCCTGTTCTCCCTTCTACTTCCTGTCTGTTTTTCCTGCCTATACTCCCTGCCTGGCCTATCAGCATTTATTTAAAACATGATTGACAGAATACAGACAATTCTCCAGCACCAGAAGGCGGAGGGAGAAGCCATGGTACCACAGGACACAGACATGCTGAAACTTTGCTGGTAGGCCACGACCTCGTGGTGATGCACAGATTAATGGAGATGGGTTAAATTAAGATGTAAGAGTTAGCCAATAAGAAGCTAGAGCTAATGGGGCAATCAGTGTTTTAATTAATACAGTTTCTGTGTGGTTATTTCAGTTCTGGGCGGCCGGGACGAACAAAGCGGCCTCCCTCCAACAGGCTTCCCCCATCCACTCTGGTATCTGTCATGTTTGCTGATGTCATCCTCTCCAGCTCACAGCTGGGTGAGACAGTCATGCTGAATCTCACTGAATATCTGCACAGAACTTATCCCTAGAGCTGGAACTAAGGAAACAGGGGGTGAGAGAGAATGGTCAGACAGCAGTTTCAGGAGTGAATGGCTTGCAGGTAGAAGGACTAGAACTCAGAGACGAAAGGTCTCAAACAGAAAAAGAGACTGCACATAGCCCACCGGAGTCTACAGAATGGATGGGTTTCCCCTTGTGTAGTAAGAGGTGCGGGTTGTGTTCCCAGCATCTGAGAGGAGTGTGGCCATTTGTTCCCAGCGCCTGGCTCACAGCCGCGGCTGCACAGCTAGCTTATACTTGAAATGATTACACACAAACTGTATTCATTTAAATACTGCCTGGCCCATTATCTCTAGCCTTTTCTTGGCTAACTCTCACATCTTAAACTAACCCATTTCTAATAGTCTGTGTGTCACCACGAGATGGTGGCTTACTGGAAGATTCTAACCTACGCCCACCTGGGGTATGAGCATCATGGCGTCTGCCATACTTCCTTTCTTCCCAGCCTTCCATTCTGTCTACTCTGCCCACCTAAGGGCTGACCTATCCTATAGGCCAAGGCATTCTCTTTATTAACTAATGAAAGCAACACAAAATACAGAAGATTCCTCCTACACCACCCTTGCAGCCATGGAAGCCTTTACCAGAGCTGATGGTCGTGTGCTGTTTAGACTTCCACCCTCTAGAACTGCATGCTAAATCACCTTTATAAAGCACCTGGGTTTATCTCACGCTCTAGAGGCAGGGCACTAACCAATGCCAGGTGAAAACAATCTATTTAGAAATAGTTCTGGAGGAACCTGGTGGCCCAAGAAAGAACCACCAAGTATGGGTAAGGGTTGCTTGTAAAAGGGGCCCTGGGTGTCACACCCCACTTCCGCAATTGCATTCAGTTCTGCAAAAATGAATACCCTGCTCACGTCACTCGCTGAGCAATGCCGTGTGGTTCGGGAGATACTGGCTCTATATCCACCAGTCTTACCACTGGTGTCCGTGATTTGGGTTTAAGTCTAGAAAATCGCATGTGATGAGGATAAGCAACAGCATTTGATGTTGGATCTGAGCAGGGACTTTTAAGGAAGCAGTGGAACCCAGCATTGTCCACTGTGCGCGCGCACGCGCGCACACACACACACACACACACACACACACACATACATGCACACACGTGCACACACACATACACACACATTCATGGCAGACATGGCTAATCAATACCTGGCCCAGGAAATGCTTACAGTTTATAGAAGCTGGGATAGACCTGGCGTATTGATGGCTTCAAGGAAGAACTCAGAACATCTGCGTAAGTGAGACAGAAGAGTTGGGCTGACCCACCATGCTTTGTGCCCAGAGTTTCACTTATCCAAAAAAAATCCCCCAAACAAACAAATAACAACGATAACAAAGCTCACCCCTCACAGATGATACAGGCAAGACAAAGGGATTGTGCTTTTTGTCAAATGAGGACTAGCATACCATGGCTAGAGGTATGGCAGCTGCTCCATCCCCAGCCAGGTGGCGCCTCTGTGGACACAGGGCCATGGCTAGTTCATGACAACAGGACTGAGTGTTTGAAACAAGTCATGGCTCACTCAAGTCCTAAAAGATTCCATACATTTGCAGAAAAATGTGTAAGATTTTATTGGCCATTTAGGAAAAGTCTCAACCTGCAACACCACCCTGAGATCTTCATAGGAGAATGGCTGTGTGGACACAAGCAGAATTCACTCCCAGATAGCACAGCCCCAGACAGAGGCCTCCCATCCCCTTCTCATGATGCCACAGTTACATCAATCCCCCAGAAATCGGAATGCTAACAGGTAGAATCAGAAGGCATCTCCCCCTGCAAAAAAAAAAAAAAAAAGACAAAGCGGCCATTGTCACATAAGTCTGAGCCACTGAGCTGACAAATTGCCATCTCTACAAGGATAGGGACAGTGAAGACTTCTGTAAGTGACTTCAACTGTTGAAAGATAGGTGTAACTCTTACTTTATGGGTGCATCGGTGTGAGGTATCAGATCCCCTGGAACTGGAGTTACAGCAGACAGTTTGAGAGCTGCCATGTGGGTGCTGGGAATTGAGCTCTGATCTTCTGGAAGAGCAGCTCATGCTCTTAACTGCTGAGCCATCTCTCCAGCCCTGACACTTAGTTTCTAAAAGTCATTTAGAAGATTGAAAGTCTCCTTTAGGATAGAAGTCTATCTTGAAGTAACGGGACTGAAATTATCTCCCCATCAAGGTCCAACCTCAGTTCTTGCACATGCTAATACTGCATGCATTGTCATGCAACCAAACGTTTTGCGGACTTTCCATATTCCTGGTACCATCACCCTAAACTCTTCTCAAGAAGTTGCTGTGGGGGACAATGGTCTTGTACCCACTTAAAGATTTGTTATTTGTATTGGTTTAATAAAATGCTGATTGGCCAGTAGCCAGGCAGGAAGTATAGGCAGGGCGACCAGAACAGGAGAATTCTGGGAAGAGGAAAGGCTCAGTCTGCAGACATACCTAGATGCAGAGGAAGCAAGATGAGAATGCCCCACTGATAAAAGGTACCAAGCCATGTGGCTGACACAGACAAGAATTATGGGTTAATGTAAGATATAAGAGTTAATAAGAAGCCTGAGCTAATAGCCCAACCAGTTTATCATTAATGTAAGTCTCTGTGTGTTTCTTTGGGACTGAATTGTTACGGGATTGGGCAGGACAGAAACCACTGTCAACAAGAGTCCTTGGGCCATTGATGCAGGAGCTGTAATCACACAGCTCCCAGGACTGGATAGGAACAGTGTCAGGCAGTCTGAAGTTGACTGTGGTGTGCTGAAAATTCCAGGATGCCTTGTGAAAAGAGGAGCTGCCAGCAAGTTAACAGCCATGATAAAACTAACCGCAAAGTGAACGTGAATCCCAGAGGCTCGCAGACTAATGTGGGGAACTGGACGTCACGCTCAGCCTCTGCCTTCATTGCTTCTGAACATGTCTTCTCATCAGCAGGTGCCTTTCCCACATGCTAACACTCTCTCCAAGAACCTCCCCCTCTGACTCTACCGTAGGCACCACATGTACCATTTCTGCCCACTGGCAGATTCCCAACTGCATGCTCGGAGACCCTGCCCAACTGAGGCAAGCAGAAGCCCCTTGTTGGGATGCCCAGATAGAGAAGTATACAGTCTAGACAGTGTCCCAAAGCTGTGCTCTGGGCTGCCACGGAAAGGCGTAAGGAACCTTCACCATGTGGGACACAGTGAGCACAGACGTGGCTGGAGCAGCAGCTGTCTGCACCCCACTCCATGATAAACACAAGCCTTGCTGTGCTCTTCCCTTTCCTACGACAGGTCCTATGCCAGTCATTCCCCTTCACAAGGCACTTGGCTTGGGTCCCTTGTCCAGTACTAGCATTCTCCTCGGAAGAGGCCAGAGCAGATTTCAAAATTGAGTGGCCTACTCAAGGCAGGGAAACTAGGACCCTGGATCCTATTGACTCAGGTTCTTCTGCCTAAGGTGCTTGTTCTAGGCCAGGCTAACTCCCATTGTCTGCCACCACTGGAAGCTCAGCTGAGCTGGGACAGTGGCCCTAGCCCTTCCAGTACAAGTCCTCTTGGTAGGTACATGGCTGGGCCAGCAGCAATGGATGCTTGCAAAATATTCCTTCATGAAGTCCTCACAAAGCTGTATGTATCAGTTATCTCTGAATGGCGGGGACAGCCAGCTGCCGCCTCCATGCTAACCTAGTTCAGTGTGTACGGCTATGAGTGCATACATATACACCGTTTAATATGGAGCTTACGTGTGTATGTATGGATTTATGTGTGCATATAAATCTTTTGTGAATGAGTGTGTAGGGGGACATGTAAATGGACATCATGGTCATGTGTGAATGCATGCATATGTACCTGCATACCTGCGTGTGTGTGGTATGTGCACGTGCGAATGTATAAAGTATGAGTGTAAAATGTGTGATCAGTGTGAGCATGTTCATGCATGAATGAGGGAGTGTACATGGGTGTTGCTGGTGGTGTTTTGGTCAACGTGGACCACCCTGATGTAAACCACAGTTTACAATACTAGAACCAGTATTGAAAAAAGGGAGTGAGGCCAGGTGAGGCTGATTCAACCTGTTGGGCAGCTAATTAAAGACCTAGTCACGAAAGTGACCTTGGGTTCTCAGCTCCAGGGATACTGCTTTGATCCTTGGAGAAAAGGGAAAGCTCATGCCACCCCCCAAAATGCAGCCTACCTGCAGAAAAGCAGTCTGCTTGAGAGCAGGAGTTGGAACGTGGGGAGGGTAGGGAAGGAGCCCTCAACTGGGCAGGACTCAGGCTGGTCAAGTCAAATTCAGATCTGTGCCTAGCTGTAAAAAGGGTTGTAGGAATGGGGGCACCAGTAGGATGTACCCGCAGCCCAAATCCCAACCAGCTCAACTCCCTTACAGTCCAACCACCCCATCCCCAGCCACCCAGACCCATGTGCCAGGAAGCCACTCACCAGAGCACACAGCCTGTCGGTACAGTGTCTGCCTGCTTCCATTTACACTCCACACCCCACACCCACTCTCACACTCAAACCTACGCTCTCTCCCAGAGTTACACTCAGACTCACACTCACTCTGATTTACTCGTTCACGCTAGCACCCCGACACATAATCACACTTAGATCCCCACGCCGACACGCACAGGTCCTCATTCATTGTTAGATGCCTACTCTCCTACCCACACCCACTGATGCACTCACGGGCAGACTCACATACTCATCTCCTGACACACTTCCCAGCTCACACCTCTCAGACGTCCACAAAGACCAAGCACACGAGCTACGACAGTGTAAGCTTCTGTTGATTCTTTGTTGGAAGCTGCATGCATCCAGAGCCAGGAATGTGGCTACTTCGGGTCTGTTTACTACTGGCAACAGGCCTACCGTGCAGATAGGGTCAACAGATACAGAGGCCCAAGTCATCACGGGTCTGTCATCCTTTGGGGGCTGCATTCTGGAACTCTCTATGGGGCTCACTCTCCCAGACTGGCCAGATTGGCCTCTAGTCTGAAGACAGCTGAGTGAACGGGTTTCCTTCTGGGCTGAGAGAATGCAGCCCCGAATAGAAAGACATAGCATCTCTATGATGGTGCTTTACCCAGGAAATCACAGACAGAAAGGGCTCTGGGATCTGTGTGTTGTTGCTAAAAATAAAGGGACTAAACATAAAGAAGCAATATCACGTCCTCGGGCCAACGTGTCTGCATCTTAAGCTGCCTTTCCCATAACACTGTTTTCTCTTTGTTAAATATTTAAAGCACAGACATGAGACAAATGCTGCTGAGTGTCCATGTGTCCATGAAGACTGTGTGTGTGTGTGTGTGTGTGTGTGTGTGTGTGTGTGTGTGTGAAGCGGCATGGCAATGTATTAATGTGTGTAACTAGAGTGGATTAATATTTATCCAAAGATAAACATGACAGCTTACAGAAGCACCAACAGCCCATTCCCAGTCATATCACAGGCCATGACAAGATCACCCTAATCATACAACATGCCACAACAAGACCAAAAGAGTCTCACTCTAGAAAAATGTGCTTCTGGAGGGAAAAATGGGAAGTGGCCTTCATGGGCAAACGCAGATTGTAAGCTGTGAAGTTCTCCATACCCCACAGACTGGACTCCCCTAGACAGAGAGAGCTATGTTCCTTAGTTGGTCCATGATTCTGTACCCCTGTCTAGAATCAGGTCACACTGGAAGGACATGGTGATTGCTGGCTAGGCATGTGACTTTCCCATTCTGTTCTATTCAAGAGGCTTGGTTTCCGGGAAATCTTTGATTTCTGATTATGAGGTACTGTGAGACGGTCCGCTTGGAGTGCCTCGATGTGACACTCTGTCTCCTTGGACAGCTGGGGATAAAGGATGAGTTAACTGTCAAGAGTCCTCCTCCCCCTTTCTCCTCTATGGAGGATCTGAGATTCCTAGTGCTCAGAAGGCACCTGCCTCTTAGAGGGATAATACAGAGCCCAGGCTACTCTGCAGTGACACAGCAGGTCCTTAGCTTCCCTAGATATGCAGGAGCCAACCTACTTCCAGGGAACGTGGTTGACCAGATGTCAAGCTGAAATGCCAGCACTGAGCTCTGCAGGGACCCTTGGAAACCTTCTGCACTGTTAAGTGTGGCAACTGCCAGGTTAAAGAGGACTATCAGCCAAAGACGCCGTGAGGGTGTCAAGGTCACAGTGCCCTTTTGAGACAGCCATGAAAGCCACAGCCTCTTCCCCAAGATCTTTATTCAGGAGCTCAGGTCTCAATTTATACTTTAAAATATATCAATCATTATTGATTTTTTTTATTATATCTGTAGGCATATCCAAGTAGAAGTTCATGTACATACTCAGGTATGCATGTGTTGTGTGTGTGTTATGTGTGTGCATGTGTGTATATGTATGTCTTTGTGTGTCAAATACCATGTGTGCATATGTAGATGATAGAAGTTAATGTCTAGCATCATCCTCTAGTTCTATCCACCACTAAAAATGTAACTACAGCTATTTATTTTTATTTATTTATGTGGGGGCAGCACATGCATGTTACTTACATACATACATGTAAGGTATGTAGTGGCTATGCATGCCACAGCATATGTGTTGAGGGAGTTGGTTCTGTTCTTTCACCACACGGATTAGGAAACCAGACTCGTTGTCACTTCTACCCACTGGGCTGTCTAACCAGCTCTCTATTTTTCTTTGAGACAGTCTCTCCCTGAACCAGGAGCTCACCATTCTCTTCCGGCTAGATTGGCTGGCCTTCAAGCCCCCAGAATCTACTTGTATCTGCCCACCCCCCACCAGTGCTGAGATTACAGACGCACACTGCTACACGGATGCTGGAGACTCAAATTCAGGACCTTAGGACTATACGACCAATATTTTATATACTGAGCTTTCTCCTCGGTCTCCATGTAACTATATTTTGATGTGTACACTATGAAATTGGGCTTGAAAACGTAAGCGTCCCATAGAATTCAAACCAGAACCTGGTCTAGGAGAGCTAGCTTCCGGTTGACAAGGCTCTGAATCTGGAACTTTGGACAGTCTTCTTTCATGTAGAAAACCCTGTGACTTGTGAGTCCAGCCACTCTTCGTGGGCAAAGGTGAAGAGACTGGCTCTCTGGAGTCTGCTTCCAGTTACAGGCGGGTGCTCTTGGGAGAGGGGGTGCTGGAATATGTGAATCCAGATGTTCTGGGGTCTGCACACAAGCAAGCACCTCCCAGGTCCTACTTAGCTCATCTGTTTTGGTGCCACCATGAGGGTGATGAAAGTGTCAGTGACAGATTCATCCTTCAGGTCTTTATAGAGGAGTGGTTCTCAACCTTCCTATTGCTATGACCTTTGAATACAGTCAGTCCTTCATGTTGTGGTGACCCCCCCCAAGCATAAAATTATTTTACTGAATCATCATTAACTCTAATTTTGCTATTGTAATGAATTATAACGTAAATATCAGATATGCAGGATATCTGAGACATGACTCCCACAGGGGACTTGACCACAGGTTGAGAACCACTGCTGTAGACCGTCCCACTGCCATCCAAAGGTTGCATTTTAGAAGTCTAGAAGGTTCTCTGAAGGCTGGGACTCAGGCTGGCACATCTCCACGCTATAGCTCCCTGCTATGATCAGAGAGCTGCCAGGTCAGAGGGAAGGGAAGGGCTCAGAGGGGGCACAGCATGCTAGCTTCTTAATCTCCGGTCACAGCAAACTGAAATGCTACCGGTGACAGGACTTCCCTGTGACATTCGCGTTACACTGCCCTGACCTGGTCACATAGTCACACCTGGCAGTGTGGGACAGGGGAACTCACTTAGCAACAGCCTCCCACCAGGACCTCCACAGGTGGGCACAATGACGAGGCTGGATCTACTGAGCATTTGCTGACCCTAAACATGGATGGCCATTGCTTCCATCCACAGGGATGAGACACTGAGGCCCTGGAAGTGTCATAATAACTCTGCACAGGCCCCAAACACAAGGACACCCAGGAGGCCAAGAGAAGTTTCAGACCCAAGAGGGGACCTGAACAAAGAATGAACTGTGAAGATGGTCAAGTAGCTGCTACCAGGGAAGGGGACTGGAAAAGGGCAAGGAGGGCTGAGGCCACAGCCAGGCACACATGCAGGATGGAAGGAGATGGGCATAGATCAGGACGGCAGGAAAACGAGAGCTTGTGGCTGGCCAGGAACCCTCTACCCAGCCACTGCAAACTGGCTTGCTAGGTCTGGTCTGCACTCTGTGTACTCTGAGGGCTCATAAAATAATAAAACTCTCAGAGTCCCTCAGTCGAAAAGCTGGGTAAATGCAAGCATTATGATCTTCCCGCAACAGATGGGAGCTGTTTGGGATCCTTTATTCCTTTTCCTCTCCCTCGCCTACTTCCCCCCCCCCCCGCGCCCGCCCCGCCAGCAGCTATGGGGAAGAAGAAAGCAGGCTGCTGCTTCAGACGATCCATCAGCCCGGAGCGTGGCTGTGGGAGGAGGGTGGCTGCTCCCAGGAAGACCCCCACCCCAGACAGCGGCAAACAGCCCACCGAGGAAGCCGAGGGTCATGGGAAAGGTCCCCTCGGATGGGGAGAGGCACACACTAAACAAACGCGGCCACACGATGCACACATTCAAACGCCACCCCGGGGAATGCGTGCACATATGTTCCGTGCGGGTGAGGAGGGGGGGCTCCCAGCCTCCAGAAAGCAATGCTTTCAAAAATTCCATCAATCAGACTGCGGTCTTGTGAAGTATGAAGATGAAAACCACAGAGGAGACACGTGCTCGGCTCTGTCACCAGCTGCCTGTCTGAGGCGGCTTGGTCACTTTGCCTGGAGACACACTACTGTCCTGTCTGAGCTGAGAGGAGCTGGGAGAAACGCAAGGGTGGCAAGCAGTGAACGCCCCACCCTCACGCCTGCTCGCATACCCTCTGAAGGTCCAGGATGGCCCCATGCCTTGCCTTCCTCCCTGCAGTCCTGGACCAAGAAAGATGCATGAATCTATCCCCTACATCGAACGCTGTGCTATGACCAAGGGGATTTCCAACCCTGAAGATAAGGTCTGTGAAATACAAGCTGGTGCCGCACTTGTTCTTGCTTATACAGCAAGACCACAGGGAAGATGAGACCAAAGTGTTTGTGACCACTGCCACTCACCTCCCAGTCCCGGCTGGTCCCCCTGGGTGTCCCTCCCTCCTGCAGCTTCTCACCACAGCCACCCTGTGGTCCCTGTCCTCAGATTTTGTCTCCTTTCCTGTAAAGTGCCAATCACCACCTTTGGCTGTTTCCAAAGCCAGACCACCTCCAATCTCAAGTCTAGCTCCCCACTCATTACCTCCTGTAACCACTGGGATGGTATCTCACACCTGTAGTCCCAGTACTCAGGAGGGAGAATCTGAAAATTCCAGACCA
>JAQHUG010000295.1:478795-496638 GCA_028555095.1 Dicrostonyx torquatus
CCCCCGCCTCCTCCATTCTTGGATGTGTCTAAGCAGTTTTCAGACAAGGTCTGACTTCCTGTTGGAGCTGTAACTGTACACAGTGCTGTTTCCACATTCTCTGTTCTCCAAGAAGATGGTTCCCCCGTACCTAGCACACCTTCCTTCCATCTATTACGCTAGACCACGCCTCCCTAGGGCCACACAGACAGCACTTACAAGCACCTTCCTATCACAGTCCTTCTGCCAAGGCCTGATATCCACAAAATGAAGCTGGGGCTGCAGATCTAGAGGAGGTATCCAGACAAATGGAGAAATGAGGACCAGCATCCAAATCTGAAGGGGACCCCTGTGCCCTTGACCTCCAACACTGAGAGAGACAGACAGCCTAGACAAAAAGCCACTATCATCTTTATAACTTAAAGGAGACAGGGTAACCTTGTTCCAACAGTTTTCAAGTAGAATAGAGGAAGAGGGAAAGCGGGAGAGGAGACGAGGAGGCAGGAACACAAGTCGCGAAGGCTGAGAGAGAAAACTGCTCGTCCCAGGCAGCATTAAGGGGCTTAGCTGTGCCTGGTAACAGTGGCAGTCACCAGGCAGCCATCAAATAGCCAGCGAGGAGCGAAGCTAACAGCTGTCGAATGTGAGGCCCAAACAAGCCCAGGACTTTTGGCAAGTGGCTGGCTGCTGCTTGAGAGGTCTGTTACGTGTGACAAAGTGACATTCAAGACTCTTTAGAGGCAAGAGTGCGCTCAGCTTGGCACAGAACCGGGGCAGTCCTGATCCGGATGCCAGTAGAAGTCATTAAACAGCAGCACGGATATAGCCCTATGGAGGAGGCAGTGTCCAGATCTCAGTGCCCTCAGAGGAAGCCAGGGAAGGGGCTGCAGAGTCAGGAAGCCAGTGTATCAGCTCTAAAATCCCCAGGCTCCATTTCCCCGGAAGAGCTCTCTAGGAAATGGGATGCAGCTCGACTCCATCCATACCTCCAATCCGTATGAACCTCAGTGTTTATCTTCAATACGGCACAGCTACAAGAACAGGCCTCTGTCTCTAAGGAGCCAGGAAGAGGCAAGATTGTTGTTTCTAGGATCTCCTGAGTCCTAAGCTGGTACACTTACAGAGAGATCACCAGGGTCAAGACAGCATGGCCACAATCTGTGTCCTGCAGAGCACAGTGTCACGAGGGAACAGCTCAGGGAGACTTGGGATGCATTTGTTGCCATATCTATTCCCTGTCCAGCCTTGCCCTGCATGCATGATGGGATACCCCCTAATCTGCGCAATCCAGTTTGGAGGTCGTGAGTGGAGGCCGTGTGGACCCACTTGAGTCAGTGACTTTAAGGTTTCATTCAATTTTAATTGCTACACATTGAATCAATCCCACACGGTTCGGGATACTGCATCAGATAACACCACCAAGCTCTAAAGCCATCACTTCACACACAGATTTCCAGGTCAACATGTATAACTGTGGAGCCAAAAGAAGGGAAATGGCACTGTCATGTCAAGATGGCTGGAATGTCAAGAAGGGCTAACGGAAGTAGAAGATCATGCACGCTGTGAGCACTGGACCACATTCAATTGGTTTTTTTTCAACTCTCCTGACATTAGGGGGATACACTTCCTGAGATTTTTATCTGTCCATTAATTGGCCAGAATTCAGAAACTTGAGAATTTCTGAGGCATGGTTGTGTTGCCATCGTGGCAAGAGGTCTCTTGATGACCTGAGCTGACTGTCTCCTTCCTTTCACAGTACCTCTTAGGCGATGGGGAAAAGGTCTTCTTCTAGGGTCAGACAAACAGCTCTGCATCCCAGGATGCCAGGATCAGGGAGCTGAAGGGATGCAGGAAGTTTATCATGACATCATCATCAGAATCCTCTGCTTTGGGCTGATGAAGACTAAGCGTTAGTCATGCACGGCTCTGCAACAAACTGCTAGATTTTAACAGTTTAGACAACAAATATTGACCATCCCGTGTAATTTCTAGAAGCCAAGAATCTTGCAGTAACTTTACCAGATAGGTTCTGGTCCAAGGAGCTGTAGAATCAAAAGCTTGCCAGGGGCCAGAGGAACCACTGCCAGATGGGCTCACTGCCATGATGTCAGAAGGCTTTTCCCGAGGGACGAGAGAGCATCGTCCAGACGTAGAACCTGGCAAAAGATCCAAGAGTGAGAGAAACGAGAAGCCATTACGTATCTACAGCCTAACCTGGCAACTCCTTAAGCCCCTTCTGCCATGTTCAGTGGCCACACGGACAAATCTGAACAGACTCCGATCGGAGTGAACACTAGGTAGCAGGATGACCTGGGGTCACCTTGGGGACGTGGCTTTTCTCATAAATCCATTCTGGTTACTGAGCTTAGCCTTTCTCCATTTCAAACAGTCCAAGTTTGGTAACACGTCTCTTTAGAACACGTGAATTCATGCCCACAAGGGGAAAACCCTGCCAGCCAGTTCTCTGGCCACTTCTTGAAGCTGTGACCTCTCTTGCTCAGCTTTTGCCCAAATTCAGTGCCAGCCTGGCTGCTTCACCTGCAAATTCCTCCTTTCAGGGTCTTGCTTACAGATGTTTGAGGGTGGTGACCATGAGCAGAGAACACTCCGTTCACCGGTTCCCTAGAGCACAAGTCTGGTGTCACATGCTGTGGGACGATGTGACCACAAGGCACCAAGAGGACCACGCCAGAGAATCCCACGTATGAAGTTTATTCTTATTGCCTAGTTTGTCCCTGCAGGAAAGTCTCATGAAATTATCCAACAAGCCCAAACTGAGACCTCTCTCATTCTGGACACTGCATGAGGCCAGCAAGAGTGCCTCTCAAAGAGTCACGGTTCCACCCTCAAGTTTTAATGACGCTGAATTGTATCAAAGTAGATGAGGTTGTTTCCCTCTTAAGTGACTTTCCTAAAACGTGTGTCTTCTCGTAGCCTTTTCATGCTTGGAAACAGGAGTCAGCACATCACCCGGATACTTCGAGGGCACAAAACAATGGACACTGAAGCGGCCTGGGTGGGGGCATTCATTTTCTCCTTGTTAATTCTCTGCTAGCATCACAAAGTCAGAGATTTGAATTTTCCATTGCTCTGGGAATGTCTTCAACGTCCACAAGTGCACCAGGGAGTTTAGGTTCTGGGTTTACAAAATAAGTTTCCACAAGAAGGTGTTTTTATAAATAAGGAATTAACATAGAATGAGGTCAACCATTCTCATATATGATTTGGCACCACTGAGGGATGGGGGATATGTGGAGTAAGGCTAGCAGCTGATGGGGAGCTAGGGGGCCGTCTCATGTTAAACAAAGAAAATTTGACTAGTCTGGAAGCTCTGGGGATCCACCAGTAGCTTCCTATATGGCCTAGTGATCTGGATTATAAAGGAAGCCCCACAGCACATTGCAGAGCCTTTGACTGGCCAGCTAATGCTGTCCACTTGCATAGAGTATTCTGAACGGTCATTCGGCCCCTCGGGTTTATAGATAGAACATGGTATTAATAGAAACAGCTGGCTTCCCAAATACTAGAATCCATGAGAGAAGGCACCAGACATCCACAGAGCTATCTCCAAAGCACAGTCTTCACAGTTCACCACATAGCCAAGAGAGGAGCCTCTACAGTGCTAAATAAATATGTGTGTGTGTGTGTGTGTGTGTGTGTGTGTGTGTGTGTGTGTGTGTGTGTGAGATCAGGGCCTTGGCCCTCTCCTTCCCTCTTACCCTGTGGCCCTACGGAACTCACAAGGCAGCCTTGCCTGCCTGTTGATGTGGTCTCATTGAAATGTATCTTCTCTCCGTACTCCTTCAGTGAGGCACCCTGCATGGGGATGCTGCCGCCAAGCCCACATGATGGCACAGACAATGCGGCAGATGCAGACACAGAGATGAGCCACATCAGAAGACAGTGCCTCATCAGAGACAGTCGCCCTCCTCCGTAACAAAGACAGCATTTGCCATGAGATGTCAAGTGATAGCTACCTACCCCACAAAGCCCAACACCCTCACACGGGGAACCCCAGGACCAAGAGCAGATTTTCTGGCTGAGAATGACATCCGCCAATGTCATGGATCCAAGTCTAAGTGGTCTCTGTGGAGCATGGCCATGAGCCCAATGCTACCCCGCCATACGCACTGGGTTGGGAGCATTGGCATTATCATCTTGCCATGGTTTCTGGTGTCTTGGAATTCCAAGAAAATGCACAAAGTTCTCCAGTGCCAAAGCCCTACACTGGGTGTGCAGATGAAACACAGCAGGGAAGACTGGACCACTGGAAATACTCGAAAGAAACGAGAAGGTCTGTGTAGGCATGATGGATTAGAGAGCTGAATGCTGTGCTCCTGTACTGGCTGGCTCCATGTGACACATGGACACTGACCTCAGAGTGTGACACTTTCTAGCATCCCCCCACGAGAGGCACGTGGGCTCCTGGTATTAAAATCTAGAGATGAAAAACAGAGCTAGCCAGTACTCTCTGGATACACACCTCAGGGAGATGAAGTCAGTCTGTGGGAGGGACACCTGCATTCCCAGGTGCACTGTGACGCTGCCTAAGAGCCAAGATATGCAGTCAACCTGAATGCCCTCCAGTGGGTGAGCCGAGAAAGACAAAGTGGTGCATTTATACCATGCAGCGTTACTGAGCGATAAAAAACAAATCATGGGGGCTGGAGAGATGACTCAGAGGTTAAGAGCATTTCCTGCTCTTCCAAAGGTCCTGAGTTCAATTCCCGGCGACCACATGGTGGCGCACAACCGTCTGTAATGGGGTCTGGTGCCCTCTTCTGGCCTGCAGACATTACACACAGACAAAATTTGTATACATAATAAATAAATGAATTGTTTTTTAAATAAATAAATAAACAATCGTGTCATCTGTAGTAGCATGGATGGAACTGGAGTCCAGTGTATTAGGTGAAATAGGCCAGGCATGGGAAAATCAGTTCTTCAAGTCATGCTCACTTGTGGACATGTGGACAGGCACGCATGTGCGTGTGCACACACACACACACACACACACACAGAGAGAGAGAGAGAGAGAGAGAGAGAGCACATACACACACACACACACACAGAGAGAGAGAGAGAGAGAGAGAGAGAGAGAGAGGCTGAAACAGTGGTCACTGGAGAGGAAGGAGGGATCACGAAGCAGGAGCCTACTGGTAGACCAGAGCTCTTAAGGGCCACAGAAGCACTGACAGTCATATGTATGGACCACACAACTACTGCTGGTCATTATATGTGTGCAGTCCGCTGTATTCCCATCACCATATTATGCCCATATGCATCCCGTAATTCCATGTCATAAGCCTCAGTTGCATGAGTCCAACCCCATGCTCAACGAGCAAGAACGGCTGTGTTCTTGAGCCCAGGGAGCTGCAGGAGAGGCCGTGTAGAAACACAGCATGCCCAGAAACCACAGAGCTCTTTGCAAGGGTGACCTTGGCTTGGAGGGGAGGTTGGCTGCACCCTCCCACCTGACAAGAAAGCCACCTCAAAAGGAAAAAGGTTGTGCCAGCTCTGGAAGGCGCGGGAGCCTCCCTTCCTGTATCCCGTTACCTCATGGCCTCTTATCTCATACCCATTATGAAAGATTCCACAGCTCATGCCAGAACCAAGCACCGGCCAAGGTGTGCGGCCCTTCTGAGGCAGGGAACCTCCTTCGAAAAGACCTGGACATCTCTTGGGGACTTTCCTGCTTGCCTCAGTCCTTCCTGGTGCCTCGATGCGTTTCTCCTCGTCTGGCTTCTAACCTCCTCGAGTTCACAGTAGGGTGATCACATGTCACAGGTCTGCAGATGACCTGAAGATGGGCACGTTTTCAGCCATTCTGGACATAGCCTTAGTACCTAGCAGCGTAGTTACATTTTTCTCAACTTTACAGCTCAACACACAGGCTTCTAGGTATGGCAGGCATTCCACTCAGTTTGTGTCTTCTCAACGATCCCATCTCACCATCTCCCTTCCTATGATGAAAGACATCCAGAGCATAGACAACGCCATGACGTAAAAGGAGCCAACAAAGGGCGACTCTTCCTTCTGTCTGCCTTGCAGACTGTATAGACGGAGAGCCCTTTCTCCTGTTCTAGGCATGCCTCTCAGCTCATACCCAGGATTCCAGAGTCACATTTGACCTCTTTGCTCCTGCAGAGCAAGCTACCTCCATCCTAGTTTCTAAGGATTCCTGTCTCACTCCGGCAGGTGTATGATGCAGACAGATTGTCCCCAGCTGCTCTGGCCTAGGGAAAACACACTTGACTTGCCAGAAAACCCATCTTCATGACCTTCTTAGAGCCAGGTTTATACATACACAGTTCTCCTCCAAGTCAACAAGAAGCAGGCACAGTCTCTTTCAGAGCTAGGACCTTGTGGTCATGGTCTCCCTATGAGACAGGATACATGGGTATAATCCTCCTTAGAATCGGGGTCACATGTAAGGGTCAAAATGAAATCAGAGGATGCCTGTCTATGTCTCCTGATGTCTGACCCGCTCCTGCCATCAGCCCCACATCATGGAAGTAGGGGACAAGCAGGAAGGGCAGAAATGCTATGTGGTGTGTGTTGACTGTGTGTCGGGGTCCTGTATAGGTCATGCTTAGAATGACAGTAACAGGAAGTAGGTATGATCTACCAGCACAGGACAACTTTACTTACTTACTATACCTTTCCCAGATCTAGGGAACTAGTGGCCCCTAATGAGGTGCCTCAGGGTCATCCGTAGGCATTTGCGTTTGGTAGGACTAAAGAACAGGGATCTATAAAACAGAGGGGTAGGAGTTAAAGAATGTTGCCTTTGGTTTTCTGTGATGTCCCCGTCAGCCATTCCACCAGGCTGATGTTCCCTCTCCTCTGCACACCCACAGCGCCTGGGTTCAAACCTTTCTGGCAGGCATTACTGCCCCAGGTGTTTTATTATTCTTGTTCCTTTCTTTTCTCATTCAAATGACATTTGCTGAACTCTCCCACACACTCATTCTAGGCTAGAAACTGGTGGGACAAGCGAATAAAGAGGCACGGGCCCAGTCAACCAGCACTGGCTCTCTGGCTGGACAGAGGAAATAGGAGGCCCCCCTCTGAAGCTTTCTGCTCAGCCACCAAGGACAACAGCCACTCTCACATCTCAGACAGGAGTGTCCCCGAGAATGAGTAGATTTGTCGGCCACACCTTTATAGCTTCTTCAGCGCAGGTTCGTTCGCCAAGCATGCCTGTTCGCACGGTAGTGTCTAGACCAGTCATGGCATTAACGCTGCTTTTTCTAGCAGAGCGGTTCTCCAGTGAATTCACTACCAAGAAGAAAAAAACGTTGTATAGACCCTGCCACATGCAGACACTGTGCTAGACCTAACCCTAACCCTAATCCTAACCCTAACCCTAACCCTAGATACTTTGATAGTGCAGACAGTGAGGCTGGCGGTGGCACGGTAGAGTCCCGCCGCTCACGGTACCCTGCGCTTCATCTATGACCCTCATAGAACAGTTGTAGGCTTCTCCCTGGTCTCGTTGAGCCAGTCTTCACTTCAACAGGACACCAAGGAAGTTGCCATTGAGGTTTGAGGAAAGCTGCCTGAGGGAGGAGGCCATAGACGCATGCACATAAACAGGGAATTCTCTGAGGATGCCACTGGCAGGACTGCAGCGAGTATCGCAGCTGCTGGCCTTTACTAGATACAGGCTGCACGCTGGCCTTTCCCGCATGCAGCCACAGGTTTCGTTATTCCTATTTCCAGACAAGAAAAACTGAGCTTTCCGGGTTGGGTGTGGGCTCTCGTTCATGCAGTCGCAGCAAGACGTGCAGACTCAATTAGGATTTGTGTGAGCCCACTCAGCTGAAGCCTAGTGGGGATTGTCAAAGCCAATGGTGCCACAATCTATGGGGAGGTCTGCCAGCCAAAGCCCCCCCAACCTTGAACACCTGCCACTAGTGTGACTTGGAGACCAACTATATGTCTATCTCTATGGCGTTTCGCCAATTTGGGTCCTGATAAATAGGACTGCTCTCTACTCTCCCTTCCATAAACACCCCAATCACTTGAGTGCCTCCCCCGCAAGAATGCTGATCAATCATGTCCAGAGGAAAGCCGGGTGGTGGTGGCACATGCCTTTAATTCCAGCACTCGGGAGGCAGAGGCAAGTGGATTGCTGTGAGTTCGAGACCAGCCTGGTCTACAAGAGCTAGTGAAACCCTGTCTTGAAAAAAAAAATCATGTCCAGAGGAAAGCTACATGGGGGTCAGAGACGGGAGATATAGAAAACCAAATCAAACACCCTACCCCTAAACAGGCCGCTGTCAGTCTCCCCCTGCAATAGGAACTGTGCTTCTAACCTTGCTGGTTCCTCCTGAACCTCTGTTTGTCAGAGTGAACACTTTCCAACCCAGCACTCACCATACAAAGAAATGAACCTTTAGCCAATGGTGAGACCCCTGAAGACACAAAACTCCTTGGTGGAGAGAGGGGAGGGAGAGAGAGAAGGGAATAGCAACAAGGTTTATCTCTAGAGAGAGCACCTGGGGACTGAGCCCCAGCAGAGCAGGTGTTCCCCTGTGACAAGCAGGTGCAGCCAGATGGCCCCAGCCTGGCCAAGCCTCCAGCCAGATGGAGTGCTTGTTCAAGGGAAGGGAAGGGAGTGCTGAGCCCTCAGGGGATCCCCGCTGACCAGCCAGCCCCTCTTGCAGGCTCACATCTGCATGGTCTTTAATGACTTGTGAAAAGAAGGAGCGGCTCAGAGATAGAACTCTTGGCAGGCATATCTGTGGGTACCACCAGCTATGTGATTCAGCTGTTCAGCTGCAAGAAACTGTGAATCCAAGTGGCTTTGAAAGGAACGGGCAAGTTCATTAGTTCACTTTTGCAGTCACTGCACCCTGGACCTATGGTGTTTTATCACAAATGCAAATATTTTCCATAAACTAAGTTTCTATTTATATATTAAACGTTTATGTTTACACTCTGTTGATGAGGAATTCTAAAATATACATTTTCACAGTCCACTGTTCTGTGGTATTTCCAACACGGCTGGGGTACAGTAACAGCCACCTCATTTGTACCATTGAACACATGATACCATACACCTTTATCTTTTTATTAAAGATTTACTTATTTTTTATTTTATGTGTATAGGTGTTTTGCTTGTGTGTATATCTGCACACCAGGTGTGTGCCTGGTGTAAGACGAAGGGCACTGCATTCCCTGAAGCTAGAATTACAGTGGGCTGTGTGGGTGCTGGGACTCAAACCTGTGTCCTCTAGAGAGAAGCCGGTGTTCTTAACCACTGAGCCATCTCTCCAGCCTGTCTTCTTCTACTGTGGTGTGGGAAGTCCTTCTGTATATGTGTTGCTTTTATTGGTTAATGAATAAAGAATCTGCTTTCGGCCAATGGCTTAACAGCATATAGCGAGGCTGGAAGAGATATATATATAGAGAGAGAGAGAGAGTAGGCGGAGTCAACGAGAAGCCATGTAGCCCCGTTAGAGATAGACGCCAGAAGGAACTTTACCCAGTAAGCCACAGCCATGTGGCGATACACAGATTAATGGAGATGGGTTAGTTTAGGATAGAAGAGCAAAGCTAGATATATGCTTAAGGTACTGGCCGAACAGCATTGGAAATGATACAGTTCCTGTGAGGTTATTCTGAGTCAGGGTGGTCGGGAGATGGACAAGCAGCCTCCGGCGACACAGTCGCTCTTATTGTTATGCTTGTTTTTTTTTTAAGTAAATACAGATTTTGTTTAATCCTGTTCATATGGCTATGATTGCTTTTGGTGGAACACATCAACCCAAATTAAAAGCCAAAGCACAAAAGATTTTTTTTTTTGTTACACCTTTAGGCGTTCTTACCACAGCTGCAGATAAGCCGTCACCCAAGGGAAGCTAGCCTTCTGTGAGGAAGGAAGGTACAGGAACTAGGAAGGGGAGTAGTACCCACGATAAAGTTTCTCTAAGGAAACTCTCTCTGAAAAGTAAGATCTCCCCAGGCCTTAACCATTTCACTTACATTAACAGAGTTTCACTCAACTTCCTATGAGCTGTGCATCTACCAACGAAACAAGGGACATTTAAAATAGTATCTGTGACTCTTCTCAGAGAAACATCATCCAACATATGATCCGTATCCAACTACACCACCCAGTTCTTTCAGAACATGCAAGTTGACACTAGCATTAAAGACCACTTCTATAGTCAGGTATGATAACATGTGCCTTTAATCCCAGCACTCAGGACTCAGAGGCAGGCAGATATCTGAGTTCAAGGCCAGTGTAGTCTACAGATCAACTTCAGGCCAGTGAGGACTATTAGTGAGACCTTCTTTCAAAACAAAACATACACACAAAAAGAGCATTGCCATAGCCTTATAGTTTTTAAGCAGGAATTGAACCAGTCCCTAAGTAATGCCAGTTCTCTGTTCAGAAATAAGGGTATACACAGAAAGGGATTAGGTCATCGTATATGTTTCCATAGTGACTGCTGCATGTTAAAGTAGTTCACAGAACTACAAGTGTGATTTCTTTCACATCTAGACTTCCTCAGACTGGGAGAAAGGTCTTCCAAAGTGAGCAGCTAGGTAGTCAATACTGTTAATTTACAGCCGCTGAAATAATCTCCTGGTGAGTATGAATTATAGAAAGAATCCAACTGCACATATCCCATTTGATTTGGCTGGAAATAGCCCACAAGTCAATCACAGGCAACCCTAATTCAAAGGGTTTCCCTGTAGGGAAAGTCTTGTCTTCAGGGCCCTCAAGGTCCTTGTGTGCTGGAAGCGATAGGAAGGAATCCAGCAATCACCTAGTAGTAACTTCTGAGTAATCCGAGACTGCCTTGTGAGAAGAAAGCTAGGAAGAGATCAGAAAGATTCTTGGTACCCTATGCCCTTTCCCTTCACAAGGAGGTACTCTAGGGCAGAAGAAAATACCCTGGGGACACAGTGCCTTTTCACGGAACCTAAACACAGTTGTAGCCTAACCAATACTGCCCCTAGGAAATGAGATAACTGGTCTACCCCTGGCTGAACCTAGACCTTGAGAGTAAAAGAGGATACCTGAGTACTGAATCATTAAAATAATCTCACTGTTCAAATATTTATTGGGATTATTTGTGTTATAAAAACTGACAAATTATCCACCAAAGTACAAGATTCAGCCCCTGTTCTCTGTAAGTATTCTATAAGTTCTTGAGTGTAAGCAGGAGGTGTAAACATTCAAATTCATTTTATACCTCACAGTAACATTCAAGTTAGAAGTGAGCGGATTAAACTAGCCAGCGGAGACTGTTCAAGAGAGGAAAATCAACTGGAATCTCTGGTTGGCAATAAGGACAACAAGCATGGTGAATACAAGGGATCTCAAGACGAAGGAAGAGGGGCTGCAAAGACAGTGTAGTCAGTAAAGTATTTCCTTGAAGGCACAAGGACCTGAGTTTAATCCCCAGAACCTGGGTAGAATTCTGACATGGTGTCTTAGTTAGGGGTTCTACTGCTGTGAAGAGACACCATGACCACGGCCACTCTTACAAAGGAACACATTTAACTAGGTGGCTTACAGTTCAGAAGTTCACTCCATTATCATCACGGTGAGACATGGCAGGGTGCAAAAAGACATGGTGCTGGAGAAGGAGCTGAGAGTCCTATGTTATGCTCCTCAGGCAACAAGAAGTGGTCTTAGACACTGGACATGGCTTTAGCATGAGCCCGCCCCCACAGTGACACTTCCTCCAACGAGGCCACACCCACTCCAACAAAGCCACACCTTCTAATAGTGACACTCCCTATGAGTTTATGGGGGCCAATTACATTCAAACCGCCACATACGGTGACACACACTTGTAATCTCAGCATGAGGGAGGCAAAAACAACATAGGTCCCCGCATGGGACTTACTGGACAGCCAGCCTAGCCTAATCAGAAAGCTCAAGCCAATAAAAGATTATGTTTCAAAGAAAGAGATGGGCAGCACTTGAGGAATGATCGCTGAGCACCTGAGGCTGCCCCCTCACACACACACACACACACACACACACACACACACACACGAGTGTAGGGGGAGAAAAGAGAGAGGGTAAATAACAGCATAGAGCTCATGTCCCGTGGTTGTGATTTCATCTGTCAAGAGTTTAGACGACAAAGGATTCACCCCTGGGTTTTAGATCAGTGCGATGTGTATCTATCAACCACCACTTCCCAGTTAGCCTCAAGAGACTCAGTGGTCTACGATGAAATGAAATAAAGGATTGATCCTGTCCAGGTGTCCTAAGCCCAGACTGCCACTCCTCCCCAATTCTGTCAGGAATTCAACAGGATACAGAATGAAGACCTTGTGCTGAGCCGGGCAGTCAGGCCTTCCCCTGGGGCCACCGACCTTCCTGGTGTTACAGGGCCTCACAGATAGTAGCCTGGTATTAATTTTGAAGATGCAGTGAACTTGAGAGATAAACTGAATCCACGTACAACATACAGAAGTGTGTCCTGTATGTCCAGAAAGACACAGGTTCTTTTTATTAGCGCTTGCCGGTAAAAATCCCTCCAAGTGGAAATTTTAGAAATGACTGGCTGCTGAGGATGGAGAACCTGTTACTGATCTAAGTCTGGGATCCAGGTGGAACCAGGGCCCAGAGCTCCTTACGGTCTTCGTTGAGGTTGAACTCACTGGACCCCAATACCATCAGTCTTCCCCTGAAGCATCTAGAGTCTGGGGAGAATCATGTTCCTAACCCCAAGGTTTCACAAGCAGGAACCTCACTGTCAAGTCCAGGTTTGAATCTTCAGGTCCCTTTTGAGAAGACAGCACCATCAGGTGGACCCTTACGTTTAGAATCTGAGGGTAATATATGGCTCCCAGCACTTTTTTTTTTTAATTCACTAATAAAACATATACTAGAGTTTGGTCAGAATACTATTATTTGCAAATGTCATGTGATTTGAGGATTCATTCAAAACTGCTCCAGTTTGGAGAATGCAGGAAAGGGATGCCACGCCTGCCCTAAAGAGAACGACCCCACGACAGTAAGCAAGCCCTTGGCCCCTAGTCTTAGGGCACTCAAAAGACAAAAGGAGCCGAGAGAACAAACAAGAAAAGAACAGGCAGGCAGGGCATGGGGCTGCGAGGTGTACAGGGCAGGCTGGAGCTCCAGTGTGCTCAGACCAATGGGGACTAGGGGGACAACTTCAGACAGGAACAACATGACCTGCTGCATTATCTCAAGATCTCCTGCCTCCTGGGGAGAAACAGGTGAGTGGGACAGAGGGGTTGTGTAGACGCCACCTGCGAGAACTCTGGGTGAAACTCAGAGACGTCTGAGTTGCTTCTGATACACAGGTGATGGGGACGGCCCGGCACGGTGGGCTGGTCATGAAAGAACGAGAGGCACGAATTCTTGGAGGGGGGGAATGGTTATCAATGGGACCCAGTATATAAACTTAACATTCCCCAGTCTTGGGATAGGCAGCCCAGCCTGGGTATCTGGGGTCATCTGGCTGTCTCTTGTCTGGCCTAAGGTAGGCTCACATGAAAACCCTTTCGTAAGGAGCTACGCAACCTTGGAGCTCCTGATTGGAGATTTTAAAATGTCCTGTGCCTGTTACCCACACTGCTTTGCTCATGGTACAAAGCTTACTCTGACAACAGCGGGGACCTCAGCAGACTCTTCTCTGACAGTTCCTGCTCCCTCCCTCCCTGGCACTTCCCCTCATTCCCCACCCTCAGCAACCCTCCCTGGCCCTTCAGCCAGACTCTGCCTTGCCCACTCTTCCAGGAGGCCACTTACTCATCCCCTGCCTGCCGCAGCCGTGGCCCCAGCATCTACAGATGCCTAGAGCCTTATGAAGCCTGTGCCTGTCTCTCCGTTTTGCCTCGGCAACCTCGGACATGAAACTGCCCACCACGTCCTTCTTCTGCCTCGCAGTGACCTTTTTATGGGAGAAGGCCCCACAGATTCCAGCATTCCCTACTCCTGTCTGGAGTCGGCCTGCATGGCGGCGACCCATGGGGCCATTCTGTCAGCCCAGGCGTTTAATTAACTAATTACAACCTGCTGACTTGCATGCCCAGATCGCTGTGCTCAGAGCGCAGCTTCTTCCAAATCATTATTACAAGCCCACATGCATCTGATAGGCCTTCCCTGAGGGGATGGGGTGGTAATTGGTGCTTCCAACAGGAGGTTCTTGCAGATCATCAGAGCCGAGACCGAGTGTCACCATCTGCCAGTGTTTGTTTCTGGCCCCACCCGGCATCTCACAGTGTGACAAGGCCGCAGCTGTAGTGTAGGGGACGGAAGGACACGGGAGAAGAGCTGCCCTGCCAGACCTGCCTGGGGTATAACTCTCCCCCGCTGGGCTCAACAACCAGGGCTGGGAAAATGAGCTGATGAGAATCCAAATAACCTCACAAGGGTGACCTGGCCAGAAGAAGTCTGGATTTCTAATCAGGGCATAAGACAAAACTTGCCCAGGTCACAGCTTTCTGTTCCCTGAGAGGCACAAGACTGGAAAACCCCTGGGTCTCACCCAGATGTGGGGCCCGGACATGCAGGTTTGTCTTGGTGGTGCCTGCCAGAGAGTGATGGGGACAGGCTCTCCAGTCCTAGAACCTAGACACAGTACGTCCCCAAGAGGTTAAGTCCCCGAGAGATTCATGAGTCCGCATCTCTTCTCTGCACTGAGGGACATCAGCGTGAACGGAAGGCCCTCCAAGGAGTCCAAAAGGCACAGCAAGCTGATGCCTTCCCTGCTCCGCAGCCTCAAAGTCCAAAAAGGTCTCCTGGGCTGCAGTTCAG
This sequence comes from Dicrostonyx torquatus, assembly GCA_028555095.1. Classification (NCBI taxonomy): domain Eukaryota; kingdom Metazoa; phylum Chordata; class Mammalia; order Rodentia; family Cricetidae; genus Dicrostonyx; species Dicrostonyx torquatus. Next base: position 493,539 of record JAQHUG010000295.1, read on the forward strand.
GTGTCAACAGAACTGGGGAAGAATTAGCACTTTCGCTTTTGTTTTCTGGCTTCTGGAGGTTACTAGAAAGACTGAGCCTGCTGGCCACCCTGTTATTCTATTTCCTGAGCTATCAATGGTTGTCCCTGTCTCTGTCACCCCCACTCCCCAATACTAAGGACAGAATCCAGGGTCTGGCAAATGCCAGGCAAGCTCTCTATACGAGCTACAGGGTAGCCCAAGACCAAGTCTTCCTGACATGGAATCTCACTTGGGTATCTTTAGACCCTACGGTGAAGATGGGCTTGCCTGGGCAAGTCCTGACTGTCTAAGGACAGTTGATCGACCACACTGGCCCCACACACTTCGTCTCCTTTGTCAGGTAAACTAACAAACACAAGATCTGACTGAAATAGTCTGGTGGACTGTTGTTCTTCCTATCACACACACACACTCATGCACACTTACACACGCACACACAGGTGCATGCTCTTCCTATCACACACACACACACTCACGCACACTCACACACTCACACATGCACACACAGGTGCATGCTCTTCCTATCACACACACACACACACACACTCACGCACACTCACATACAAACTCACACACGCACACATGCCCACACAGGTGCATGCTCTTCCTATCACACACACACACACTCACACACACACACACACACAGAGGTGCATGCTCTTCCTATCACACACACACTCACACACACACACACACAGGTGTGTGCTATTCCTATCACACACTCATGCACACTCACACACACACTCACACACACACGGGCGCATGCACACACGAGCATGCACACACACACACATTTGACTCTTGTTCATTTATAAACAAAGAAGGAAACCATTTTTGGTGCGGTTTTATGAGACCCAGCACATGTGTGGACTCGTGTAACAGCCCCAGCTTAGCAGTAGAGTCTGACACACATCAACATTATCCTGTGAATGAAGCTTGCTGACTCACTCACCCCGTCCATTCTGCTAAGTGCTTTCTCTTTCTTAATAAACTGTCTTTATTGCTAACCACTTGCCCCTGGTCCAGTTCTGAAAATACCTAAGGACTTGGATAAGCACCCCTGGGACATCCCAGTGGGTTCCTCCTGGACTCAAGTCTTGTCTGTGGAGTTTCGTCTTGGCAAAGTCCAAATCACTACACACTTCATGGCTTGTATTTCTGGTATTGAACCCCTGATATTTTGCCTACCCAGGTACTCCCTGCTTCCCCACTCTGTCTGCAATGTGAGGACTGTCACAAGCTTTTTTCTCATCCATCCTGCGTGTTTTTAAGAAATAAAAGAAAGAAGCCTCTTTTGTGCACCCTGATACCACCATTCTCTTTGCTTTTCTGTCAGTCCTGCCTAAAGAATTTCCATGGTATTTCATAAAACACAAATCAACTGGAGATAAATTGTCTTTGCTTCTCTTAATCTGAGAACATACTTTGTCTCGCTTGGTAATGAATAGATTCTCCTCCTGGATACAAAATGTAAGGCTGCCAGTGCAGGGTAAGAGAGAGGCAGGGGATTCCAATCCTGCTGCAGCACTTCCCAGGGAACCCTGCTCCTGCTGCAGCTCCTCCCAGAGAAACCTGCCACTGCTGCAGCACCTCCCAGAGAACCCCGCCCCTGCTGCAGCACCTCCCAGGGAACCCCACCCCTCCTGCAGCACCTCCCAGGGAACCCCACCCCTCCTGCAGCACCTCCCAGGGAACCCTGCTCCTGCTGCAGCTCCTCCCAGAGAACCCCGCCCCTGCTGCAGCACCTCCCAGGGAACCCTGACCCTTCATGCAGCACTTCCAGGAAATCCCAACCTTGCATGTAGCATCTCCAGGAAACCCCAACCCTGCTGCAGCACCTCCAGGGAACCCCGACCCTGCTGCAGCACCTCCCAGGGAACCCCGACCCTGCTGCAGCACCTCCAGGGAACCCTGACCCTTCATGCAGCACTTCCAGGGAACCCCGACCCTGCTGCAGCACCTCCAGGGAACTCTAAGCCATGCTGCAACATAACTTAAAGTTTACCTTTTTCAGAAAGAATGAGAGATGGGGGAAGAAGAAGGAATAGGAGGAAAAGAGAAAGGGAAGGAAAGGAAAAGATAGATGAAGGGAAGAAGAAATGGAGGAAAGGAGGGAGAGAATGGGGAAGGCGGAAGGAAAAAGATGCATGTATATATAGGAGAGAGAGAGAGATAGGAAAGAAGGGAGGGTATATATGTATAAAATGCATATGAAAAAGAGCCCTGGGGTCTACACAATGGGCTTGGCTCCTGGAAGTTTCCTTCTGACTACTCAGGAGCCAGGGTCATCAGGGCCTTCGTCCCTGTGAAGTTGCTTAAGCTGAAAAACAGCATTTGCTCCCTGGGTTTCCAACATTCCGCTCACCTTCGAGAAAAATCTTCTACCATGAGGATGCTGCCCACAAGTGAGGCTCACAGTCTGCCCAGCCCTGGGGTCTTTCCTGCAGCCCTGCTTCTGTACCCACTAGGATATGAGGGAACACTTTGGTAAGAGAGCCACAAACCCTTTATTTTGCTTATCAAGAGCTTGAGTGTCTACACGATTTTCCAGGCCACACCACTGAGTCACCCATGAGTCTGTTTTCGTCTTGTCTTTACCTTAACTTCTACCTCCAGTCTGTCGTCTTTCATCCTAAAACACATCCTTGCAGTCCTTGCTGGGCTTGAAGTCACTTCTGTCCTGCCTAGTCTTTGTCATCTCTCAGCCTTCGTCACCTTCGGCTGAAGGTGGGCCTTTAAAATATAAAGAGGTTGGATGCAGTTCTGCATGTGCCAAGCCCTGGGTCAACCCCAGCATTGCCAAAACAAATAAACAGCAAACAAACAAAGACCATACAGCTGCAGATGAAGTCTCTCATTCCTAGGCTTCCCTGTGCCATGGAACAGCATACCTGTCCAGGTAGGGCAACCCGCCTATGTTGTCTTCTACCATAGAGGCTGAAAACCCCACCCCTCAGGCTAATCCACCAAGAATGCCTGGGGCCACAACGTGTCTGGTCTTCAGCCTCATCCTGATTCTGACACAGTTGGTGTTAAATAAATAAATGAGACTGGAGGCTGGTGTAGGAGGTTCTTCTCT
>JAQHUG010000295.1:503799-520802 GCA_028555095.1 Dicrostonyx torquatus
TGTTCAGAAAGCTAACCTCTGGGAACAGGACCCAAACTATACCTGAGATGCTTGTTTTAAGAAAAAAAATTCAATTTTTCTTAGATGGTATCTACTCTTGGAATCGTGAAGCACTGGTTTAGAGACATTAACCACGTAGACTTGAAGGCACAAAGAATTATTTTTCTAAAACAATAGCGACAAAAGTACTTAATCTGGGAAGCAAAGCCATTCTTCAACCATTTCATTGAATTAGGTTATATTAAACAATTTTTTGAAATAAGGCAGATTAATTGTAAATCTTCTCAGATTAGTAAAAGCAAACTAGATTTAAAATTTAAACGGTCGATACTTTAATTTACGCTTGTGTCCACCAGCACAGCTATTGTGCCTGAGCCGTTCACTACTGCCTCTCCGTTGAGACCTGCACACACCACACCCATACTGTCTGCTGTCCTCTTGCCAGAGCCCTTCCCCCGACACCCCAGGGCTCTGTGTGGGACTGTGTCTACCCAGGTCAAGAGCTTGAAGCCAAGCCCATGTGGGCTTTGGATACGGGCTTTCATCGGGTTGCACAACCCGGAGCCATTAGTCTAACAACAAGGTAGCGTAAGAAATCAGCACCCGCAGAATTCGAGGACAAAGTGCACTGGAACGGGGGCCCCCTGAAGCCTGCTGTATTTTCAGTATGAGGACAACAGGGCAAGATGGAAGAAATTGTACCATATTTACCTCCATTCTAGAGATAAGAGCCTAGGACTCAGCTACTGGTAGGGTCCTGAAGGGACTCCAAGGGCTGTTCCACTCTCCTGATGTCACATGAAGTTGCTCAAATGGAAAAAAATTGAATCCTCATAGAAATGGCCCGTGGAAGGCACTGATCCCAGCGTTCATATTCCAGCCAGGAGCTTCTTAGCATCAGAGAGACACGCTGTGGTTGCCCAGGTCATACCCCTCATTAGTGGGACCAGCGGGACTTTGGCTCAGATTGGGAAAAGTGCTGAGGCTTTGGGGTCAGATGGACCTCAGAGGTTCAAACTGTAATCCACCTAGCAGATGGGAGGGCCTGAGACACTGCTGGCTCATTTCCTCTACAATAAAATAAACAACATGCAGTAGGAATGACTGGCTGCCCACCACAGACACACACTGCGCCCACCAGCCAGATGGCCCACCAGCCAAGGATGGCAGGGCCCTCAAGCAGATTACAACTGTAACCCTAGGCAGCTTCAGCTAACGTTTTTCTAGAACCGGACACACCCACCTGTTGGCTCGGCCTCTAGCTATGGCCTGCTGGGCAGATGGAGCGGAGCCCACAGGCTCAGAGGACTAAACTCCTTGTATCTGGCTGCTAACCCTGCCCTTCAGAGAGGGCAAAGCTGCAGAGGCTGCAGGCAGGAGGAGGACCTGCACGGTGATGACTCCAAAACTTAGGACAACTTTTTAAAAAGTGGACAGATGACTTTGCTGAAATGTCTGCTGTAAGGCTACAACGGGACACTATCTGTGCCCACAGCCTATTAAGACATGTGACCTGGATCATTCCTGGTCCTGAGCTACTCACTAGCTCAGTGGAGAGGATAACTGACCTCAAAATAATCCCCTCATAGGGAAGGAGTCAGTGCCAGGGGGCCAGTGGGGAATTTGCTGTTTGGGTAACCGGTGACGGGAGGCAAGGCCCAGTAGCCTAACAGGAATATATCTATATCTATCTATTTATACACACACGCACATACACGCACACACGCACACAGACACACGTATGCACGCACGCACACACACACAGATATACACACACACACGCATGCATGCACGCACACGTGCACACACACGCACGCATGCATGCACAAGCACACAGACACACACACGCACACACACAGATACACACGCATGCACACACACGCACACAGACACACACGCACGCGCACACATGCACACAGACACACACGCACGCGCACACACGTGTCAGGAGTGATGGACCCACCTGACATGCGGCAGAGCATCAGAAAGGTCTGGGAGAACAGCACACAGTAGCTGTAAGTTGTAAGCATCCTAGGGAGGAGATGGGGATGTTAGCAGCCACCAGAAGGAAGCCTGGGGACCGTTGCTGACAGGTTCGGACCTTGACTTTTTTCCCCCCAGAAGGTACTGCTGGGCTCCTGGGAGACAAGATGAAGTGTGGCAGGGTCTAGACCTGCAGTATACTGGGAGCTGTCAGGGACTGGCGTTCTGCCAACAGCAAGCCCAACCTCGAAGTCCATCTTGAGCCCCCTGAATCCATACAGGTTTGTTGGAGATCAAAGAGCTCATTGTCACTAGTATAGGATCCGCACTTGAGGTCCGATGGGGCAATGGTCTCCCATCTAGCTGAGCAGTCAGCTCAGAGGCTAGACCATGAGAGAAGGATGGGGAAGCTGCTGAGGTTTTTGGGAGGCTAATTTCAAGGACAGGTTCTGGTGGCTCTGGGAGCTCCACCCAGTCTTTGAGAATGCGAGAAAATCTGTTTAGGAGTCAACTGGGGAGAAACAAAGCAAGTGGGTCAGAGGCTAGCCCACCATCCAGTGGGTCAGAGGCTAGTCCGCCATCCACAACCCAGAGAGGCACAGCTGTGGGTCAGGGGTCGCGTAGTAAGAAGACACCAGGCTAAGTAAAGAGGATGATCTTGTCTGGGACAGCAGCTATGCACCAGGGCCCCCGCCACCCACAGCACCCTTCGGCTCTGTTCCCCTGCTGTCTGTCTGCCACAAACAAGCTGAGCTCTGCCTCCTGTCCGTTTGTCTGTCTTCTGCACGCATACACCATACTTCACGTTGCTATGGGAGAAAAGCATCCTGACCTCTAGCCTTTGAGGCTAGCCTTCCTCTGGGTCTAGAACACAGAGCTGGGGAACTCGGAGGTGGAGCAAAAGGAAGAGCCGTCCACAGAACACCTTGCGGCTACACCTTATCTGTTGGCTGAGCCCCTGGGGGGGGGGGCAATGCTCAGCAAGTCTGAGATCAGAGGTGAGGTGAATAGCTGGGAATTCCCAAAGAGTTGGGCGGCAGTACCCCTGGCCCGGTCATCAGGAAGGGGGGGGATAAAGTCCAGGAGTCTGGGAAGTGAAAGTGGTATTCAGGTGCCCACCTGCGGAGCTCAGACTTCGTGGAAACACAGGTATCCAGGGGCTGTAGGGGGTGGGGTAGGCTGGTGGGGGAGGGGCCGGAGATCTAGGATTCAAGTACAGACTAATGGTGTGTAAGGTCGGAGGCCACTCTTGCGGACAGCAGGTGAAAGGCCAAGCAGGCAGCCACGCGGGGTACACACAGCGGGGGGCCCAGAGAGAAACATTAACCAGGTGGCAGGGTTGAGGAGCTTGTCTGATGGTTGCTTTGGGGAAAGTTGATCTTACAAACAGGCCCACCTGTTCTCCTTGTAAAACTTTATTTGGGCTGTTGGGCAGCCTGTTATCAGGGCTTGTTTAAACATTCCTCTAAAGAGCAGGGTGGCGTGGGGGAGGGGAGGCACCATGGGCACAGGTCTCCAGTTCTCACGTCGGGGAAGTTCGGTTCCAGTTCTTGAGAGGGAGTTCGGCCTTGGTGCCCCTAGAAGGTCAGGAGAGGGTTTTGTTGTTGTTGTTGTTGTTTTTTACCTAGATTCACAGTGACTTCAGGTCAGGCCACAGCAGTCACATTTGTGGGCACGCGATTTCGTTATTTTTGTCATTGCTGTGATGAAATGCCAGTCAGAAGCAACTTAGGAAGTAAGGGTTTCTGCTGCCTCAGTTTGAGGGTTTAGTCCCACAAGGTAGGAAGGTCACAGCAGGGGCAGGAGGAGTTGGTCACGCTGAATCTTCAGTCAGGAATAGAGTGGGAGGAAAGCTGGTGCCCAGCTTGCTTCTCTTTTCCATTCAGCTGGGGAGGGACAGCCCAGGAAGTGGGGCCATCCGTATTTAGGGGAGGTCTTCCCATCTCAACCCAATCTAGAAACTCGCTTACAGAGAAGTCAGGAGATGTTCCTCCTAGGTGATTCTAGATCTGACCTGGTGTAGGAGGGTTCTTCTGTATTGTGTGTTGCTTTCATTGGTTAATAAAGAAGCTGCCTTGGCCTTTTGATACGGCAGGACTTAGATAGATGGGGAAAAGAGAACAGCATGCTGGGAAGAAGACTGAGTCAGGGAGAGAGCCGCCATGAAGCCGCCAGGGTCAGACATGCTGAATCTTTCCGGTAAGCCCACTACCTCGTGGTGACTTACAGACTATTAAAAATGGGTTGAAATAAGATGTGAGAGTTAGCCAATAGAGGCTAGAACTAATGGCCAGTTTGTGTGTAATTATTTCAAATGTAAGCTATCCTAGCGGCCGGGAGCAGGGCGGGACAAAGGGCTAGCGCTCCTCTCAGGTGCTGGGAACACAGCCCGCACCCTTCTTACTACACTGACCAAGTTCATAATCCATATTAACCACTACAGCACATAGCTACCAAGAAAATTATTTCAATCTGACACACGTGTCCAAACTCCTTTCTTTTATATCTATGGAAGTATTACCACCCCACCTCCGCTTTTGCCAGACTCACTGGCAAGTATGACCAGGGGGCGCGTTCTCTTTCCTGGGGAACAAGGAATGGAATGGTTCTTCACAGTCTCAGCTCAGGCCAAAGCTGCTTCCTTCCTGGGACAGCGTCTGATATGCTGCACCTCCGGACCAGCAGCCGTGCGATCTACTGTGGATTGCCCAGAAGAGTCTCGGGTGTGAAGGCAAAGCGTGCGCTCCACAGGAATTCTGCATCACAACGGGAGTCTCTTTTCCAGCCTGCAAAGCACACAGTTGTCTGGCTTGCTGGAAAAAAAAAAGTGTTCTGCTTATCCAGTGCTTGCCAGTGCCCACGAGGACACCAGGAACCACCCCTGCAGAGGACACAGTCACTCACCTTCATCAGGCTTCTCTATGGAGGTGTCTACTATACCGGGGCCTTCCTGATGGACGGAGGCTGTGTGTATGGCTCCGAGAAGCACGCGTTTCCCACTGCTTTCTAGAGCCAAGCTTCAAAGTGGGAAGGAGTAAAGAACTTGTTCACCACTAGTGTGAATAGACGCTCCTCTCTGACAAGGTCTTACTATGCTGTCCTGGCTTGCCCAGAACTATGTAGACCAGGCTGGCTTCGAATTTAGAGATCTGCCTGCTTCTTAAGTACTGGAATTGGAGGTGTGCAGATTCTTTAGAAAGCAGCTACTCTCATCTGCCCCACCTGGACAGGTTCACGATGACTTCCTGACCATGTTGCCCTGCCCACTGATGTCCATACATACCTGGTCCTCGATTTCTTCTGCTTATTCTGATGAGTGATGAAAACTCACTCAGGGAAAACCAAACAATCATCACGAGAGTCGGATGTGCACCGACTTACAAACACAGACGGCTGAGAAGCAAGCGCGGCCTCAGTGCTGCTGTGCTAATGAATTTTAAGCGCTAGTGGTGATTTTGTTGTTGTTTTGTTTTCCAGACAGGGCTTCTCTGTGCAGCCTTGACTGTCCTTGCTCTGTACACCAGGCTGGCCTCAGACTCAGAGGTCTGCCCTGCCTCTGCCTCCAGAGTGCTGGGATTAAAGCCGTGTGCCGCCACCACCCAGCTGGCAGTGGGAATTTTTAAAAGACGAAAATGTTGAAGCTTTTCAAAGACATGGATTTGTACCAACAAAATTATCTTTACACCACAGTATGAGAGCATGGGTGCTGAGCTCTGTACCTGGTCACTCTTGTGAAGTCTGCCTCCCAACTACGGGAACCAGCCGGGAGGGGGAGCAGTCCCTGCCCACTTGTTCCACGGAAGCTGATTCAGAACAGCAGAGTGCCGTCAATTTGATAATGGTCTTTCCCTCCCCAGGCTTCTGGAGATTCACTTGCTGCTGGTTTATTCAAGGGGAGACAAATAGCTGAGCCAGACAACTGTGTATCTGGACTGTTGAAGCCCCTTTCTGACATAGCAGAGACACAGAAGCATCGTGAGCCAGACATTGCAGGTGATGTTAGGGTCTGTATAACAATGTAACGCCTGTTCTCCTCTGCTCCGCTACTCCCTAGGAGACAAATACATGGTAAAAATCTAGATGATTCCTTCAATGTTGCAAGCTTGTTCTATGCCTTGAAGGTAGACAAATCACAGAGGGACTCCACAAAGCAAATGAACTGTGGACCGGACATGGTGCTGTCTCAGGATAGGGATGACTTATGGTGGCATCACCTTGGACCGTTCCTCCTGCACTCTATGGTCTCCTTGGAGACCAGCATCAGGGGTCTGCCTCACAGGAGCATATTTGTGCATCAGATCTCCTGTGCATTTCCTTTTTCTTTAAGGAAGGGTTTAGAAACTGTGTGCTTTGTTAATTTAAATGTATTAACAACGTTTATCTGATCGATGTCTGACAACCTATTTACCGCTCTCAACTCACTGGTCCATACTTGTCTGTTGTTCTCAAGAAGGAATTAACATGAGCAGAATGCAAATTAGTTTTCATCATTAAAGCAAGCTTCATTCTCTTTCCAGACTTAGGGAGACTGTAAGCTTTGCAACCGTGGCACAGCCATGCTTCAAGTTTTCTCCTGCTTAGTATTTTTTCAAATAAAATCAGCGTGCTGTTGCATTCCGAATGTTTGAAATAATATTCATATTGCGGTTTGAACGATACATGGTCATGAGACTAGCTAATGATGTCACAATCAAATTCAAGAACTTTAAAAGATGATTGTAAAAACTGGCTATAGGTAATTCTATCTTTTGACAGGTTCAAAAGTAAAAAAATTAGTATTAAACTCATAGAATCTTAAAAAGCAATAAATTCAGCAATTAAAAAATAAGTAAGATTCATATGATAGCAATTATATCTATCTCAGCTCCACTCCACCCCCTAAAAAAAAAAAAAAACAAGAATCCAATGAAAACCTACAAATTAGAAAATCTATTGATTGACATAGCAGATTATAAAATGAACATAGAAACAACAGCTTTGAAGGTGTAAAGAAGGAATTCTCTCACGCAGTTAGCCATTAGGGATGGACAGAGTTTTTAGTAGTAAGCCCTGAACGAAACCGTGTTTAAACACCCTAAAATATGCACATATGAATGGTTAAGTCAGTGTAAGAACAATGACAGCTTTGGACAAGTGAAGTGGACATTGTCAGCCATTGCCCCTGGCACGTTTCACAGATTAATAGACCTGATAAAAGCAAGTTGAGGGTTCTTATGATCTTTACGTTTTTCATATGCTTTGACTGCTGGGAAAGAGCAGGGAGACTGACTCCAAGCTTCAGTGAAGGACAGAAAAATCCGGACACAGAGAGCCCAGAGAGGCGTGGCTGAGACCCTGCCAATTCTTAAGTTAAAATAGTTTAATAAATGACAAAGGCATATACGTATCTTCTGACCCTGCATCACCACCTCTAGGATGACTGTGAAGACGGGCACATCGTGACATGCATGCAAGATTTAGCTTCGTCTACTGCAACAAAAAATGATGAAATAACTTGGTGCCCATTAGAATGCAAACATTAAGAGTGTAATGTTAAAGCTCCATGCAGCTTCAGGTCTCAGTGATGCAGTGTACCTTTAATCCCAGCACCCTGGAGGCGGAGGCAGGTGGATCTCTGTGAGTTCAAACCAGCCTGGTCTACAGAGCGAGTCGCAGGCCATCCAGGGAGAGACCCTGCCTCAAAACATGGTCTACAGAGTGAGTCGCAGGCCATCCAGGGAGAGACCCTGCCTCAAAACAAAGTAAAAACAAAGGCAGAACAAAGCTCCCAAATTTTAAGCAGCTATTAAAAGTGGAGATGTTCTTTGTGCGCTAATATGGGAGCCTCTCCAATACACACTGTTCCTCAAAACCTTGTGCTCTACACTGTTGTGTGTGTACAACACGCTACCATTTGTGTAAGAACTGGGGGGGGGTGGACGTGTGGGGAAGTTATCTGCTTAGATGTGCACTGGAAAACTAATCACAGTTCACAGTTTTGTTATATAAAGGGCCTAGAGGCCGGGCGGTGGTGGCGCACGCCTTTAATCCCAGCACTGGAGAGGCAGAGGCAGGCGAATCTTTGTGAGTTTGAGACCAGCTTGGTCCACAAGAGCTAGTTCCAGGACAGGTTCCAAAGCTACAGAGAAACCCTGTCTCGAAAAACCAAAAAAATAAATAAATAAATAAATAAATAAAGGGCCTAGAAATTAACAAGTAACTTCTTGCCTCGAGGGCTGTGGAGCATGGTCTTGGGTTTTTGATTTCTGATCTATGTGAATTACATCCCATTCTGCACTGTTGATTTAAATTCCAATTCTGGAGTGTAAAATTATCTTCTTAAACTTTGAACACTTTCTGTCAAACTTGAAGCCTCAAATAATAAACATTGTTTTCCAGATAGAAAAACTCAACTCCCTGTGACTTCACAGACCATTGTGGTGCCCCAGTGACTCCTTTGCAGGAGTGACCTTGGAAGGCTATGGAGTGACTGACCATTTCCGCCTTCACTGCCCCTATCTCGCCACTGCGGTGATGAAAGCCACTTCCTAAGCAATTGCTAGGATCCCTGACTTGAGCTGCTTCCTGTGGCGACTCCTAGTCCGCAGGACACCAGGAAGTCAGGCACTTCCGGATGCTGCCTGCACTTAGCACACCCAGGCAACATTCCATGGTTTGCAGAGTGTCAGGCATGTGAAAATGCTGGGGCTGAGCTCAGCCTGCTTGCTCGGGAAGCAAGCCTAGTCCGGGCAGGTGGAATCTGCAGCTTTTTGCAGGATGGCAAAGCAGATATCCACCGCCCCATACACACACACACACACACACACACACACACACACACACGCACACGCACACGCGCGCGCGCACACACACACACACACACACACACACACACACACACACTGCTGTCTCTGTTGCATCCTCCCCCTGGAGGAGCTGTTTCAACCCAGACATTTGTAACCTGCCCAGAGCTTTCCTGGAACCAGCGAGGAGCCAGACAGGAAGAGATGAGTGCTGACAAATCAAACCCTGTGCGTTCTGGAGACCTGCAGTGATGCCTGGTGAAAGATGGGGCTTCTGTGCTGACCTGGTGATCTGATAATGTCCCTCGGTGGGACCCAGGTCCTTCCCCTGTGGACCACAGTCTGATTCCACCACCTGTTCTCCAGTGACTGTGAGGATCCACTCGGAAATGTCAGAGTGGTATGAGTAGATCACAGAGGTGACTCCCAGGGAACCCGGCTTCTCTCACCCACCCAGTCACGGTGACACTGCTGCTGCCTGTGCCCCTCCTGTGGTCCCTGTGACCTGGGGCCGACTGCCCTACAGCCTCACTCTGGGGTCAGTTCACCCTCCTTTGGTCTGGGTTGGGAAAGCCTAGAAGTCTCCAGGGTCCCATTGAGTAGCTCCTGCCCCCCTGCTCACCCTTGCCAGCTACCTCCCAACTCTTCCCTTGCCTTCTGGATGCCCATCCCTGCTGGGGCCTCGGGGTTGGTCTCACTGTGGTCTCCTGAATGCAGCTGACACATCTGCCTGGAAGAGGCCGGGACCGAGCATCCCCCTCCTGCCCCCTTTGCATCCACTGGCATCCTGAGCACAGACATCAGAGTTTGACTGAACTGTGACCTTCTGTGAGCCGGATTGTGACTCATCTCGAGTCGGTTTGCTCAGCCGGCAGCTGATGGTGGTAACTTGAGTCAAATGGATATGGAAATGGTTCCTTCCTCTACATCCTTAAGGGACCGGGGCATATTATCCCGTGGGTTCCAAAACGGAGTAGCGGAAGCAGTGGAGGCAGAGATAAAAACCCAGACACTGTACTGCAGACTCAGCAAGTCTAGCCTCCTGCACAGCCCTGGCATGGGAGGATGGCCCTGGGCCTGGGGGTAGCCATGAGCCCTGCTCTTCCTGGAAGCTATTTCAAATTTGGAAGTGTGGGTGTGTGTGCGTGGGGGAGAGGTTCTCTGCCAAAACAAACACACAAACAAACAAAAAACCATGAAGTTCGGTCTGATGGCGCAGGCCTGGGGTGGCCCAGCCATTTCAGAGTGACGTGTGAAATGTCACAGACAGTAAGAACTGATTTCTGAATGGTCCTCAAATGTCAGGCCCCCAAGCCTTTGAGATAGCACCAGGGGCCTCAGGCACAGGACTTAAAGGGGGCGGGGGGGGGCGGGAGAGCTGGGGGGGGTGGGAGAGCTGGGTGGAGGGATGTGGGGTACGGCACCGGATATTCAGCACCATCTGGATATGACCAGCACTTAAGGAGTATCACACCTCATGGAGGACCCCTGAGGTGTGGCTTCACACCTCCTGTTCCCACACTGACTAACACAGCTCACAGCAGCTCAGATCAATACGTAAATACAAAAGCAACCTTTCCCTTGGTTGACTGCGCAGGATGGGTCCGCTGAAGAGTCACCATTAGCTTCTCTACCATTTACAGGTAAGGGAGAGAAACCGAAACAACAAGCAGACAAGCCGCAAGTGTAGACTGCCCAGGTTCAGATGGATAATCTGAATTCTAACCTCAGGAACACTGGCAACTAACACAGAGACTCCTGGGGACGGGCTAGCACGCGCCTGTGTAAAACAGGAAGTGGGAAGTGACGGTCAACAGCTTGGGGAAGAAGCCACCTCTAAGCAAGTCCAGTGATGGCCCAGAAGTACAGTGCTCAGACATGAGCAAGGTCCTAACCAAGACGGACACAGACACATGAGAACGTCTGTGCCCAGTGTCCCCACATCACCTGCAGACCCGGCCTCCTGGGCCCCACACCCTCTGGGCCGGCCTCAGCACAGCAGCCCGGCTCTCTGAGCCTGGGGACCACTTTCTTGATGAGCCTGAAGTTTGCCCTCAGGAGATGGGCCGACTCTGCCTTCCCACCTCGCCCCTGGAAGGCTGGCTGTGAGGTTACAAGTATCATCTCTGGGATTCTGAGGGGCCCTCAGTGAGCCAGAAAGAGAGTGAGCACTGAGAGGGGCAGGGAGGGTGCTGCAGGGCCCAGCAGATCTCCACAAAGACAAGGCCTGTCAGCTGAGGACACGAGTATACGCCATGTCTTCTTTACAGGACAATGAGTTCCAGGTTTTCTGGGCTTAGTTTTCATTCTCTTAAATGGAGTTAATTACATTGTCTTGGGGGTATTCAAAGTCCTGAGAAATTAAGGATTGCAAAGGGCTTTGAAAGTACGTAAGCTTTCTGTAAAGGTGATACCTGACATTATAACGGCTCCACGAACTGTAACCGCTGGCGCAGGACTTTAGTATTCATGGCCGGCTTTTTTTTAACTTAGCATATTTCATTTCCAATTAATTAACTGATGTGTCAAGGGGACTTCCTGTCTCTATCCAGGATCTCATCTGGAGAACTTAAGATGTGATCAAAGATTTATCTTAAACATTCTTAGTTAATTTGTATGGATGCGCTACAATCCAGATGACACGGCCCACAGGAAAACTGGTTTCTGGCCCTCTAAAGCCGGGACTCAGGAGGTGGCACGGTGATTCGGTTTCATTAAAATTACTTAGTAGGGCTATAAAGCAAACCACAGACACTCCCTTTTACCCAATGTAAAGAATTTTCTTTGTCAGCCCCTAACAGCCAATCCCCAACGGGCCCCAGGCCTTGGCAGCAGAGTTGGCAGATTGACTGTGATGTCAAGGTGTGAATTCGGGCTGCAGCTGGGGAGGGCGAGTGGTTAGAAGCCAGTTTCCACTCCTCCTCTGCCAAGCTCAATCCAGTTCCCTCAGACAAAGGGTTCCCCTCCCCCACCAGCAGGATGGTGATTGGTGGTTGGTTAATGGTGACCTTGGTACCTCCCTCATTCTCCTGTCACCACCACTGGCCACGCTGCTGCCTTCCCCAAGGGATTAATTCACACAATACAAACCCAATCCTTCTCTGAGGAGACTGATTGTTTCCTATCTTTCGTCGATACAGAATTAATGATTGGAAGGTGAGCGTGACGCTCCACAGCCCCAGTGGCCAGAGGGCAGTGGTCAGCCTCTCTCCTGTCACCTGAGACCTGCCTCACTGCAGAAAAGGATTCATTTCCCTAGAGTCACAGGAGTTCACAGAAGACGGCTTCTCTCACAGCTACCGAATTACTTAATGAAGAGCGCCACCCTGTGTCTGATAGGGGGAAACACGGTCCAGGACTGGACCTAGAAGGTGCTGTAACGGAATCTGGCATCACTGGGTTCTAAGGGTGCTTGCTTCTCCTTTTTCTTCCCCAGATTTATCGAGAAGTAAATCTAGAAAGAGGCCCCACCAGTGCCCTAGTTAGAAACAGCCTCCAGTGCAGGGCCTCCTTACGCTGGCCATCCTGTTTGGATGCACACCCATGCCAGGGGGCAGATCTACAGGTAAGGGACATTTCTTGCAGAACCAAGTTACTCTCAGCTGGGACTTCAGGCGAGGACTTGAAATTGGTTACTGTTTTCCCACCACCTCATTACGTAAGGCTGTGCATATCCTGAATGAAGACTCATACCGTACAGACACATACATACCACACCACACACACGCAGCCTAATATGACAGAATCCAAATCACTTCCCATCACCATCCTGGAGGAACAAGGAAAGACAGTGTCTGTTGATGTCGGGACAAAGGAAAGCACCTCTAGCATTGCTTCCCCTTTCCTGGTGTCGGTCGAATCATGCGTTCAATGGCAATGTCACCATCAGCACTAAACAGATGAAGACACCTTGCCACAAGGTAAGGAGCTTGCCGACGCGCCTGGGAACATACGGAGGAAGGATCCTCATCTGAGCATATCCACTTCCCCAGGCTGGGGCTGCAAGGCAAACCTATCTTCTGACCTCTGTGCTTCTGTTTCCACTTCTAGGGTCGCTCTCGAAATGACTGGTCTCTTCTAGAGGCAGAGATCCGCACACAGGACAGCTGAGGATCTAACCAGGCCTTAGGCAGGACACAGTCTGCTCCTGACTCTGTGTACCTCCATGGGCTCTCTTCCTGACATTTCCCACCAGTCTCCACAGCATGGCCCCCAGCTCTGGTTCCTTCTGCTCTCAGAACAGCTCATTTCTTCTAGTACTGCTTCTAGCCAACCTAGAGAGAGGATCTGGAGTGGTGTCCACCCAGACAGGCCCATCCTGCTGGAAGTGAGGAGGGGCAGTGCCCAGGACTACATGCTGAAAAACATTCATTTTCCCCATAATTATCTTTTAGAACCTAATTCTGTAATGTGCACCCCCCACTGGTCCACTGGTCTTCTGTGTGCTCTTTTGTTTGTTGAGTAGAGCTGAGAGCTGAGCATCCCTGCATGGGCAGGGCAGGGCAGGGTGGGCCTCACGGGCAAGTACACTTGGCAACTGGCTCGGGCCAGACAGGAGCACCTTCACCCAGCATTTGTTCCGATACTTGGATTTGTTTCCTTCCTCTTCTGATAAAATGTAGGAGAGAAAGCTAGTCTCTAAACGTCTATCACCTGGCCTCACTCTTGTCAACACTTAGTTGACAATTCTGACAGAAAGCGTGCACACACACACACACACACACACACACACAGTCTCCTCATGTAGACCAGGTTGGTGGCAAGCTTTTGATCCTTATGCCTCTGGCATTACAGGCATGTATCACCACACCTAAGAGATATCTTTCTTGAGGAAAATGAAAGCCGACCTGGAGCTCATGGTACCATTTAACTAACAAAGTGGAAAGTGGGTTGAGAGGAAGAACTATCAGCATTTGCTAAAGTTTGGAGAGGGTCCATGGTAAAAGGATATTTATAAGGTTCGGGTATCAAACTGTTTTTCAGTTAATTTCCAAAGGCAGAGATGCCACATAGTAGACCTCTGACCTTGACCTTCTGGAATGCTACCAATGTCCACACTGTGGTAACAGAACAAACAAAACGCCTGCGGATTTACAACAAATGGCAACACACAAAGGGTGTGGCGGCTGAGGAAAGGTGCATGCATTAATTATGTACCTCCCATGCAACGCAGGGAGTTAAATCCAGGGGGCAATCAGATCCCAACTGATGAACAGTACCTTGGTACTTTTACTCTTCCATCCAGAAGTTGACTGGGGTGTATGTTGGGGGTGGGTTAAAAGAACAAAGGAACAAGCAGAGTGGGGACTGGTACAAAGTACCCCAAAGTCTTCTCCATGGCTCAGCTAAGTGTCACAGAAAATTTTTCTTTGGCTGGCTGCAGGACATATGCAGTCAAGGTCTGGAGGGTGGGTCCAAGGAGCCATGACCTGCTGAGGTTGGATGGCTAAGTGCATTGTTATACACGCGGGCAATGCAGCCACTACCAACTGAGATGGAAGACTATCTACCCAGATCCTCAAACAACCACGTGGCATTTCAACGAACTCTTAGATTCAATGACAATTCTCCTCTAACTTTTCAGAGCCTCCTACACTCAGCATTCACATCTAGAAATGTGTTCTCTGCTAATGGCTCACTGGGGACCTGAGGTCCATCCCCCGGCTCTGTGACTCCACCTTCATGCTCACTGGGGACCTGAGGTCCATCCCCCAGCTCTGTGACTCCACCTTCACGCGTTGCTACTGTTTATTACCCACCCATGGAATGAACACAGATGAACACGATCCTGCTTCCAGGGATAAATGTAACTAGCCCACACATCAAACTGAGCCTATCCCAGCCCCAGTTTGTATGGCTAGACATACAAGGATAGCTTCTAAAATAAACATGTGGTTAACATGATACGTGAAGCCATGTGCTTCTGGGCAACTAGGGGCAAAGGAGTGACCACATCCTCCAATGTGCACCATGAGGACATGAAAACCCAAACCTGCTGCAGGCATTGAGACTAGCCTAGGGGTCACAGTGACACCAAATCAGAAAGCTTGAGCCCTGAGGGAGAATTACAGGGGCAGAGGTAGACAGGGAAAGCCAATGGCATCTTCTTGTTCCTAGAAGACACTGTGTAAAGACACACCAGGCAGAGGCCGGACTCTAAACAGAACCAATAAGGGAAAGGTGAGGCCCCTCATAGCCCTTCCTTCAGTCAAGCTTTCCCTCTCCCCGTGTCTTGGTCTTCTGTCTCTCCTAGACATTCAATTATTTCTTCACCCCATGGAATGACTCCGTTATCCCCTAGAATACCAGCATCCCTGGTCCATGACCAGAATGACCACAGAATCCATCCCACCTTTGGATGCTACCCAACTCACTCGCTGTTGAATCTACTTGAGTTTTCTCTCACAACCAGAAGAAGCCTGACTTTTGTTTTCTTTGTCAACTTGTGTCAACTTGATTTGTAGAGTTTTTGGCTAAATGCATTAACATTTGTTTCTTCTCACTGAAAGTCCAAATTCTCAACAGAACTGCATGTGTCAGACTGATGGCTTCATCCCATTTGTTCTTCTCTTGGTTGGTGTAGGCCGCTAGGTTCTCAGTGTACTGCAGAATCAGTTTTAAGAACCTGTTAAGAAGACAGTGAAGAATTTTAGTTTATTGGTCTGTGCTGTAATAAAACGTAGCAGCATACATGTCTTCTCTTGGAAATAGTCCTTAAAAATTACTTGTGTGTGGATTCAAGAACAAATGCATGCAAAATGAAAATAAGAGAAACTGTTCTAGAGAAAGCAAAAATGTGTGGGCCAATGTTGTCAACTGGGATGAGCTGCGAGACCCAGAATCTTCTGACACTCTCAGATCTGGACATGATGTTTCTAAGAGATGGGACAGAATTCCAAAGACTCCAGGGCCATCGGGCTCAGACTGAGACGTGACTGACACACAGCGAGAGAAGGTCCTGCCCACAAGTCTCTCTGGGTGCTAACGTGGCATTGTGGCTCTCTTCCCCCTGTGCTGCCATGTCTCTCTGAAGAGAAATACTGTTACTATGCCACTGTTGAAAAGTTTCCTTAAAGATATTCCAACTGATTAGGATCAACATCATTTTTACATTTTCAGAGATTCCCCTCAGTTTCCCAAGTAGTAGAAACTTTCCCATAATTATTTATATTTATATAATTTTCATAAATATGTCAAGTGAATGGTACAAGAAAACCCACAGAGCCTTGGTCTAGTGGCTCTTCTCTCCTAGGGGACTCTTGGTGATGACACTGGGAGAGTACTACTAGCATGTGGCCAGATGCCATGGATGGCACCCAGCACCACACAGAGATGCTACACCACACGGCACACAGAGATGCCACAGATCACGCACCAGTGGTGTTAAGGCTGAGTACCCAATGTCATCGCCAGCCGTGCACACTGAGCAAAGCTATGTGCACTCGCTCTGTTCATCTGCGCACGTCCTAGTTTCATTTCTGCTGCTGTGATAAGAGACACCTTATAAAAATCAGCTTAGGGAAGAAGGAGCTCCTCTGGCTTACAGGTCCAGGTTACAGTCTATCATTGCAGGGGACCACAGTGACAGTGATAGGAGCCTGAGAGAGCTGGCCATACCACATCCAAAGTCAAGATCAGAGAGAAACAAATGCACCCATGCTGCCTGCTTAGTGCTCAGTTAGCCCGTTTTCTCCTCTTCAACAGTCCAGGGTTCAAAACCAGGGAATGGGGCCATCCACAATGGGCTACAATGGGCTATGCCCTCCTGCATCAATTAACAATCAAGACAATTCCTACAAACATGCCCACAGGCCAACTTCATCTTAAAAAATTCTTCATCTGAAACTTGCAACTCCAGGTTGGTTCAAGTTGGCAATTGAAACTAACCAGTACAGGGTAGGAAGATGGTCCAACAGGTATGGCACTCACCAAGCAAGTCTGCTGACCTGAGTTCAATCCCAGGAACTCACATAAAGGTGGAAGGAGAGACTGGACCACACAAAGTCCTCTTCTGACTTTCACAACTCCCCCCTCAATCCTCCTCCCCCAGAGTAATTGAAAAACTACTTTGTAGGAGTATCTAAAAAGCTAGACATGGCGGCTGGCATATGCCTTCAACATCAACACCCGGAAAGCAGAGGCAGGCTGACCTCTGTGAGTTTAAGGCTAGCCTGGACTACATAGTGAATTCTAGGACAGTCAAGATTACATAATGAGACCCTGTCTAACACACACACA
>JAQHUG010000295.1:584053-604870 GCA_028555095.1 Dicrostonyx torquatus
GAGTGGAGTGTGAGTGGAGGAGGGCAGAGTGGAGTGTGAGTGGAGGAGGGTGGAGTGTATGAGTGACTGGAGAAGGGTGGAGTGGAGTGTGAGTGGACAAGGGGCAGCGCATGCAGGGTGAGTGTGGACATGCCCTCCTCTAAGTTGACTCATTTCCTGTTTCCATCCTCAATGGAACCAAAATCTTTCAAGCCAGGACTAATGGGATCCTCTTGTTTAAAGACCTTGGCTTTGTTCCGGCCTAGACACCTGCTCTCAGAGTCGGTGTTCTGCAGAGCGTGGACCTGCACTTGCTGTTCGACAGCCTAAACTGCAAAATTTTAACTGAGTTTTTTTTCTTTTTAATCTGGAAGTTACTGAAAATCTGGTGGTGTTCTGCCACTCTTTGTCTGTCTGATGACGTAGCTGGCTCTCTCGAGGCCAGGAGGGCTGTGTGCTGCCAGACCAGCAGACCTGTAAACGCTGGATTATGTGCCTCACAAAATGTTTTAAGTCATTGCTATTAAAACCTTTCCTAGTTTCTATTTCAATTATTAAATACTGTGCACTTCATGAAATTGTGTAGTCACCCTGTCAGTCTCATGAGGGAGATGCTCTTGAGTATGAGGATGCAGAGCAGACACTGACACAACTTGGGGTGTGAACATGAGTGTGAGGTGACCCGGCCCAGGCCTTCATGTGCTGACAGGGCTGCTTGGATTTCACTCCTGTCTGTTGACATGTTAGACTTTCCCTCCCTCCCTCCCTCCCTTCCTCCCTCCCTCCCTCCCTCCCTTCCTCCTTCCTTCCTTTCTTTTGTTTTGAGGGTAAAGGGAAAGACAGTACGTTTAGATAGGGTCAACTGTATCAGGTCAACTGTATTGGTCAGGAAAAATGTGCACATTTCTACAGTTTATTACTTATCCACCAAAATGAAAAAATTTCCCCTCTCCATTTTTGTCAAGTATTTGTAAGTGAGAAGCTTAAGGTTAATTTCACAGCTTAAAGGGTGTTTTTTGTTTGTTTGCTTGTTTTTGTACTTATTTAACATTAAAGGAAGAGTGAAAGCGATCTTTCTAAATTTAGGTACTCACCGGATGAGCTCCGGTACTTGCCACTAAACACAGCCCTGTATGAGCCGCCCCTGGACCCAGAACTCCCAGCACTGGATAGTGATGGTGATTCAGATGATGGCGAAGATGGCCGCGGGGACGAGAAGCGGAAACACAAAGGCACTTCGGTAGGACTGTGCGCCTTAGCAGGAGGCTGCTGTCCTGGATGTTAGGCTGAACTCTGAACAGCACAGGAGCCTGTATTTCTACATTTCACCGTGAATATTTACTGTCTGTTGTGTAAGCAGGTTCTGCATTGCTCTTTTAGCATGGTTTGTATTGAAACCTTCTATTTTGAGCAAGATAGGCAGTTTTATAGAACATTAATATTCTTATATCCAAGTTGCTGTTTATGTAGGTTAAAATACTGACCAAAACATTCTGATCATCTTCCCTAGAGAAATGTGTGTTTCTTGTAGTTTGCCTTACATTGCAGCCGACCCAGATGTGTGCCGTCATTGAGCACTGTGTTTCTTTGTCCACAGCAGCTCCTGACACATACTTCATCTTATGTAGTATGTGAAACAGTCTTATCCAAACCCTGTACTGGAAAGGAACTGTGGAAGTTAGGAATGACGAACCCCGTTTTATCACACCGCTCTGAGGAATGTAAATTAATCTCATATTTGAGGAAAGCATTTTTACAGTATAACCAGATTTTTTTTAAAAACAGATTTGGACCTGGAAAATTTGCTAATGATTGATTCTAAGGACTTCATTAGATATTAGCAAAATTTATAAAAATAGAAGAAAAAAGTTGATTTTAGTGTTGTAGAATTTAGAAATTTTATCTACAGTGGTGATGCACTTACACAAAAGAAATGCAGTTCAACGAATATGAGAAAATGCATGTGTACTTTACCAGTAAGACAATATTGGCACACACGTGGTCTGCATGTGATTGTGTATACGCATAGTCATGTGTACCCTATGCATACAGCGTGATCACATGTGCACACACATGCAGTCTAATTCAGTTTTGTGGGTTACACTGTCAGAATGAAAACACATTCTGAGGATAGAGGGCATGCATGAGAGCCGGGGCTTCTATCAGGAAGGAGACGTCAGCGCGTGCCCAGTCATGGCGGGCGTTTCTCAGGTGGTTATGGCAGCCTGAGTCTCCCTTCAGTTTTCACGTTTACTTGTGAATATAAAGTTGGACTGATACTGAGGTCTTATCCTTTGAACAAATAAAATGTGTCCTACTCTTGTAGGTAGGGACATGGCCTTGCATCACCCTTGCAGGGTGAACGTGGTTCTGGATTTGAAGGACTTCCATAGTGACTTCTGTCACTCAGGATAAAGAAGTATTTTATAAATACAAATACACAGTGCATCCTGTGGCATGGGCAGTGTTGAAGCTGTGTAATACAGTGGTGGACGTCAGGGACCCCATCTTTGTTGACTTAAGTCAGAAACCATAGTTGACTATGTAGAAATAATGTGGCCTTTTAAAAACTATTAGAAATAAATTTCTTAGAACATCTTTATGTTTTTCATTGGATAAAACTTTTTAAAACTTCAAAAAATGTTTTTTGTCATTTAAACAGTTGAGACTTGGTGGGCTTTAATCCCATTCAGCAGGGAAGGCAGGACTGGCGAGTTCGAGGCCAGCCTGGTCTAGAGAGTGAGCACCAGGACAGCCAGGGCTACACAGAGACACAAACAAGACAGAACAAAAACCTGAGACTCAACTTGGTCTTAATTCCAAGGAACCTTTGTTTTTACTTGTTTTGCTACAGGACAGCTCCTCAGGCAATGTGTCTGAAGGAGACAGCCCCCCTGACAGCCAGGAGGATGCCTTCCAGGGAAGACAGAAATCAAAAGAAAAACTGGCCACTCCAAGAAAAGATGGCTCCAAACGCTCTGTACTGTCCAAGTCAGTTCCTGGGTACAAGGTAGAAGAAAAAAAGCCCCTGACTCAGCCTCTTCCGTTAACTCTGAGCTGAGCTCGCTCCGTCCCTGTGCTGTGCACCTGCCCACTGCTTTCCTTCCCTGGTGGCTTTCTTGTCACTTTCGGTCATGGTCTGACTTCTGTTTCCTGTATATACACAAGTTATAGGTCTTCATCCCCTTTTAAGTAATAGCCAGGCAAATATGAGTTTTCAAAACATTGTTTCAAGGCAGAACTTGAATTTTTTTTTTTCCCGGACAGGGCATAACTGTCTAGAATGTTAAATATATGAGCAGTAGGTGAAGCTAAGCTCGGTGAGGTGTGAGGGAGGAGTGGAGCTACAGCCCCTAAGGGGTGCTTCTGTAGTGCCTTCACTGAGAGGGTCTGGGATTTCTCTAAGGACTGTTGGTCCAGTTGCCAACTTCTGCCAGGTTTGGGATAGACAGCTGTGAAGCCCGTTCCGTCCGTCATCCGTTTGTGGAGCCTCTGCCCGACAGCTGGGGCGCCGTGGTTGACAAGGACTGAAGCGTAGTGTGTGGATCTGATTATTCTGAGTGAGGTCCTAGAGGATCAGAAGCTCCAGTGTTTTTAGTGTTTCTTCTCTGTCTACCTCTCCTTCAGAAGGTTGGGTGAGGGGAGCAGCTGTAGTGGTGCTGAGGATGTGAGCGTAGGAGGAAGGGACTTAGTGGTCAGCTGTATGGCACAGCATACAGGTCTGGTCTCGGGTGTACTGGACCGTTCGTGTGTTAGCCTTGTAACAACAGCATGTGGCACAGAGAAGGGCACAAGTGAGCTGTGAGTCACTTTCCGCAGCCTCACCGGAACCTTCTGACGGTCTGTTAGTAAGGACAGTGCTCCGTGAGCTGTTAGAAATGCCCGTGTATGACCCACCTAAAACCACATGCTTTGGTGTATGGCCAGCAGATTGTATTTTTTTTATACACATGTATAGCTTATCTATACTTTGTAAACTAAAGATTTCAGTTACTGCTTAATAATTGAAACCAAACAAACTCCAAAGATGACATTTTAGAAACAGCCTGCAGGAGCCAGCATGTGTCGCTGTCTTACCGATGCCAGCGGGAGTGGCAGCTGCCCAGGGCTGAGGAAGCTTTTAAACAAGGAGCCTGTTTCATCATGCATTATAAAGTAGAGACTATTGAAACAGACATATAATACAGGCTACAGATGAAGAGCTATCCATATCACTGATCAGTGAATGAACCATATAGATTAATCTTAGTTAATAGTACTCAAGGGAGCTGCATATGCAAAATAAACATTTTATAATCTGTAAACATTTTTAGTAAGTAAAAATGTTTCAGGTATTTCAAAGATAGGAACAGTGAGTATATAGATATTATATATTAATGTGAACATGATTATTAAAAGTTAACCTCTCTATGAAAAGTGTCAATGAGCCAAGATGTGCCTAAATATTAGGGCACTTCAAGCTGACACTCAGACATAGACACACACAAACACATATTTTGAAATAAGGGAGTTAGGAAACATGATAATATATGTGATTTAATAAGACGGACTAGTGCTTGCCTTTAACTGTAGGACAGTATTACTTAGGTTACATTAACCTGAAATTAAAGTGTGGTCGTTAGGCTTCAGGCCTACGCATACACAGTTCAAGTCTATGCTGTGTTCGTGCTACCATGGAAGCTTCAACTTATTTTGCTCTTTTTCAACAAGAGAAGTATACATGAGCCTTTTATTTGAGATGCTGAGGGCTGTCGGCTGAAGAAAACTAGAAGGTTGTTGCACTTGTCTGAAAGAGATCAGAGGTCTCATGAGAGGCAGAGGGCCTCCCCCATGATCTTCAAGGGACTCTCGCACCTCCCCTCTCCCCTCAGTGCTGGTCTTTAGACTGTGAGGCCTGGACGCAGGCTCTCTGGCCTGTTAGAGCCTGGGACCGCAGACCACCCTGCAGTGCTGTCTCTTCGGCTGCCCTCCCTCCGCCCTCTGTCACCTCCTTTCTTCATCCTTCTTCCCTGCTCTCATTCTTTTTGCCTTTTCCCATATTTTTCTTTTCAACAAGATGAAGATTATTGGGTAAGGAAAAATTTTTTAAATGGTTTAACAAAACATTATGTATAATTTTAAAGATAAACCCTGAATTTTCTTAGTGTCTCTCTTGTTGTAGGCATTACATGTATTTTAGTGACTGTAGAACTTGAGTTGCTCTAGAATGTGAATAACTAGATTGATTTATTCTTTTTGAGTTACTCTGTAAAGAGTCTCCTATGAGGAATTCTCTTTTCACAATTGTGAAGTTTCTTCCCTGACTTTAGTGAAAGGAATCAGAGTACTTACTATGCCAGTGTCTATCTGAACTCTAAGTATTCAGTGAGTTTATCTTTTACATTTAGTGCAGGCTGTTGAAAGTTCTGCATACTATGGCAGTTCAGATTCAGTATTAGAACTGCACTTCCTGGACGCAGTGAAACTATGAACGTAGGATGCAGCACGAGCAGCAGAGTAACTACCTGCTGTCAGGAGCCGGGAGAGCAGGGTGTAGAGCACAGTCACTGGGACATTCTATGTGTGTTTAACTCCATGGTATTTATTATTTTGTAGAGACATTTGTGATTGTTTAGATATTGTTTTTATCATATTTATGTATAAGGTTGACTTTTTAAAAAATAAATAAGCCAAAAATTGTTTTTGAATGCCTCTGTCATCTTTTGCCAAGAAAATATTAAAAGTAAAAACAAATTATTTAGGTCTGACAAGACACACAAGTGGCAGTGAAGCATTTTAAGTGAAACCGTTCTGTGAAAGTTTGAGTTTAGATGTCTGTGGTGCAGCGATTTAGAAAAGAAAAGATGTCTTTGACTGTGTTAGATTCTGTTATCATCCTTGTCCCCCCCCTTTTTAACCATTTACTGATGCACACTTATATGTAGTACACGTGAGCACCGTTTGTGGAGGTCAGGGTTGCGATGCTCGGATGGCCCTTGCTTGCCCTGGCATTTTAGGTTTAGGAAACCTTATTCTTTATCCTACCCATGTGTATGTCTTTAATCTGAAAGATAATACTCATCGTGTGTGCTTTGTATATTTCCTCGCCTGAAAGCACTTTTTATGCCTTACGTGTTGCAGTCCTAACTTTTTAGACACGAAACAAGGATTTGCATACCACTCAGACTTCTGAAGACATATGTTAAAATATTGTGTTTTTTTTTAACTTAGATTTTTTTTTTTAGGTTCAGCTTTATATCTCTGAAAAAATACCAGTTTTTGAAATAAAGTGAATATATAAGTTGCTTAAAACTTAGGCTTAGCTTTTATGTATGGTCATTTGGCACATGGGTTTTCTTTACCAGTTATTAGTGGCATTCGACATCATATTTCATTTTTCCTTCCTGGCCTTTATATAGCTGATGCTTTGTGTTTAGGGAGCAGAGCTACATCCAGGCAACACAAGTTTATGCTATCTTATGGAGTGTCGTCTAGGCTTCCATCGGTAGGGGTTTTATGTTCTGATCCATCTTATTTCCAGTTATAAGGTTCTCATTATCAAATTACCAAAAGTAAAGATGAGGTAGTAACAGAATCCCTTGTGAAACCAGTGAGTTCTGGCATGAATTTATAGCCCTCTTCTACCCTTCCAGCCAAAGGTCATTCCAAATGCTCTATGTGGAATTTGTCTGAAGGGTAAGGAGTCCAACAAGAAAGGAAAGGCTGAATCACTTATACACTGCTCCCAGTGTGAGAACAGCGGTAAGTAGAGATGTCTCCTTAAGACTCTAACCCCCCTGCGTGTCGTCTCGGAAACTAGGTTTCATAGTTGTCAGCCCAGCGCCCACCAAAGAACCAACAAATGGACCCATGTGTCCTATGCCTTGTATTTTGATGTTTATGGTGATAGTAATCATGACAGCCATTCTTGGGAACTAATATTTTATGTGCTTTAAGTTAAAAGTTTTATTGTGAAATGCTATTAATGTTGGTTTTGATCTAGGCCACCCTTCTTGCTTGGATATGACCATGGAGCTTGTTTCTATGATTAAGACCTACCCATGGCAGTGTATGGAATGTAAGACATGCATTATATGTGGACAGCCCCACCACGAAGAAGAAATGATGTTCTGTGATGTGTGTGACAGAGGTTATCATACTTTTTGTGTGGGCCTTGGTGCTATTCCATCAGGTAAAGATGCAAAAAAAAAAAAAGCCCATTATCTTGTGTGATGAAGATCTTCCAGCATTCTTTTAAGGCTGCATACATGTTCCAAATATAATCAAGTCATTATTGTCGATGTCACAGCTACCTGGTTTCCATTCTTAGTGCAACCAAAGAAGAAATGAAATAGCAGAGTGCTTAGGTTAGGTCTGGAAGTATTGTCTGGGGATAGAATGAGCTGGTGTTTTCTACTAAAATTGCTAAAGTAACACCCAGTTTGGTTCAGTGCTTTGATTTTTATTTTTAAAGGTTGTCTATTTAGAAACTTAACAAAGTGACTATTATGCCTTTATTTACTAAGGCATCTCTATAAAGGAGGCAGCATGACAATTCCAGATAAGTTTAGGATGGACACAGAATCAAATAGTAAACCACAGTAATTCTATTGAAATATTATACAGATAATTGTGCAATTTTAAGAACTTAGTTGCATAGTTAACACTGTATAGTACTCTGAAAGTTTCCTGGAATTCCTTTAGAAATAAGCAACTTGAATATCATCACTTAAGGTTCTGTAGTAATTCAGCTCAAGTGTGTGGTACAGGTGCTGGCTTTACAGAGCCATTAGAATAGTGAAGAGGTCCTAGAAGCCAGACTCACTGACAGGTTCCACATAGGAAATGTGCTGCTGAGGTTTTAAAAGCAAGATGGTACCTGAATTTTAGGAAGGATTACAATTAAAGGTAGAAATGATTGTTTAGTGCTCTCTGGGCACTAAATCCTACACTGCACTGGTTACACTGATTAGGGTTGTTTTGTTTTCTTCCTTGGTTTAAGGAGCTCAGCACTCCTTCCCCCACTGAAAAGTCCCAGAGAGTTATCACTGTGGATAGCTCAGGAATGAGTTTAGGTGGTTTGTTCTCAGTCCTATAAAACTAAAATTCCACTCCATATTAACTAACAATTTTTCTCCTAGGTCGCTGGATTTGTGACTGTTGTCAGCGAGCTCCCCCAACACCCAGGAAAGTGGGCAGAAGGGGAAAAAACAGCAAAGAGGGCTAAAATAGGTTTTTGACCCTCGTGTTTGGGATATTTGGTGCCAATATATTTACACTTTCATTTTTATGCCAATAAAGAACTTTTTTTGAAATTAACTATGATCTTAAACATCTTCAAGTTGATTTATTTCATGATTAGCAACTCCTACCCTTGAAAGAAAGTGAAGAGAAATGGTTCATTTCCCCAGATTTTAATCGCTTTAGTGCTTTTTCCAGATATCAGCAGAAAAATGTATCAACTTAATTTGAAGTACTTCTTGAGTCAAAGTTACCATCTGCTGCCGGGCAGTGGTGGCGCACGCCTTTAATCCCAGCACTCGGGAGGCAGAGGCAGGCGGATCTTTGTGAGTTCGAGGCCAGCCTGGTCTACAAGAGCTAGTTCCAGGACAGGCTCCAAAACCTACAGAGAAACCCTGTCTCGAAAAACCAAAAACCAAAAAAAAAAAAAAAAAAAAGTTACCATCTGCTATGACTGTCTTGACCTGCCTAGGTAGTATCAAGGTTACTCCTGTCAGGCCAAGCAGAGGAAAGGGCAGCTCGCCCAAGACCTTGTCCAACTGGATTTGGGACAGTCATCAGCTGGCACAGCAAAGCTTGCAGATGCCTGCCTGCCAGAGTGTCAGGTACCCTGTCCCTCCTGTGCATAGAGGCTCTGGGAAGACTGAAGCTGTCATCGCATTTCCGACCTCATTAGAGCTCCAAATGCTGTTCCTTTAGAATAAATTCTACAGCCTTTTCATTTCATCTGCACAAAAGTTTCATCTGTTTTATACAGCCTGTTACTGCAGGGATCTTATTACCTGACTAACCAAGATGTAGTTAAACATTTTATTGAGCAGACTCCTTTTATAGGAATTTTAATCTATAAAATATTGTGCTTGCTGCTTTTCCTGCTTGGGGAGTAAACTGAGGTAACAAAACTGTATGGCTTTATTTTTCCATCCTAGTCTAGAAAAGGTAACCAGAATTTCACCAGGTCAAGTAACAAGGTCAGCAGCAAACCAATCGATCCGTGCAAATAAAGGTTCAGAAGAGAATTTCCAGCACCAATTTCAAAATGCTAATCAATATCGTCCAGAGGACCGATTCCTCCTCCTGGGCTGCCTCCTCTGGAGCATGGGCTTGCTTCTGACCTGCTCCTGTGGGGTCGGAAGAATAGGCAGCCTCTCCAAACGGGTACTGATCCACAGTTCTGTCAGAGTACACCCTCATCTCAAAGTCGCTTTCATGGTGTGAGGGGTGTCCATAAATTCCTATCCCCACCGGGCGCTGGAAGTGTGCGGGTATAGAGACCACATCCTGGCCGCAAGTGACCGACTGCAGCTCATAGTCGTCAAAGCTTGGGTGCAGAGTGGTGTCGGACACGTACAGGTCCGCATCCCCTCTGAGGCTCTGCATCCTGAGAATAATTTTACCCTCGTGGTTCAACCGCAAGTAGCTGTAATTTCCGGCTCCTATCTGGCCCTGGACCACGTGCAGAAGGAGCCACTCCTCCGGGACGTCGTCCTCTTCCAAGCATTTCACCAGGGTCACCACCTGGGACGCCAGGATCATTAACAGGGCGCACCTCCAGGGAGTAGCCATCGCCGAGACACTCAACTCGGGGACTCCCTGGGAAGGCACGGGTGACAGGCTTGACCGGAGGTGCTCGTCCAGGCGACCAAGATGCGTGCAACTGGGTCCCGGGCACCGACCGTGGGGAAGGGGATGGAGAAAAGGGCTAAAGAGTAGGGAGCGGCAGAAAGGGAAGGAGGAGGCGGGGCGGGAAGAGAGGGGCGGCAGGACAGGGACCTCGGGGCGCAGGTGTCTGGAGAGGAGCGGGGTCGCCGACCCCGGACTCACCGCCACGCCCCGCAAGCCACGCAACACCGGCAGCATCCGGCCTCAACCTGGAACTCACCCCAGCAGGCGGAAGAGAAGCCGTGCCCGGAAGTGTGGTACGCCGGAAGCGAGAACTTTCGGGAACGGACTCAGGCCTCCGGACCAGAAGTGAGGCAACGCCACCCTCTCGCGAGAGTAGAGAGGAGGTGCGTAGCGTTAAGGGTCGGCCTTCTCGTAACCATAGTAATGCGAAGACGCTAGCGGCCAGAGACCCCGGTGTGGCGTCAGCGTCTGTGTCCGTGACGTCTTCCGACGACAGGCTCCTGTGAGGACACGGCCTCTAGAGAGCCCACTCCGGTACGACGGAGGACGGGGCCGCCCTTGGGGGCGGGATGGGGGCGGGGATGCACGCCGGCCCGGGCTGCGCACGCGCCAAGCCGTCGGCCAGTCTGCGCGGCCGCCAGAGGGCGCTCGCTGAGCCGGGGAGCCTGCAGCCCTCGGGAGTTTGTCTTAAACCATGACAGAAAGAAAAATTTAGGTTTCCCCGTGAGTGCTATTAGTAAGAAATGTTTTTCTGAGTCCGTTCCAGTTTATATAACAGCACACTGTAGACTTTGTGTGTTTGTTTATTTATTATGTATACATTGTTCTGGCTGCGTGTATACCTGCACACCAGAAGAGGGCGCCACGCCTCATCACAGATGATTGTGAGTCACCATGTGTTTGCTGGGAGTTGATCTCAGGGCCTCTGGAAGAGCAGCCAGTGCTCTCGACCTCCTAGCCATCTCTCCAGCCCCACACCACAGACTTAACAGAGTGTCAGAAACAATTGCTTGTCACCCCCTCCCCTTCTTAAGACCGTATTTACTACATTAATCACAAACGGGTTAGCCTATTAGCTCAGGCTTATGAACTCTTAAAACGTATATGGTCTTTTATCCTGTCACTTGTATTATTTTTAATAATATACTGATTGGCCAGTAGCCAGGCAGGAAGTATAGGCGGGACCACAGAGACCGGTTAGGTAGTAGAGGCTTGACAACTAGAGTTATGGGAAGAGGAAAGTTTCAGTTGTCAGTCGTGACCCAGCCACAGAGGAAGCAAGATAGCAAGACGTGACTGCCTTGCAGAAAAAGATACCAAGCCACATGGCTAACACAGATGAGAATAATGGGTTAATGTAAGATAGAAAAATTTATTAATGAGAAGCCTGAGCTAATAGGCCAATAAGTTTATAATTAATATAGACCTCGGTGTATTTATTTGGGACTAAACGGCGGCAGGACCGGGCAGGACAGAAACCTCAGTCAACAGGGGTGAAAGTTGAGAAATCAGAGAAGCAGTGCAACGGCCACTAGAGAGACCTTTTACCTCTACCGAATCCTCAGACCAAAAGGGCGATCCTGTCCTCAGACTGCCTCTGAGCTCCTGTCTTCTCCCACCTTACATTCCTTTCTCCACCCAGCCATATCCCTTTCTATCTCTATAGTGCTGGGATTAAAGGGTAAGCCACCACCATCTGGCTCTGTTTCTCTTTTAGATTAGATCAGTTTTGTGTAGTGTAGGGTGGCCTTGAACTCACAGAGATCCCTCTGCCTCTGTCTGGGATTAATGGTGTGTGCTGCTACTGGCTGGCCCTAGGCTAATTAGTGACTTAGCTCTGCACTCTGATATCCAGGCAAGCTTTATTTGTTAGATTACAAACAAAATATCACTACAACAGGGACTAAAACTAATTTGGCCTTTTATCCAAAAACAATTCAAGACAGGATTAATCCCTGTAACCCTAGCTGTCCAGGAATTGCTTTTGGCTAAAAGGCCAAGTCCTGACCACTCTTTGTGCCTGATTTGGGCACCTTGAGTTGTCTGAGCCCAGCCTGGAAGCCTCCATGCTTCTGCGCACTTCCTGCTTCTCCTTGCTCTCCCAGCCTCATCAGGCTTATGTGTGGGTTGCTAACTTTCCTTCTGATAGTTTCCTGTAGAGCTCAAGTCAGGCTTCCAGGCTCTTAGAAAGTCTTAGCATGTGTTTTGTCAGGATGACATGAACACTGGGCTCTCCTGGGTCTGTCTTGTGGGACTTTCTTTGCTTCCCGCTTGGTCAGGTTACCCAGCAGTGTCACCAAATCTTCTTTCAAGGTATCTGGTTATGTGTTAGTATGGAGAAGTGTGGAAAGTAATCTCAAAACATCAGTAGTTTAACACAGCCAAGTCTGTTCGCACATACAGACTAGGCCGTGCTGCCCTCCTGGTCGGGGAGATGCCAGCCCTGGGGACGGTCATAGACCACGCCTGTGCAGTAGGAGAACTGTTCCGGAGCTGTACTTGCTGGAGCTTTGTTGCACAGCTGCCCCGACTTCTAGAGAGCTGGGAAGTGTAGGTCTTGCTACATTCCGTGGCTCTAGGGAAGAAGCCGAAAGTATTGGGTGAAATACCTGATAGACGACTGCCAGGCTGTTGATTAGAAAAACAATTGTGTTCACATAAAACTAGCTCTGTCCTGACAATCAATTTTAGGGGGACACCTGACCTCTGATCAGAGGACAGACTGTTGGTTAGCCAGGGCTCTGCAGCTGCAAGTATGTGTGTCTCTGTCTTCCTGTAGAAGGGCCTGACTTTCCAGATTCCCTCACATCTCTGACTGCTGCACACTGCTGCCCCCAAGAGAAGCAGGTGCTACAGCCGAGAATGTTGAGCGTCAGCAGCACAGAGAGCTTGCAGCAGTAATGTGAGCTGTACCAGGTTGAGGACAGGGCTTTGCACCCCGGACTCACAGCTCTGGAAGATGGCCATGTATCCGCACAGTTGGACTCTCCTTCCCTCGATGTTCAAGGCAGTCTCCTGTGAGTTTCACACTGGAGAGTCACTAATGTGCATTCATACTAATGTGCATTCATACTAATGTGCATTCATACTAATGTGTATTCATACTTACTCCTACTTGGAAACAGTTCTGGGAATGTCCGATGCTGAGTGCCAGGAGCTGTTTTGTTTGCTTTCTGTTTTTACTTTTAAGATTTGTGACAGTACAAGACTTCTACAAGGTCAAACTCCTCAAAATTCCAACATGAGACCTCACTCCTACTTGAAGAACTACTGGCAACTGATAGCTTCTAGGGGGGAGAGAGAGAGAGTCAATTTTCTTTGGTGGTGTGACCCCTGGGACGTTGCTCTCATGCCCTGCTGAATAGCCATAGACCCATGCTCATGGGTTATTTCAAAGAACAAAAAGGA
Organism: Dicrostonyx torquatus; assembly: GCA_028555095.1. Lineage (NCBI taxonomy): Eukaryota > Metazoa > Chordata > Mammalia > Rodentia > Cricetidae > Dicrostonyx > Dicrostonyx torquatus. The sequence goes on from JAQHUG010000295.1 coordinate 597,287, forward strand.
AGAGGACAGGAAGATGGGAGGAGATGTGATGGTAGGAGAGTCCAAGAGGAAGAGAAAGGGATGGACATGATCAAAATACATTGTATAACTGTCTGGAATTCTCAAGGAGTAAATTAATCATACTATATTAAAAAGATGTGGCACTTTCTGTGACATTTATTCTTGATTATTGACTTTGACCACATCTGGACTTTAAACCCCAGGAGGCTGGGCATATTTGTGAGAGGTTTTTATTCTTAGTCATCTGAAGTGAGAAGACACACTTGTAACCTGGGCCACACATCATGGCAGCCTGTAGAAACGACGTGGAAGGAAGATGTTCTTTGTCACTCTGACTTGGACTCCATCCCATCATGGGCACAAAGCGCCTACTTTGGCATCCCGGCTTATACTGAAGACCGTCTGGTCCATTCAGCCATGAAAAATGGAGCCACAGATGCTAGCGTTTCTAACAGGGAACAGACGCAGCAGCACTGTGGGGTCCTGCTGAGGCTCTGGTAGAGACAGCTCCTACCATACCCAAGTGTCCGTGAACACTACTGGACGTTTGGACTTCCAGTGCTGGATTAGCTACACTACAGCCTGTAAACCACTCCAGTAAAACCCTTGTCTATATTAATTGGTTCTCTCAGTTCTGTTCCTCTAGAGAACCCTGACCAAAACAGTATCCTTGAGTTTTTACCGTATTCCTTCTCTACCAGTCCTATTTATGTGTGTGTGGTGTATGCTCAAGTGTTGTTGAGTATGTGTGTGCCCATGACCATGCATGTTTGCATGTGTGTTTGGGCTCTTATTGCACAGAATTGCCTAGAGGCTTGCCTTCCCTGCTCCAGCTGAGATGTGGGATCCTGTAGAGTGTTACTGTCATGCCTCCTTTCGTATTCCCGTGTGTTTAGACTCACCCATCTTGCTAGCCCCTGGATGGTAAGAGCACCACGAGGCACTCAAATCGCTACTCTCCGAATTTACACCCCACGGGGTAGGAAACCAGCTCCTGTGGTTGCTAGAAAGTTGGACTCAGCCTGGAGAATGCCACATTGGAGCTTTACATCTGATCACCACATTCCCAAGTTAAGTTATGATTCCACTCACTGTTCTTAGAAACAGCAGCCCTAGTTGCTTAGTCCAGCAACCTAGGAAGCATGTTAGACCCTCCCCCATTAGCCACTAGCACCCACAGGTTCATCCGGGTTGCAGGGCATTGTTCCCGTCTCACCTGCTGTGGGTCCTAAGCTTGGGTATGGAAGGAGCTGTCTCTACCAGAGCCTCAGCAGGACCCCACAGTGCTGCCGCGTCTGTTCACTGTTAGAAACGCTAGCATCTGTGGCTCCATTTTTCCATGTCTGTAAGCAGATTTCTGTTTGCATAGCCAGGGAGGCCTTGCAGATTCTTGCCCTCGCTGTCAGACAAGAGCTGTTCTTTAGAAGCGAATATTGGCCCACAGAAGTCACCAGCACCAGACCAAGAAACAAAAACTCCAGCTATATAGAGCGTTCCAAGCCATGGTAGCTGGGGCTTTGGGGAGATTGGAGAGTTCATATTCTAATTTAGTTCACACTGTTAATTCCACAAGTCAATGTTTGAGTTGGAGGAAGAGGCAGGCTGCCTGAAGACGAGGGATGGTACAGGGCCCTTAGTGTGTGGTGCTCATGCAGGTCCCTCACGGATATGCATGTTCCTGCCATGTGTCAAGTCTGCCATGTGTCAAGTCTGCCATGTGTTGGTCCCTCGTGAGTGTGCATGGGTGCCTGCTGTGTGCCGGGTCTGGTCTGAGAACATCTTGTGCTACAGTTTCATAGACAGGTGCTCTTTAGTCGACTGGTGGTAGTTTGAGCTGGCTATAAAACTGAGGTCTTTGAAACCCCGAAACTGCTCAATGAAATAGTTCAGCATAAACTTGACTGAAGGGCGCAGGGAGGACTGCATAACTCTGACAGTGCGATGGGTGAAAATCTTTGCTAGCTATGTCTTTGATCAGATTATCGCGTGGGATATACAAAGGACCCCCCCCAAACCTAAACAAACTACCCAATTAAAAATGGCCTGTGGAACGGAACAGAGTTCACGGAAGTTTGCCTGTTTATACATGTCTAGTAAACACTAAAAAAGTGTTAACATCCTTAGCTACCCGGGAAGCGCAGATTAAAGCTACATTGAGATTCCACCTCGTTCCAGCCATGGTGGCCGCCATCAAGAGCACAGATGACATAGAATGCTGGTGTGGATGCGAAGGCTGGGAAGGCTTAGCTGTTGGTAGGAGGGCGAGCTTGTGCAGCTGCTGTGGAAATCAGCCTGGCAGTTCCCAAACAATGAAAAACAAGACCCCACATGACCCAACCGTACCATCGCTGGGTACACATCCAAAGGACTCTGCATCCTACTGCAGAGACACGGGAGCATCTATGTTCATTGCTGTTCCGCTCACAGTAGCAAAAGGAATCAGCCTAGATGTCCATTTACCAACATGGACAATAAAGATGTGGCACATATGCACAAAGGATTTTACTCATCTGCAAAGAAAAACAAACTCATGAATTTTGCAGAGTAATGGACGGAACTGGAAAATGCATTAAGATAACTGGGGCCCTGAAGGTCAAACACTGCGTGTCCTCCGATACGGACTACAGCTTTGATTTCGGAGATTTGTTAGTTTAACCTGGAATGTCGGTAGAGACCTGTGCTAGAATGGACCATGATGGATGGGAGAAGAGGCATCACGGGAGGCGGGGATGGTAGAACATGTGTGGTCTGAAATGGAGGGGGTCCTGGGGATGCCCGGAGAGTGCGGTGGCGGGTCATACTGCACTCATAGGAAGCTGACAGATTACTGATGCTCAGGCCCCAGTTTAATTTTTTTATTTGCATGTATTAACTAGACAGTGCTGATTTTCATTATGACATTTTATACATGTATATGTTTTGATCATATTCACATCTCCCACCCCGACTAATTCCATCCTCTTCCCAATTAGTTCTTCTCCTATTTTTCATATTTTTTTTTCCTTTGACCCAATGAGTGTTTATAGGAGCATGGGGGAAGGGCTATTTACAGAAACACGGGCACCTTACCAGTAATGTAGCCACTGAAGGAAGTGTCTCTCTTTTTCCCCAGCAGCCATGAACTATAAATTACCTACAAATCCCGAGGAAGAGGTGGGGACTCATGAACACCCCCCCGCTCCACAACAGAATCTTGACAGGCTCAGTTTCACATAGATAATCACAGATGCTGTGGATTCACAAGAGGGCATTGGCCATGCCCCACCCAGAAGACTGTTCCACAACATTCCACCTATTTCTCTGGCTCTTACCTTCTTTCCTCTCCTTCTTCAGTGACGCCCCTGAGCCTTGGAGGGAGTAATACAGATGTCTCTTTGTGACTGGACATTCGACAGTCACTTGTATTTAGTCTCTGCAGTGACCGCTGCCCACTTTACAAGGAAGCTTTCCTGAGCACAGCTGAGAGCAGCATTTACCTGCGTGTAGGGGGAGGCCGCTTGTTTGTCTTGACCGCCCAGAACCAAAATATAAACAGATGCTTAGAAGGCAGTTCCACAGGCACAGCATGCCCATAAAAACAAAACAGCAGCATTAGTTCCTATAGTCTTGGGCTGCAATATGTTATATTTTAAAATAAATGCAAGCATAAATTAGAATCACCTGTAACGGGCTCTGGAGGAACAGGGCACATGATTTCATCACACGTGGACACTCAGCCAGCACACTTGACAGAATATCTAATGCCCAGTTTTACAAGGTTTACTGTAAAGACCCAGAAATCGGTTACTCTGTATTTTATTTAAATCCACTGTTTGTAGTTCTCAGCAAGAATGTTTCCCTTCTAATGACAAAGTTTTAAAGCCTGGACTAGGGCGTGATCAGCTCTGTTTATAACAAGGTGCGGGCATCGTGATGACCAGCAGTCACCTGCTTCAAAAGCTGTTGGGTGTGCCTTCAAGTACATCTGTGCTCACAGTGGGATGTGGGGATGAGTGGCATCAAGGATTCTTCTAGCCTACTGCCACATGGGTCTAAGGTGGTCATGCTCACTAAGCTATCCAACCAAGTAAATATCTGAAGCACTTTTGTTCAAATATGCTTGGTGATACTTAGCCACGGACCACAGATGATGTAATCCACGATCAACTAACTCTTTCCAGAGTATTGAGATATTTTTAATGCATCCCAGGGCTGCTCTGAGGATTCCTGGTTCTTACTGGAACTCATTACTAACTCTACTTGTCTCAAATATAGTTTCTATTGCTGTGAAGAGACACCATGACTGTGGCAGTTCTTATCAGGGAAAAACATTTAATCGGGGTGGCTTACAGTTTCAGAGGTTTAGTCCATTATCATCATGGTTTGACACGGTGACGTGCAGGCAGACATGGTGCTGGAGAAGGACCTGATTCAGAGTCCTACATCCTGACTGGGCAGACATCAGGAAGTAGTCTGGACACTAGGCATGGCTTGAGCATATATGAGACCTCAATGCCCACCTCCACAGCGAGACACTTCCTCCAACAAGGTCATACCTATTCCATAAAGCCACACCTCCTAATAGTGCCACTTCCTATGATCTTATGGGGACCAATTACATTTGAATTACAACATTTGTGCAGGGGCCTCCTTCAGGCCAGGTCACTGGGAGGTGGCTGTTCACCTTCCTGGTCCTGAAAGAAACCCAGAAGATGGAGGAAGGCCTGCGAAGTAGAGACTGTGGGGAAGCAGGAGAGGTCATTCCATGTTCACTGGTTCCTTTTCCGTCTTGGGGGGAGGTATGTGTACTCATGCAAATAGTGAGGAATTAACTAGACTTTGATGTTGTGCCTGCCCTCATCTTACACCGGCACTGATGCAGGAGACTTGTCTGTTCAGTCAATCATGTTTTAAATAAATGCTGATTGGCCAGGTAGGAAGTATAGGCGGGTCAACCAGACAGGAAGTAGAGGAAGGGCGAGGAGAAAGTCTGGGAAGCAGGAAGCTTCCCTGGCATTCCTGAGCAGACCACCAAGGAAGCAGCATGTGTCCCTGTCCCAGCTGAGAAAAGGTATCAGCCATGTGCCTGGCATGGATGGGAACAATGGGTTAATATAAGTTATGGGAGCTGGTAGGAAGACTGAGCTACTGGGCCAATCAGTTAATAACCTAATGTAGACTCTCAGTGTGATTTCTTTGGGGCTTGCCTGCTGTGGGGTACTGAGTGGGACAGAAACCCCAACGAGTCAGCCCTTATGTTACACTGCTCTGTATTTTCAGACTGATAATGGACACGCCTCCAGAGATGCCCTCCTCTGATGGACACTCCAGTGATATAGTTGCAGAACGATACCTGGTTGAGTCCAAGAAGTCCACAGCTCATGCTCCACTTGCTTGCAGCACACAGTACTGTGCTTTTCCTTTGGATGGGAACCGTCTCTGTGTGTGGAGCCCCAGGGACCCTTCTCACCAGGCAGGTCACAAACCCAGGGTGTGTCACAGAGACCTTGCTTGGTCTCTTAATTTCTCCCATAATCTGGAAATGTTAGCCACCATGGAGTCGACTGTGAACTATGACAGAGCGATGTTGAGAAGCAAAATCATTTTTGTTGAGTTCTTATTTTTACAGTACAAATGGTCTGGAATTAACTTACTTTCTTTTTTGATTTTCTTGAGACAGGATTTCTCTGTGTACCTGTCCTAGAACTCATTCTATAGACCAGGTTGGCCTTGAACTCACAGAGATCTGCCTGCCTCTGCCTCCTGAGTGCTAGGATTAAACACGTGTGCCACCACTGCCTGATGGAATTGACTTTATTTAAAAAGTCTTTAAAGAACATGGACAAGAAAAAGCTCATCCTAGTTCAAGGAAGCCTCCCCCGTTCACACTCCAGCTTGAGCTTTCTTGCTTTGCAGAGAAGAATAAAATGTTTAGGAGAAAAGTGTCACCTGGGAAACCGTGGCCAGGCCAGGCCTATTAGCCAAACACAATGCCATCTTGACTTCTGGCACTGAGGCATATTTCCCTCGTGTTTTAACTTGATGGGAGCAGAATTTCGCGTTGTACATCTTTCTATAGCTGCTTCTTTCGTTCACGTGTGTTTAGAAGAGTCCTGTACCTCTTCGTGTTCATGCTTCTGACAGCACACCAAACAGAGCCCATTTTATCCAGCACTGTTGGTGGAGGTTTGCTTTCTTTTATCTGTTTGTTTACGTGTTTCTTGCTGTTTTCTGGGGGCACGCATGGAAATGGTTGAGTTTTCAGGAGATGCACAGACTTAATAGTACTTGGGAGTTCCTCAAGTGACTATAAAGCTGTGTCCTTGCTGAGGGCCAGAGCCACAGCTGATCACACGTGACCCTCTCGTGTTAGCCCTGATGGATGCAGCAGTCTCCCGTCACACAACTCTCCCATGTGTTATGATGGCTACAAGTCAGAGTCTCATTGCATGATGATTGGCCACTTAGATACGCACTCTACTCTCAGGAGTATGTGTCCAGGGCCATCCCCTTTTGTTTGCTGGGATCTCTTAAATTGTTGTTTGTTTGTTTGTTTATTTTTTTCTTAGGTTATCTGTATTTTTCATGTTTGTGTGAAGAAGGTCTTTATAGGTTATTTGGGATTAACTTCCTTCTTCCAAATAGAATTTTTGTTTGCTTCTGGTAGCTTGCCATGATAAGGACAGGAGTTTCTTTGCTTCTTGTATCTGGTCTTTTTGGATTCCTGTTCTAATGCTGGGTGTTGGCAGCATGATGCCCCTGTCTTAGTGTGTTGGATTCTAGCATAAATGTGTTCATCCATCCATACTTTTTTTTTTAAATCTCCTTCATTAAGGCACTTAGCTTGATTTCGGGATTGCTATATAAGACCAGCACGACAGAATGAACAGTCTGTCCCTCCTCTTACATGGTATTTTTGATATGTTCTTGAATAGGATGCATTTGATTAATTGTATCTCAGTTCTTAGGTCTTTTAGTGTTTAATGCCTAATCTTCTCAACGGTGTTTTATAGAATGTCTGACCATCACTTTTGAGGGGGATTTTCTTTCTTTCTGGGAGTACTAGGTAGGAATCAGACCCAAGACCTTATGGGTGGTGGGCAAATGTCTACCTGGGCTACAGCCCCAGCCCTTGAGGATGACGTCATTATGGGACAGGTGCCTACAGGTCCTGTGGTCATTTTCTCAGTTTCTCTCTCGATATCATAGCTTTTCAGCATTTTATGTCTTCAAGAAAAGCCATTAAGTCTTGCATGTCTTCCAGATTTCTTGTCTTTCTCACCTAGAATTGTGTGCCGTTAGACAAGCCTGTGTTACCGGGAGTAGAATGTTTCTTGTCCTGTCCAGTAATAGCCCTTATCCCAAACTGCTTATTGTCAGCTCCTGTGCACTTGACTTCCAAAGGACTGAAGCACCCTGACCTCCTGTCCCCTCACCCCATCTTCCATTTGCATGCCTTTCCTTTCTCTTTCGACTGTGGGGAGTTTGTTTGTCCCCTCTCTTGGTGCAGGACAATTCTGTATCCTGTCAATCATGTTTTAAATAAATGCTGATTGGCCAGGCAGGAAGTATAGGTGGGTCAACCAGACAGGAAGTAGAGGCAGG
>JAQHUG010000295.1:648693-664859 GCA_028555095.1 Dicrostonyx torquatus
ATACCCCATCCCTTCCTATCCCACCCTATCCCATCCTGTCATACCCCATCCCATCTCATCCTATCTTACTCCATCCCATCCAGTTCTATCCCATCCCACCCTGTCTCACCCCATCCCATTCTATCCTACTGCATTTTTGTCCTATGTCACCCCATCCCATCCTGTCCCACGCCATCCCATGCTATTTCACCTTGCCTCACCCCATTCCAGTACATACCATCCCAAAACAGAAAGTACTGCCTGCTGTGATTGGCAGCTCCTGTCAGGAACACCAGAAGCTAAAGTAGGGTGGCATGGGTCCCCACAAGGATGTCCATCATTGGTGAACTGCTCTGTGCCAGACAACTTTGAAGTCACCAGTGCTTAATTTTTTCTGTGATCGTCACTATGGGTTCTAGTCTAGCCAGAATTTTACTTATGGTGTGAATGAACTTTTCCTCTTTTGTTTTTTTTTTTCTTGCCAGTATTTACCTGGTTGGGCAGACATAGGCTTAGTAATAAGTAATCCATACTGCAGCTCAGTTGGTGGCAGCGTGAAGTAGGGGACAGGGCACCAACAGGCGTGCTTTTAATTCTGGAAGACGATCGAGGACAAAGACTGGGGTATCTGCGTAGCCTTCTTTCTTCTGCACACCTCTGCCTGGCCACCGTTCAGAAGCATCTTCCCTCATCCTAACGTCTCCCAGTTTTAACCCCTTTTCCCAGATAAAGTGACTTCTTCCCCAGCCATCCTTCCGTGTGACTGAAGCATCTGTGTGACCGCCATTCTGTACGGAAACATTTATTCTCAAGCCTCCCTGGAGACTTGACTGCACTGTTCCTGCTTCTGGACGGTCACCTCTTTTATGTCCCTTCAGGCCGGGGCCTGCTCCTGGAGTCTGTTCCGCAGTTTCTCAGCCTTGGATCCAGTGCTCTTCCCGGCAGCGCCCTCCACCACCCATTGGATAACACAAGCATGTTCCTCGTCCTGGACGGTGCGGCCTCTGCCCGGGGCCTGGCCTACCTCTTCTGTGCCACCAGTCTGACTCTGTTGACATTCTTTTTGTCTTGTCCTTGCCAAACTGTGCTCGGGCTGGGCTGGCCTACCAGTTATTTTCCCTGAGGAAATTCCTTCCATGGTTAAGATCGTGCGTCTATTAAAGCAACACCCGATGCTCATGTTACCCTTCTGAGAGGAGTGAGGACTAATATTTAGGATAAGATAGCAACACTGTGTAACTGGGTGAATACTTATAAGGGAATATATAATTATTTTAGAATTAAGAGGCAAATTTGCTTTACCACAGTAAGAATGAGTTATTTTGGGCTGTATAATAGACTGTTATTTTCATGAGGCATTCCAGAGAAAAAACAACCCAGAGTTTCTGATAGAAAATTGAATTAATTTCCCAAAGGAATATTGGTGTGTCTTATTCACTCATTCCTTCAGTATTAAAACGTATGACTAAGCAATAACAACGCTTTATTTTCATTTTTATCCTTTTAAATGTAGACTGTTTAGTTGTAGTCAGAAGTAAAAACACTGGTAATCTCCCCCTTTCTTCCAGGTATAAACCCAAAAGCAGGTATAAACCTGTTTTCAGGCTGCCGTTAACCAGCGGGGCGGATGTGACCACCCTGTCTGCAGTGAATGACTTTTATTCTCGTATCCTTCCTGCTACTCAGGCTGGGCCTTGCACTAAGCATCGCTTTCTGGCAAAGCCCTTTCTGGGTGTTTGAAAAGCCTCAGGCATCCTGCTAGGCAAGAAGGACAGACGGATGGTTCTCCTTGTGGAATGTGGGATCCTGTGCAGCAATTGTAGGTGAAGTACCATTATCTTAATAATAGGGGGCACCTCCAAGGAGAAACAGTCTGGGTTAGGACACAGCAGGGTAATACATAGTCATCTAAGCATTTTCTTAGTAAACTGACCCACGTGCTGTAGGCATTCTTGTACACTGTCACCTGCTGTGGGCACCCTTGTACACTGTCACCTGCTGTGGACATCCTTGTGCATTGTCCCCTGCTGTAGACATCCTTGTACACTGTCACCTGACATCCTTGTACACTGTCACCCGCTGTAGACACCCTTGTACACTGTCACCTGCTGTGGACATCCTTGTGCATTGTCCCCTGCTGTAGACACCCTTGTACACTGTCACCTGCTGTAGACGCCCTTGTACACTGTCACCTGACATCCTTGTACACTGTCACCTGCTGAGGACATCCTGTGCACTGTCACCTGACATCCGTGTACACCGTCACCTGCTGTGGGCATCCTTGTAACATGGCTTTTGACGGGGCATGGTTTGAGTTCACAATGTGTGTTGGTGACAAGAGGGCTGTGCTCTGTCTCTTCATCTTCCTCTCACACTATTCATTCCTGTCCCTGGTGGATGTCCCCACTGTGTCTTGTGCTGTGTGCTGTCCCCTGTCACTGCCTCCTTTCTGCTCTAACTGGTTGAGTTGCTCTGACTATTTTCTCTGGACCTTCTGAAATTCCTTACTATTTACCCACTTCTGAGCCTTTTGCGGTCCCCATTTTCTTACTGAAGTGGGTAGAACTGTGTGCCTGTAGGTGAGATTGCCGAGGTGACCCCTTGACTGGAGTCCTGCAGACATTGTACTCACAGCTGGCCGGGACCGGACTGTGGAAGTGTTTGACCTCAATGTTGGCCGCAGTGCTGCAGTGATCGCCGAAGTCCATTCACGGCCTGCCCATCAAATTTGTCAGAATACAGTAAGTTTGTAGATAGAAGTTTTTAAAATTCTAAGCTTAATGTATTTAACAGTTACACATATGTTATGATGCAAATTTATAACTATGTCCACATCCAATATTTGCTTTTTCTGATGGTCAAATTTTGTTATACTTTATTCTTTTGCTACAGATTTCTTAAAGATTTATTTATTTATTTTATAGTATTTTTAAATTATATGTGTGTATGTGTGTGTGTGGGTGCCAGTGTTCTTGGATGCAGAGATGTTCGATTGTCCTGAAGCTGGAGTTCGAGGGGCTTATAGGCTATTCAATGTGGGTGATTGGAACCAAACTCAGGTCCTCTCCAAGAGCAGTGCGTGGGCCGTATCCCTAGCCCATGCATGGGACTTTTTGTTGGTTGTCTTTGATTAATTGTGGATCCATGTAAGTACCTGCGACTGGCATGCATTCTCACTGAAGCCGGGTTAGGTCTGGATGTGTATGTGATGGTGGGGATGAGCGGCAGTCATGTCTGTTGCAGGCCGTGGCGACCTCTGCATCACAGATTCTCCTTGCACTGTTGGACACAGTTATCCTCTTTGGTGTAGTGTGGAGTTTAAAGCTACCCTCAGATGTGTTGAAAGGCAGGGCTAATTGATAGTACAACAGACCAAGTCCTCTCTTAGATTTCTATTGCTGTCATAAAATCTCCTGACCAAAAGCAACTTGGAGAGAAAAGCATGTATTTCAGCTTGCAGTTTGTAGACACATCCTGGAGGGGAGCCAGGGCAGGGGCTCAAGGGAGGAACCTGGAGGCGGCAATGATGCATAAGCCATGGAGGAGCCCTGCTCCCTGGCTTGCTCTCCCTTGCTCAGCTTACTTTCTCATACAACTGAGACACCCCTGACAAGGGCTGGCACCACCCACAGTGGCTGGACCCTCCCACATCAATCAAGGAAAAGCCACACAGACAATCTGATGGAGATAATTTTTAACTGGGACTCCTCTTCTCAGATAATTCTAGTCTGGGCCAAATCTGACAAAGCAACAATGAAAACAAACAACCAGGGCAGTCCCAAAGTAACTCATCACCTAAAGCTGTCTAAGACTTATAAGAAATGCTGACTTTAAGAAGGTCTGCGTATGTGTGTGATATTTGTGTGTGAGTGTGTACATGTAGCATGACACACATAAGGTCAGAGGAAGACTTTGAGTGGCAGTCCTTGCCTTGAACCTTACTCAGTGCAGGGTCTTTCTGTTGCTTGTCCCTGGCCTGCCAGCCTCCAGGAGCTCTGACATCCATTTCCCTGTAGGAGTGCTGAGATTGGAGGCAGCAGTGACCACAGGCACTTCATGGGCTCTGACAGCTGAACTCAGATAGTCAAGCTGGCATGGCAAACAGCTTTACCCTCTGAGCTGTTTCCCTGGCTCCTGCTTTTATTTGTTTATTTTTTAAAACTAAAGATGTGATATTTATTTATTTATTTATTTTTGAGGCAGGCCTTCTCTGTGAAGCCCTGGCTTTCCTGGAACTCACTCTATAGAGCAGGCTGGCCTTGAACTCACAGAGATCTGCCTGCCTCTGCCTTCTGAGTGCTGGGATTAAAGACGTGTGCCACCACCACCCAGCATGATTTTACTTTAAGACAGTCTCTCATAGCTCAGGCTCACCTGGAACTTGTAGTCTTTCAGGGCTAGGGTTGGGAGACTTCTCCATGAGTTACTGGTCAAAAGGCCTCCGAGGCCCCCAAATAACCCAGGCTCCTGCCGTAGCTTGACGGTGACTCGCTGCTGAAGACACTGCACACGGGTTGTAGGACATTGATAAACCAAGCTGGAACTATTCTGAGCGCTCACTTCCTGCTAGCCATCTATCATAGTAAGGTGCAATGCAGGCCACCTCTCTAGTAGTGGACCCTGCATGTTATAATGCTGACCCACTGGGTAAGATTACTTCCTGTACAATAGTAGCATGACCACTATGGGCGTGACCACCTATCTTCTGGGAGGAATCCAGGCCTGGTACTATAAACTTGGTCACAAAGGCCCATGGCCCAGAATGCCATAGGCCCTGGGCGAAGGGGGAAACTACTAAGATTATTTTCTTAAATGGATACATTGTTGAACTGTCTTCTAAATAGTTATGTTTGTACCCATAGATTACTTGTCTAAACCTTGGCCAGAGAAGCTTCTTTAGGCAATGGGCTGCAGTCAGGGCTGACTCAGGGTTGGTCAAAGTGCTAAGAACAAGAGTGCTCACCCCTAAGTAGAATGTCTGTATCAAATCTTCCCCTCCTGCCCCAAAGACCCAGGGAGCATTTTGGAAAAGGGAAAAGAAGGAATGTAAGCGCGGGAGGATGGGAAGTTGTGTTGTGAAATGCCGTGCTCTAGACGTGACATGGCCATTGCTCATAGCAGCTGTGCTAACCTGAACAAGATCCAGCCAGGTGAATCCTAGCGTGAATGGGAGGGGGACATGTAAGACTCTGCCCGGGGTGGTTATTGGCAATCAAGGACTGCCTGAAGCCAGGAATCATGTTTCTGTGGGTTACAGCTGCCGATAGGCTGCCCATGCTCCAAAGAATGACCCCATAACCAGGTACACACAGGCAGCACCAATTAGACTTAGTGCGATGTGAAGACCCAGTAGACCTAAAGGTGGAGGGGGCAGACCTGAGAGAGGCTGGAGGGCGTAGGAGAGAGGATTGAGGTTGGATAGTATGCATGTATGAAAAAGGAATGACTATGAAATAGTCTTAAAATGGATCTATTTTCTTTAAGAGCTAGTTGATTTAACATAAAAGTTTTCAGTAGTTCATTTCTTTGATGAGATTAGATTTCATTGTAATATTGTGTTTAAAGTGGTCTTTTTCTCTTTCTCTAAACATTGCATGAAATAGCCATGGGGTGGGAAGACAGGTCCATGTCTTTGTGATGAACTCTTAATTTAGTACTCATTCCTAGTATCTTGGTTAAATTTGTGAGTACTTAAATCGTCTTCTCCACCTTAATGTTGGTATGCATGTGTGTACACATATATGTATGCATGTTTGTGAACATGTATATTGTGCACTCTTTATTAACTTAAAATATCTAAGTATTTTGCTCTGAGGTCACCACTCCCTTTACTCCAGTTCTTAATCTGTGTATCTCCTCGAACACAGGACTTAGCTCCATCCCGCTTCCTGGTGCCCCTTTTCTCCTCAAATTGTACATTTTGTGTTCTTCCTTGCTCAGCTTGCTCCTTCTCATTATAAATTTTTATAACTATGAATGCTAATAGCCACATGACAGAGTCTATTATCCCTGAACACATAGGTACAAAGGAAGGTCCTTGTGCCCGAGGAGCTCCTGTTCTCACAGAAGAATGTGTAATCACAGACTCAATCTGCACCTTCTTATGCATGTGGACAAAGGGTAGAGAAACTAGGGAGGGACCAGGAGCACATTCATAGGAACAGAGGGCAGGAAGGGGAGACCGGTCGCTGCGGCAGTTTGAATGTAGTTGGCCCCCATACGCTCCTAAGGAAAGGAGCGGCACTATTAGGAGACATGGCCTTGTTGGAGGAAGTGTATCACTGTGGGGGTGGGATTTCAGGTCTCCTTTGCTCGAGATACCACCCAGTGTGACACTCAGACCCTGGGGCCTGTGGGTCAAGATGCAGGACCCTCAGCTCCTTTTCCAGCACCATGTCTGCCTGCACACCACCATGTCACACCATGATGATCATGGACTAAATCGTGAAAATGTAGACCACTCCAATGAAATGCTTTTCCTTTATAAGAGTTCCCATGGTCATGATGCCTCTTCACAGAAATAGAAACCCTAACTAAGACAGATGTTGGCACTGGGGTATTGCTGTGACAGGCCTGACCATGCAGGTGTTTGAAGGTTTGTGGACTAGAAAAGCAGTGGAATGCTTGAGTGCTGCTTAGTGGGCCCTCCTAGTAGGAGCATGGGAGACAGTGGTGCTGAGTGTGATTTGATGAACTGTGAGGGCCTGGCTCAAGAGGTTTCATGAGAAGAATATTATTTTTGTGAAAAGATTATTTTTGTGATAGTTTTGTGAAGGGTGTGGATGCTTTTTGCCCTTGACCAAAGATTCTGCCTGAGGCTAAAGTGAAGAGATTTGGGTTAATTCCATTGGCAGAGGAAATCTCAAAACAGCCTAGCATAGACTCTGTCGTGTGGTTATTAGTGTTCATAGTTATAAAAATTTATAATGGGACTGGAGAGATGGCTCAGAGATTAAGAGCACTGACTGTTCTTCCAGAGGTTCTGAGTTCAATTCCCAGCAACCACATGATGGCTCACAACCATCTGTAATAAGTCTGGTGCCCTCTTCTTGCCTGCAGGGGCACATGCAAGTAGAATGCTGTATACATAATTAATAAATAAATCTTTAAAAAAATTTATAATGAGAAGGAGCAAGCAGAGCAAGGAAAAACACAAAATGTACAATTTGAGGAGAAAAGGAAGTGGGATGGAGCTAAGTCCTGTGTTCAGGACTGGAGAAAAGGGAGTGGTGACCTCAGAGCAAGATCCCAGCCCTGCTAGTTTCTAACCTGTGAAAGGGAACCGTGCTGTGACGTGAGGAATCCTGCTTCTGCTTCCCTGCTGTCACACAAAGGTGAGCGCTTTTCACCCTGGCAGAAACAGCTCATTCCTCCAACAACAGTGGAACCCAGTGTTTCATATCCCACTAATAGAATTAGGATCATTTTGATCTCCTGGTGTGCCAACCGGCCTGGCTCTCTTCCCTTGGTAGTGCCACAAGCCCACCCTTTTCTACCCCACCCCAAGCCTGCCTCCTCCAAGCTAAGAGGTCTAGTCCAGCAGGAACTGAGCAGGTCCTTCCTCAGGTCCCCCAGGCCACACTCAGTCTGGGTGTACCCGGCTGCCTGGTACTTATCCCTCCTTTAGCAGCTAGGCACTTTGTGTAGCCTGTGATCACAAGTCTGTCATTATTCTTGTACTGGGACTGAGTTAGGGACAACAGACTGCGGGTGGTGCACAGGCAGACAGCAACATGTCTGTGGAGGGTTGTTAGCTTGTTAACCAGCAAGGAGAGCCCCACTTGCTATGGATAGTACGGTTCACTGGGCATGTGGTCCTGGGCTGTATAAGAAAGCTGGTTCAGTATGAGACCATCTGCAGTCCGTCAAGAAACACCCCGCCATGGTTTCTCCTGACTTTCTTGGCTGAGTGAGTGAGTTCCCTGTTCGAAGGGAAGACTGTGTGTAGTAACAAGCAGGTTTGCTTTCAGGTTCACACATGAGTTCCTGAGCTGACAAACCAATCTTTACTTCCTCTAAGTTGTTATCATCAGAGTTTTATCTGGAGAACTAGAACACCTGTGTAGTTTTTTTTAAATAAAAAAGAAAGATCTGGTATGATTTTAAAGATAGCAACAGACCCTAAGACTCGATATTTTCAATCTAAAAATTAATTATTTAATGATTTAATAATATTTAATAAATATTTAACATTAAATCATTTAATAGTATGTAGCAATAGAAATGACTGGCTGTCATCCCAGTTCGGAGGCATTCTTGTTAATACAGAAGGACAGTGAATCAGACCCTGCCTGTCCAGCTGAACCCCTGGAGGCCTTTCTCACAGCCCTGCTCTAGGTGGTGCAGAGAACACTCCAAAGAAGCTTCACTGGCACTGACTGGAGCGGCCACACTGTCTCCTAAGCTTCACAGAGTGAGCACTGGCCTGTGGCCACACTGTCTCCTAAGCTTCACAGAGTGAGCACTGGCCTACTTCATTCTGATGTTTGGGTCAAGTATGACCTAAATGCGCCTGTGCTCGAACTGGGAGGCCAGTACAGACCACAGCACCCCCAGGGCTGTGGCGAGTCTGGCTGCTTTGACGTGCTCTGCATCAGCGTACAGAAATGCCAGTGTAGAAGCCACCAAACACGCTGCGAGTGTCTGCGGCCTCGTGCCCTTCCTCACATTCCGTCGCACCCCCTCCTGTGTTTACTTTCGGGAACTCAGACGAGGTATTTCCCCATTTCAAACAAAAACCCCAAAGCAGAACCATCTTTTCTAATGTAACATGTCCCATCTAAGAGCACAGCACAAAGACTCTCAAAGGATGGTCAGTGCACAAGGCCCTGTGCGGGCACACATGCACACCGCGGTCTCTGCACAGAGGCCCTGCAGTAGAACTTAAAGCCTCTGGCAGACACGTTTGATGAGAAGACTCCCAAGGGAGAGGAATGCCTTGGGCTATCCCCCAGGAGGAGAACGAGCCAGGTCCTGTTTCCTCGCACCCTTGGTGCCTTGCAGACCAGCTCTGTAAGATGGAGTGGAATAGCAGATCTCCTCCGAACCACTTTGATATTGATGCAGACACCTTTACTTTAGAGAGCCTGCTTCTGTCTGAGTGCGCTTGGGAGGGAGTCGTCTTCAGGTCTCATGCTTTGTCTGAGGACACCCTGACTGCATCAGGAGTCTGCTGCCTGCCTAGGCCAGCACCGGCTCTGCCCACAGAGCGTCAGCCTGCTGACAGCTTCCCCCAGCCTGTCCACCATCCACAGTCTGCTGTCCCGCTCCTGGGCCATCCTCCAGTTGAGACCCTTCTGGCAGATAACGCAGGGCTGAACCAGCTTGAGCTTCACAGCTGTGAGGCGGTGAATAGACCACCAAGTATCAGACTTCTTGACTATAGATGGGGACCGAATAGTTTGTTTGCCAAACGGATGAAGAGCTAAAGAAGTATGTAGCATGCTGTCTGGCAGTTAATCCTCAGCGTGTGGCTTATTATCACTGAACTTAGAGTGAGCCTTTATTGCCTCTTGTAAATGAAGAACGACTTCTAGGTCCATCTTAAATCAAGTTTGTCATAACATTTCAGGTAATCCTGACATAGCAAGAGATTGGAATTCTTCTGAATTATAGTGTGTTTAAGGAATGGTTTGAGCCAAATGGCCCCTCTGATGGTGTTCAGCTGTTTCACACAGCCATCCTTCTCCTGGGAACCATCAGAGTCCTCGGATGTCACAGCCTAGGCTTGCGGAGCATTTACTCCCAGTGACACGCGGGGTCCTGAGGCCCATAGGATCATTTCATCACCAAGGCACCCCACTTGGTGATAACTGGAAAATAACGCTAAGTGTCATTAAGGCGTGCTTCCCATTCCGGGTAATTTGTCGAATTGTGACCACTACTGAGACACAAACGCTGGTGTGTAGATGTCCTAGTCTTTTTGTGTGTTGCTGCTTCCCACTTCTGTGCCTCTCAACGGCATCGAGTGTGGAGCAAACAGACATTAACTCTTAAGGTTAGAGTGTATTTGCCTGGTTATCATGCTCGCTGATGTTTAACCTGAGGTCGTGTTCTGAGAATGACATCATTGGCCACAGAGTGCACTTACATAGGTTAATATGCTATGACGTCATCAGGCTGTCTCCAGAGGCCCTGTCTGATGTGCAGTCTCTTATCTACATAGGTTGCTATGCTATTCATGGAGGTTTAGAGTCCCACTCTAAAGCTATACATTTAATAACGGTTATGTTATTAATAAATAATCATTTAATTATGTTATTAAAGAAATAATAACTTCTGGCTTTAGGTTCCAGTATTGTTAGCCCCTATTAGCCTTTACACATTCATCTTGGGGTCTGTGAGATGGCTAAGCGGGTAAAGGCACTTGAGGCTAAGCCCGAGGCTGATGTGAGTTTGAGCTCCAGGTCCCATATGGCAGAAAGAGAGAACCAACTCCTGCAAGTTTGCGCGGTGGCATGTATCCCCTAACAAATAAGTAATGTACTATTTAGTTTCTCAAGACAGGGTTTCCCTGTAGCTTTAGAGCTTGTAGACCAGGCTGGCCTCGAACTCACAGAGATCCGCCTGCCTCTGCCTCCCGAGTGCTGGGATTAAAGGCGTGCGCCATCACCTGGCAGTAAAATGCTTTCTGAAAGTTCTTCTTGACTTTTTGTTTCTCCACTGCTGACAGGGATCATCATTTGCCACCCAGCAGTCTCTGGCGTATAATCTTTTCCTGACCACAGCGGTTGGCGATGGGGTTCGGCTGTGGGACTTGAGGACTCTGAGGTAAGGCCATCCTGCATCAAAGCATTGCCCCCGAGGAAACTGGAGCCATGCTAGGAACGCAGCCCGACCCTGGCTGCAGGTAATCCAAGGCTGTGACTAGTCTAGGTATGCTCTGGAGCGGCCTGGCTGGTGCACAGAGGCAGTGCAGTCACTGGGGATGGTGAGACCACAGGCTCTCGTCTGTTCTCCGAGGGCCCGTCACACATGGCTCCTGCAGGTCAGAGATGTGAGAAATGGCATGTGCGCTACAGTGCAGTGACCCCAGAGAAGGTTTCTTTCTTTTCCTGTCACATGTGTCTTGCTTACACTGGACGTTAGCACTGGGCTCACATAGCCCGTTGGAGTCACACTGATGGTACTTCTCCTTAGGCTGTTTGATCTGCCTCTTGTGAAGGCATTTCTATTTATCTTCTGATAATTACAATATTGTAAGCCACTACTGTACAGTGTATATACATATATATGTACATATACATCTATATGTATATATACATATATGTGTGTGTATGTGTGTGTGACATAAAAGTATATATATGTGATATATATAGTCATAAAAGTGGCCATTGTTAACATATTCTCATAGTGCACAGATGTTCACAAAGAAACAACTAGCAGTGTGCCTTTTCTTTGCCAGTAGAAGAAATAGAAAAGCCTCCCTCTACATTGTACAGCTTAAGTGAGCTCTTGCCCACTATTCAGGGACCCTGTTTGGTCTTGACATGCCCCAGGGTACCCACTAGCTGCTGGCCATGCTTTTCACCACCTTTCTAAGGAAGACCCTGGCTACTTTTAAAAGGTGCTGAAGATTCCCACTTAGTAAAATCATATAAGTCATTGTCTTTTTTCCCATGGGCAAGTTTTATGTAGCACTTACCCTCTTACTAGATTGCTACACCTCCCCCAAGGCTATGGGCTCTTTCTTTCCATAATTAATGATTTTAGAAGATTTGCTTGAAAAAATTATAATAATCAATAGAAACTGCTTATTTAATATTTCTTATATAAAGGTTCATCTGCTCTTAGTTTTGTTAGCTTTGGGGATTCCTGATTTTGAAAAGAGTTTAAATTATTTTAAAGGACTCCTTAATTACCGACTATTAAGTAATTCTCAATATGCAGTTATTTTCAAAGATGTAGTTCAGTAGTAGAATGTTTGTCTAGCCTGGAAAAAAAGCCATGGGTTTGAGTCTCTGCCTCACACAGACAGCAAAGAAAGTATTATTATTATTATTTTTTTTAAGCTATTAGCTTGTTCATTTTGTGAAGGAAAACATGTTGATGTCTTCTAATGTGTCTTAAGATGTCGCAGTCATTTTCTGCCCAGTGGTTTCTTTCTCCCCTTGCAGGTGTGTGCGCTGCTTCGAAGGACATCCACACCGCTGCTACCCGTGCGGAGTTGCGTTCAGTCCTTGCGGAAGGCTCGTGGGCTGTGGTGCAGAGGACAGACATGTATGTGCATGTGCTTTCTCTAAGTATAGGGTTTCTAGGTGTTATCAGATAGACCTTGTTGGTAACATAGATCCATTCTGAGCCTGACAGTATCTTAAGAGGCTTACCCGGCATCAGAACCCCACAGATGGCCACAAGAGGCTCATTCTTTACTGAATCACAGTAGCACTGACCACTCGTCACTCTCTTCTTCACTTACTAGTCATCATAGACACGAGGCACACACTCCTGCATGCCTGTAGTGTGTGCTGTAGGCATGACGGGGTGATGACACCAGTCCATACAGTGCGGCTCATGTGTGGTAAGGTGCCCTTGTCTCTACTGGATCGCATGGGGAGCTGCTTCACCCCTCCATGCCGGATCCACACCACCTGCAGACCTGGAACTCAGAGGTCCTAAAGAGTCCCAGCACTGTGGAACACACTGCCACATGGCTGGAGGCTAAGCCTGGAGAGGAGACCAGTCTCTTGTGAGGTCCTGGTGCTCTCTGGCTGGAAACTGTGCTGGCTCCTTCCTCTTCCTCCACCGTGTGTCTCAAACCCCTCTGCCATCTGGAAGGTCACTTAATGATTGAGTGCTTGTCTCCTAGAAAATGTTCTCATAAAAATCCATTCTGAGAGTCACACGAGGCACAAAAATGGTGGCGATGCCCAAGCAAGGGCCTGGGTCTGACCGAGGTGCTGGTGGAGGGCAGAGAAGAGCCCCAGAGCTCCTTGTTCTGCCCAGTCCTGCAACTTCGTCTCTGAAAGGAGCTCAGGTGCCCTTGGGAGAAGACAAGACCTCTCTGTTAACAAGCAGGGCATCAGGATGGCCAGATGCTCACACGGTCAGCTGATTCCTTCTCTAGGAGGTGCAAAATTAGGAAGACTGACGGCCAACAGAATCCTGGAATAAACGAAATAGCTTCGAAAAGAAAAGACTTTAAATATGCGTGGCCCTTTATTCATGGGAACAACTGCTGGCTTCTCTGGAATACTGCTAACCTTTATTTTCAGAAACAAGGGCGAGGTTCAGCACATAGCTCTGAAGACTTAAACACCATTGACTACACTTCCGATTTTGTCTGCCACCATTACCCCAGGCTCTCTGTAACTGACACTGCACTCAGGCAACACAACAAAGGAACGTGTGTTCTGAGGAGCTCACTGGTTGGCTTTGCGCGTGGTATCATATGTCACAGAGCTTTGGCTTTTTACAAAGATGGATGTTTGGTACTTAGAAGCATCATGCTGTCCCACTGCCACCAAGGGAGGAGGGGCGCTTTGGTATTCTATTCCTTTGTCAAACTGGAATGAAGGCAGCCGCCATCCACTCCTCTTTCGGACGGGATTCAGAGCAGAGGGTTATCAACCACTGCTCATGGCCCCTTTGGGGACCGCACAGCAGATATCCTGCATCGCAGGTGTTTACATTATGATTTATAACAGCAGCAAAATAATTTTATGTTTGGGGTCAACACAGCATGAGGATTGTATTAAAGGTCACAGCAGCAGAACGGTCGAGAGCCATTGTTTAGAATATTTCACGGAAAATACTGCCATGCTGTGCAAAAGGACATCCGCAGAACTACCTGAAAAGTGCGCAGGGGTGGCTGGAGACTTTGGCATTGGTCAAAGTGAAAAGTAATCCACGCCCTTTGCCTGGTTACAGCCGATGCTTACTGTCTAACAAGTGTAAGTTTTGCCTTCCCTCCTTCACCGTCTGTAGAAATGGGTTCGGGCCTCAGGTCTGACCCATGTGCAGACATACCGAGCACCTGGTGGACACCAGGCTCTGAGTCTCACGTGAGAAATTACTCCTACCTTGTAAAGTAGAAGAATAAGAAGTGTGAACACATAGTGTGATATGGTTTGAGACCTACACACATAGTGCAAAGGGGCTGAGACTTTAACAGTCCCGTCAGCCCCGACCGTCTGCTTGTCTTGTCTCCTAGGCGTATGTGTATGACGTGGGCTCCAGCAGCGTCCTCTACCGTCTCTCAGGACACACAGACGCAGTTACTGAAGTGGCCTTCAACCCGGCAGCTCCTCAGGTACAGTCTCCCCGTGTGACCAGGACCTCTCCCGTTCATATTTTTTTACGGTACATTTAAAAGATGGCTAGGTTTTATTTTGATGAAGTCTTAATGGTATTAAAGATGCACACAGCTGTGCCCAATCCCAGTCCTCCAGAGACTGATGCAGAAGGGTCATCCTGAGCTACATATCCCATTTCAGGGTCAGCCTGGGCTTTACGAGATCCTGCCTTAAAAAAAAAATCAAAATGAGGAAAAGATTGTATTATAGTTTTGGGTACCAGGAGAGGAAATTAGGTAGTAAACTTATTGAGAGAAAGAGAAACGATTTCTTAAAGTCTTTATCATTCGGTATCTTCGCTCTTACTGCATTATCGGAAGCCACATGCACCCAGAGGCGGATGCAGTTCTGTGTAAGCCGGATGCAAACACTGCAGACAGAACTCCTGTGTAAGCAGGAGGCAGGTGTGAGAAGGATTTGGGGCACAAAGAGTCCCGCAGAGTGTGTAAAGACACTGTCTTAAGGACCGAAGGCCACGCGGGAATAAGAGTTTCGAACCAGCTGTGTAGAAACATGGATACTGTGGACAATGTGGAAGACTTAAAAGTGTCCTGTGTGTGCTGACCCTGAGTCTTCAGGATCGTCAGCGTCGTCCTGTCTTCCTACAATGCGAGCTTTGGCTCCGAGAAAGAACGGCGTTACATGTGCTCCAGCCTGGCCTGTGTGCAGCAGCGTTCCGTTAACCCGTGCTTGTCTCTGACACTGAAGTGCAGTGGTCCAGGGCCTGCTTTGACTGTAGACACCCTGTCACGTGATATAAATCAGTGGTTGCCGGAACTCTGCAACACTAACCTGCTGGCGCTGCTGGTTACTCCCAGTTCCTTTCTGGGCCCTGACTGATCCTGTGCACTGGAGTTAGGGTTGGGTTGGCAATCGCATTCGCTTGAGCAATTGTCACTTTTTGATGTGTGTAGATGTCCCTCTTTTTCCTTTTCCTATGACTCTGCTACTTTCTCGCGTTTAGAAGCGACACTGCTCTATTGGACTTAGGGTCGCTGTGTCCTCTTTATGAGCTGAGGCTCTGTAAAGAAGTATGTTAGATAGACATTCATAAGACATCCGTGCTGATTTCTGTCAGGGTCTTGTGCCTACTGATACCATCTGTGAGTCTGTGCATCAGCCGTGCTGTGTCTAGAAGATGCTCTGTCCTTGGTCACCCACCACCTCTGCCTGCTACCTTTCTGCCTCCTCTTCTACCCAGATCCCATTTAGGGCTGCATGCTCCCAAGTCTTTCCCTTTCTTCACATGGTCCAGTTGTGAGTCTCTGCTCATGACCATTGATTGCAAAAAGAGCCAGCTTCTCCCATAAGTGTTGAGTGTTTCACACAGGCTGGACTTTACCAGGGAGCCCCAACTGAGCCCTACGCTCCTCGGCTCTGAAGCTGGAGAGCCACAAGCGAGCAGCATCAGTACCATGCAGATGGGCGAGAACCGTCACCCCGCTTCTATGCTGTGTAGGCCTTACTTCCCTGCTTGATCCTAGAAATTCCAGACCACGTGGGAGACGTGGTCACATGAGCTGTTGGATATCCTTCAGGTTTTTAACATTCATTCTCCATTTTTGGTGATTACGTGGAAAGCCATCATGAGCGTTCTTGCACACCATTGGTGGGCATGCATGTCTTCTCTTCCTTGCCCGAGTGTGCATGCTTGTTCAAATCTCACAGTATCGTGGAGCCAACTTCAAGGAAATGACCATACAAGGTGATGCCCGCCAGGTCTGGGCAAGGCTTCAATCTCCATACTTCTGGCTGTTTTTAATTTTGTTAGTTTTTTAATCTTTAGCCAATGAAGTAGATGTATAGCATTGTTTTAATTTGCATTTATGTTACAGTGACACTAAACACTTTTTTCATATATTCATAGAGTTACTTTTAACTTTTTGTTATTAC
>JAQHUG010000295.1:666749-694099 GCA_028555095.1 Dicrostonyx torquatus
TGTGAGCCACCATGTGGTTGCCAGGAATTGAACTCAGGACCTTTGGAAGAGCAGGCAATGCTCTTAACCACTGAGCCATCTCTCCAGCCCATTGATTCAGTTTTTTTTTTTAACAGAATCATAAGCCTAGTTGCATTTCCTTGTTCCTGTGTGACTTTTAGCAAGGATTGTAGGACTATTGATCGTAAAATTGTTTGTAGCATTCTTTCATTATTCTCCTAATATCCACAGGATCTGTAGTAATGCCACCTCTCGGTTTCTTAGAGTAATCATGTGTTCTCTCTTTTTGTGTTTATTTTTCATGGTTTAGTCAGTGGCTTGCCAATTTTATTCATTTCAAAATGGTTTCACTGTTTTTTTTTCGTTGACTTTCTGCCTTTGAGTGTGTTGATTTCTGTTGTGGTTTTCATTTCTTTTTGTCTACTCATACGGGATTTAATTTTATCTCCTTTGTCAAATTTCTAAGGTGGAATCTGGGGTTGAGTAGGTCTTTATTCTTTTCTTATGTTTGCACTCCACACTATTAATTTCCTTCTATGCATCGCTTTCATGGCATTGTACAACTTTTACTAAATAACGTTTTAATTTTAGGTAATTGAAGATATTTTAAATTTTCTTAGGAGTTTTTTTTCTGTAAAGCGTGTTATTTATTCTGGTTTATGTTTCTGTTACTGATTTCTAGTTTAATCCCATTGTATATGAGTAGGCATTGTATGATTTTTATCCTCTTAAACTGGTTAAGGAATGTTTTATAGTTATGAATGTTGTCTGTCTTGGTCAGTGTCCCATGCAACTTTGAGAAGAATGTGTGTTATTCTGTGGTCGCATAAAGCAATCTATAAATGTCAATAGTATCTAGTTGGTTAATCTATAAATGTCAATAGTATCCAGTTGGTTAATCTATAAATCTCAATAGTATCCAGTTGGTTAATCTATAAATGTCAATAGTATCCAGTTGGTTAATGGTGTTACCGAGTCAGCCGGTCTGTCGATGTCCTGCCCGCTTCTGATGGTGTAATGGTGCGGCTCCAGCTGAAACGGCGGACTGTCTGTGTTCTCTGTGGCACCAGCCGTCTTCCGTCCTGTCGTAAAGTGTGGGGCTCTGTGAGGCACAAGCACAGTTCACGTCCATTGTTTGTAGAGAATCAGCTTCATCCCCTTATCTCTCTGAGGACTTTCCTGCTTCGAAATGCGCTGTCTGAGAAGCATATTCGCTGCTCCTGAGTTGTTCTGGTTAGTGCTGGCTTCACATCTATTTCATGGTCCGTTGATTTTTAACACGTATGTATATGTACTTTAAATGTGGTTTTGTGTAAATAGTGTGCATTTAGCTTTTTGTCGTGGTTTGTTATTCCAGTTTTTGCGTTATTTTTTTTATATTCTTTTTCTGCCTTTTGTGCGTTGATGGAGCGTGATCACCGCTCTCTTTTCTTAGTGTATCAGCTTTAACTTGTAACTTTTCAGTTCTCACTCATCGTGGCCTTGTGATGTTCATCCTGAAGTTTTCATTATACATTATAACTAGTTTTACACACCAGCAGGCTGACGTATGGATCCTGCGAGTGCACAGTAGCAACATCCGCATCCTTCTCCATCCCTCCCATTTTCATTACTTCACTGACAATTGCGATTGCACCGACACCTTCAAATGCACAGTTGCATTCGCACCGACACCTTCAAATGCACTGTTGCGTTTGCACCGACACCTTCAAATGCTCAGTTGCGTTTGCACCGACACCTTCAAATGCACTGTTGTGTTCACACCGACACCTTCAAATGCACAGTTGCATTTGCACCGACACCTTCAAATGCGCTGTTGCTCTTCTTTTAAATCAAATGGGAAAGGGGTTAGGTCCGTCAATTATTGGAACTTTTATTTTGCCTCCAGTTTCTTCTGCTGGATGCTCATCTTGACATGAATCTGAATTTCCAAACCATTGTCTTTCTGCTGAAAGAACTTCTTTCGGGGAAGGCTTTAGAGAGGAAGCTTTGTCGGAACTAAATCTTCCCCTTTCTCTCTTTTTAGGGGGTGAGGGTGTTTTACTTTTTCTTAGAGAATTTCCCAAGGAACTGAATGAGAGCCCCTCCCCCTTCAGTACTGAAACCCTGCACCTCACTGTCCCTGTCCCCATGCTCACGAACCTTCTGAGAACTGGCTGGGTTTCTTACTTTTTTCTGTGCAAGCACATTTTCTTTCCGGTTTCTTTGGAGAATTTTTCTTTTTCTGACTTTTCTTCATTTTGTAAGCGCTGTTCCTAGCTGTAGTTTTGTTGGTGTTTATCCTGCATGAGTTCTCTGAGCTTCCTGACATTGCTTTAGGGAAATTCACTTCATCCAAATTACACCTTTTACTCCATTGGCTCTTGTGTCTGGGTATTCCCACACCTGCTGGACCTTCTGTCCTAAGTGTCTTGCTTCCTAGTGTTCATTTCTGGATATTCCTTGATTCTATTGCCCTACTTGAACTGCACGCGCATTCTGGCATGCTGGCTGCCTTACTCCTTGGAGCACGCGCATTCCGGCATGCTGGCTGCCTTACTCCTTGGAGCTCTCCCTTATCACGTTAATCTTAGTTTTGGAAAATTCAATTTGTTTCCATCCCAGTATCTCTACCAAGTAGAATCTGCTTCGGGTGTTGCTATATTTGTTGAAATTCCTTTTGGATTTTTGTATGATTTGTAATTTTTTTTTTGTTAAAATTTAGATGTATGAGGTTTAAGTTGAAGGAACCCCTGAAAGCTCCTCTAGCCCTGTGATGAGGTTTTCATCTTATGAATGCAGTCACTGGGCCCAGCCTTCTCACACCCTACATCCAGGTGGGACAGGCTAGCTAACTGAAGTTACAGGTTTTCCTTTCCGGGTCATTTAAGCTCTAGCGGGCCCCCAGCGGGGGGAGGGGCGGGGGCTGTGGTTGGTTGGTTCCCTGACAGCAGGCCTGCTGAGGACAAACACTGTTAGGTGTTTTAGGAACAAAGAATTTTCCTCCCCAGTGGTTCCCATGGAGACGGAGGTAAATCCCACAGTGGGGCTTCTCCCTTGGATGTTTGAAGCTCTGACTTGTCCCGCTTGGCCTCTGTGGAGGGCAGTGCAGGTTTCCTGAAGATACCGGTTTTCCTCACTCTATCTGGTTCCTGCTTTCCTCCTTTCTCTGGCAGGGTCTTCTCACAGGGAGCAAAGAAAGGCACCAGGGTTGAGTCTGTTCAGCTGTTTATCAGGACAGAGTCGAACCCCACATCCCTACTTAGAGAACGAGATCGGGGATCCCAGAAGCCATAGTCTAGGGTGCATTGTTACAGAGATGCATCTCTATAGCATCTCTGTTATACATCTCTGTTCAGGAAGCTGCCGGCCTGATTAAAAACCATTTAGAAAATGCTCCTAGTCTTCCTGATCCAAGTATTGCTAATATTTAGAGGTTCACTCCAGTAAGAAGGGAGCAAAACTTTTTTCTTGAGATGCAGTCTTGGACACATTTTCCAGACTGTCAGTGTAGATAACAGGAATCCTCACAGAGTCATGGCGAGTGTCAGCAGTCAGTCATGCAGCAGGTCAGTTGTTCTGGCTCGGAGGACCATAAGGATGGGGAGGGAGCAGAAGAGACCTCAAGTTCATGATTAGTCTTCCTTATTTTAAGAGGTTGCCTTTGAACTCGGGGATCATACACATCATACAGTCCTTCCCCAAAGATGTTGAAGAGTGGGATCGGCTGTACTGGGAAGCTGGACAAGGCCGTTGCTCTCTTGTACTTAAGAGAAATCAAAAAGCTGTGCAATTTGGCTCTCAGGTTTGTGGCAGAGCATCATACATACGGGGAGGGGCATGGTTAAAGAAAATGTCAGAGAGCAGGCGAAGTCACCGGAAGTCCTCTGCCTGCCGGCTCCATGGGATGTGTCCCTTCTGTCTCAGAGTAAACCTTCCTGCAGTAGCGGCCACTGTTTCTGAGTCTTTGCTCAGGCCCTCTTGGCTTCCTGGCACTGCTGTCAGGCTTTCTCACTGCGGTCCTCTGCCCTCGCTCTGCTCCGGATCCACTCTCTCCTCGGACAGGAACTCTCCTGCTAGCCTCTCCCCCAGCCACGCCCACCATCTCCCGCAAGCCCACCATCTATTATTTTCTTTTATCAAGTCTGTATCTTTCCCTTACAGTCTTGGTTAGCCATTAATGTTGACGTACCTCAGAGAGCAGAGTGCAAAAGTCGTTCATTGTCCAAGAGACACACACCAAAACTCGGGTTTCCTTTTGATTTATTAGATGATGACGAGAGCCCTTTTTGTGTTTAATCTTCACCTTGACACTGGTGTCCCTGCTGTGTCTAAGGACCTGGGCATCTCAACATGTGGCCTCTGCAGGCCAGCGAGTCAGGAGGCATGCTCTTCTCATGTGCTGTAGCGTTTAGCATTTATCACAGAGTTCACACACACTCTCTGCTGTATAGATAATGTGCGATCTTGTTTTGATAAGTCAGTTATCACAAAATGAGCACAGTAGCTTGCATATACCCATAGCTTCATTATTTATAGCTTCACTGATGATCCAAAAATATTAGATAGGAAACTACAGGAGTGAATAATTCATAAGGTTTAAATTCTTTGTTATTTTGAGTATTCTTACTCTGTTTTACCCAGGACATTAGCCAACCCCTTGTCCAGTGAGCCCGCTCTGTGTTGACCGCCCACTCGCAGGATCCTTAAGTTGTGTGGAGGTTCCACAGCGCTTGTTTTCGGGTGACCCTTGTTTGACTTCACAGTGGCCCCGAAGTACCAGAGTACTGATGGTAGGGGTTCAGCTGACTGGAGAGGTTTCCCTTTCCAAGTGCTGTAAGTCCTTGACCTGAGGGGACAAGGTGAAGCTGATGCTGACATCGCTAAAACCTACATAAGAAGAGATTTCCTCTCCATCAGACTATGAAGAAGGAAAGAGAAGTTTGTGCTGGTTTTGCTGCTGTACCTCAGACTGTAGAACTTGCGGCCAAAAGCTTAGTTAAGGCAGAAAGGGCCCTGAATTACAGGCCTTCCTGCTAGCTGTGGCTTTAGGCAGCCCCGAGAGGTCTTGGAACAGAGTCCGTGCAGAGAGGGGGCTCTGGTCCGCGGTTTCCAGAGATCTTGGCTAGCAGCAGCTTTGTGGAGATAGTATGAGTAAGGAAAACAGGCCGGGGACAGACGGTGTGGAGCCAGCCCCCCAGCTGCTGTTTTTATGGTGCCTGGGAGGAAATGACATGTTAAGGTCTTCATATGTAAAGTTGCTCTAGGTAGCACCATGCAGGCACTTCTGCTGCCCTAAATGTAAACACTGGGGCTTTGGAACCTTTGAGCAACTTCCTGCTCACTCTTTCTTCTGTTTTCCTTTTTGGTAATTTAACTTTTATTTTCCAATTGATGTTTGAGTGGGATTCTGGAAGTGTGCAGGAGTTGAGGAGAGTGTGCTGCACACAGCACCGTGGCGGAAGTGTGCAGGAGTTGAGGAGAGTGTGCTGCACACACCACCGTGGCGGCTGCTTTCTCCAACTCTAGGACAGGAAAGGCTTTTGGAACCCATTGTTTCAGCGAATCACAGGCCCCGAGCCTGCCTTCTAGCCAACCCCTGTAGGCATGGACCACAGACCAGGACTCTGTGTGTCTGGTGTTCGCTAAATGCTCTGTACCTTGAGAAGGTCCCTCTGCGGACGGTGGCCTTGGTATTGAAGCCAGCGTGTAATCAGGAATAACTGGCACCCAGACCTTCATCCCAGGGAAAACATGGTCTCCGCACTGCTGTGGCTTTCTGTCTGTGCAGAATCCGAACACAAACCAGCGGAGCGACTGAGGCTCAGGTCAGGGCTGCCGTCCTGGGAGCTCGTTGCTTTCAGCCATGTCAGCGAAGCAAAGCATATGCTCTGAGGGAACCAGTGATCCCTTCCACACCTCAGAAGGTCCAGGGGCCTACTTGGCAAAGCACACATCTTGCTTGGTGGCTCTACAGTTGTTATTGGACGTGTGGCAAGAAAGATGGAAAGCTTTTACCAGAGTTTTTTTTATTTTTAGTTTCCTGTTGGATACATGGTGAGCTTTACTTTTGGTACGGAACCTTCATAATAAGCTCAAGGGTCTGCGTGCAGGGAAATACATGCCTTGCTTCCCCGTGCTTACTCTCATTTGGATGAGTCTAGAACAGCGATTCTCAGCCTCTTTTAGGGTCACATACCAGGTATCTTGCATATCAGATGCTTACATTACGGTTCATAGCAGTAGCAAAATTACAGTATGAAGTAGCAGCAAAATAATTGTACGGTTGAGGGTCACCATAGCATGAGGAGCTGTATTAAAGGGTCGTGGCACAGGTCTAGGTGAAGGATCGACATTTCAGCCCTCTTCCTCCATGATCTGAGAATTCAGAAAGGTC
This sequence comes from Dicrostonyx torquatus, assembly GCA_028555095.1. Lineage (NCBI taxonomy): Eukaryota > Metazoa > Chordata > Mammalia > Rodentia > Cricetidae > Dicrostonyx > Dicrostonyx torquatus. The sequence goes on from JAQHUG010000295.1 coordinate 673,126, forward strand.
CTGAGAGAAGCAGAGAGAGCTGCCAGGTGAGCCATCTGCTTTTATGGTTCGAAAAGTTGTAACAGAGTCTGTCCTTTTCTCAAGAGTGACCGCAGAGTGGTGCAGGACAATTCTGTATCCTGTCAATCATGTTTTAAATAAATGCTGATTGGCCAGGCAGGAAGTATAGGCAGGAAAACCAGACAGGAAGTAGAGGTGAGAACAGGAGATTTGGGGAGCAGGAAGCTTCCCTGGCATTCCTGCGCAGATCTCCAAGGAAGCAGCATGTGTCCCTGTCCCAGCTGAGAAAAGGTACTGGGCATGTGGCTGACAATGGGTTAATATAAGTTATGGGAGCTGGTAGGAAGACTGAGCTAATGGGCCAATCAGTGTATAACTTAATGTAGAGTCTCTGTGTGATTTTCTTTGGGGCTTGCCGGCTGTGGGGTACTGGGCGGGACAGAAACCCCAAAAAGCAGGCCCCTCATGTTACAGCAGAGCCCTTGGTAGTACTCGGAAGCAAGAGTGACTCTCCTGTGATGGTGACAGTTTCAGACTTGATGGCTTATTTATTAGATTTATGAGCTTTTCTTCCCTTCTCGCCTTAGTTCCTTAAGCCTTCTTGGGGATTCCCTTATACTCATTTCCGTGTAGGTCTGGTATCTTTCCTTTCTAATCTGTTTCACTTCTTATGATATGAAATAAACATTTGTTTATTTCTCTCTAGAATGTACACCATCCAGCGTGATACTATCTGAATATCTTGTTGAAGCTTTTCCTAAGATTGAAGTAACTGTTTGTTCTTCTGAAATTAGTGAAACCGTTCCTCTCCTTTGTTTTTGCTAAATGTTCTTTTTATAACAATTGATAGCTATAATTGTTTTCCTTGTCGATGTTACTGGCTGTGGTATTTTGATATTTAATAAGATAGTGTGATGTTTTATATATATGTATAACTCAGTGAGCATCCTAAAATATATATATTATGAAAGAATTCTACATGGAGTCACCTAATAACGGGGAAGACAGATGGGTGTCTTTCAGCATTTGAAACATTCAGTGCTGGGAATGGATTATATCTAGTTGAGTCATTAGCTGAAGGGAAACCATGGAAACCCCAAACATCTCAGGCTATTGTTTGTAGTGATATTTCATTTGTATTTTAATAAATACAGCCTGCCTGAAGTTCAGAGAGTAAAACAGACTCACTGTTCAGCCTTACAGACCAGGCAGTGGTGACACACACCTTTAATCCCAGTAGCTACACTCGTTTGCCATAGAAACCAGGAGGTAGTGGTGCACGCCCTTAATCCCAGAACTAGAGAGGATTATAAAACAGGAGCAGACAGCTCTCACTCACGGTTTCATTCTGAGGTTTCCTGGAGTCAGGATCACTATTTTTGGACTGGGGTCGAGGTAAGAGCCAGTGGCTGACTGTTTTGCTTTTCTGGTCTTCACATTGAACCCCAATACCAGTCTCTGAGTTTTTATCAATCATGCATCAATTGTTACTCTTCACAAGATGCTGGTTAGGCCCTATTGCTGAAGCCAACACTTACATATCTCATTGAACACAGATAAGTTGAGCTGGTGCCTGACTAGAGCCTTCCCCCTACTGACTATGATCTGCTGGGAAGGAGGTATGTTCTTTTGTGTTTGGATGAAATGTTCTGAAATATATGCTAGGTCCATTTGATTTATGGCATTATTTAACTCCTGCATTTCTGTTTAATTTTTGCCCTGTGATCTATTGTTGACAGTTGGGTTATTGAAGACACCCACTAATCACTGGGTGATGTGATTTTATTGGAGCCATATTTCTTTCGTGAATGAATGTGGATGCCCTTTTGTTTGGTGCATAGATGTTAAGAATTCCAGTACCAACTTGGTGGGTTTCCCATAAGATTAGTATGTGATATCCTTCCTTATCTCTTCTGATTAGTTTTGTTTTTAGTCTGTCTTGTGAGATATTAAAATAGCTACACCAGGTTGCTGCTTTATATTTATTTTCTTGGAATACTCTTTTTCATCCTTTTTCCTGAGGTTATTTCTATCCTTGATGGTAAGGTGTGTTTCTTGGATGAATCAGAAAGATGGGCTTTTTTTTTTTCTAATCCAGTCTGTTAGTTTATATCCTTTTATTGGGTAACCTGGATCATTAATATCAATTGTTATCAATAAGCATCCTGTTATTTTGTTGTTAAGGTATGAGTGCCCCTCCCACTTTTGATTTGCTATTCTCAGGTTATTTATTTCTTGTGTCTTTTTGGGTGTCTTTAACCTCTTTTGACTGAAGTTTTTCTTCTGGTGCTATCCATAGAGTTGTACTGGTTGGTAGATAATGCTTAATTCCAGTTTTATCATGGAATCTTTTTCTTTCTATAGCTATTGTATTGATAGTTTTGCTGGGTATCATAGTTTAGCCTGGCATCTGTGGTCTCTCAGAGTCTTTTTCCTTTGCATCATTTAATATTCTTTGTATATTTAGTGTTTTTATTATTATGTGTTGTGGGGAATTTCTTTTATGTTCCTGACTACTTGGTGTTCTGTATATTTCTAATTACCTTGATAGGCTATTCCTTTCTTTAGACTGTGGAAATGTTCTTACATGATTTTGTTAAAAATATTTATTTTCTCTGCCTTTGATTTGGGTTTCTTCTCCTGTTATTCATATATTTAGTCATTTCTTAGTGTCAAAGATTTCTTGGATGTTTTGTGCCTGTCTTTCTTTTTTCTTTTTCTCTTTCTTTTTTAGATTTAACATTTTCTTTGAGACGTCCATTACACCTACCTTGTCTTTAATACCTGAGACTTTCTCTTTCATTTCTATCTGTTGGTGAACTCACCTCTAAGATTTCTGCTTGACTTCTTAAAACTTTAATTTCCATTTTTTCTCAGTTTGTCTTTCCTTTAGAGATTCTATTCCTTCTTCCATGTACTAAGCTATTTCCATTATTTCATTCACTCTTCGTGTTCACACAGCCCTCACTAAGTAGTGTATTCATATCCTCTTTAAGGCCCTTGAGCATGTTAATAATTGCTATTTTTGAAACCCTTGTCTTTTTTGTTTTTTAAGGTAGAATGTAGCCTTGGTTGTCCTGGAACTCCCTCTGTAGACCACGCTGACATTGACTCAGAGATCCATCAGCCTCTGCCTCCTGAGTGCCGGGGTTAAAGGCATGGGTCACAAAATGAAACAAAACAGACAAGAATATGTGAAAGAGATTTGTAGGAAAGGGTTGGGGTCAATAGGGATGGGCAGAGTTGAGAGGGGGTAGGGAGAGCTGTATCCATCTTATACGAGTCTGAAATTGTCAAAGAAAAAACTTAATTAATAAAAAAGAAGAGAAAAAGTTGTAGAAATAGCAAATAAACATATGCTCTTACTGCAAAATGAATCGGCACGATTCACGCCTGGCGGTTCTGAGTGGTGCCGTGTAGAGGGGGTGTGGCCGAGCTCGAGGCTGAACAAGTTCTGCCCCAGTGTTTTGTTCAGTGCTCTTCTGGGGCTGGGGCTGGGGCTGGGGCTGGGGGTGAAGGGCTGTCTATGACGGACGTGACCACTGAACCGGTCCTGGGAGACATTGTGAACGTGAATCTCGTGGTTTGACGTGGAGTTCGTCTGTCTCAGTGTCCTGTGTCTATTCATATCTTGCTTTGCATTTGTCTTTCTCTACCTCCAAGCCCTGTATATTTTGAAGAAAATATTGATTATATCATTCTGTTTATAAATAATTGATCAGTATTGACAGCTGACAGAAGATGAGGGCCCTTGTTACAATACTTTTACTAAGAAACAGTTTATACACTCCTGGCTATAGTGTTAGTACTTAGTCCAGATTCCTGATACCCTTTCTAGGTCACCATGACCCAGGTTGGCCATTCTCTGGGCTACTTGGCCTTCCTCCGCCTGCTCTCTCTGTTGCTTCCTTCCTCTTTTCTTCCTACCCAGAAGCTGGAGTTTTCTGTGACAAGAATTCTTATCCATATGTTAGGTTTAGCATCATGTCCCTGGATTAGGGTTACATGGTGAATAAGTCTATATTTTATGAAAGTACACGTCACAAGTCTATAGAAATCATTGTTGTGTGTTCATATAACATATTCAGTGAGGGATGTTTCATGACCTAGGGTCATGTAAACTAAGCCATGTACACTGGCTTCATTTATCCAAAGATATAAAAGAAAAAAAAAGATGTATTACTGCATCCTTGATCTTCAGTGGAACTTCAGACTGTGTTTGATTTGCCCATGACCACTCTTTGTGGCTCAGCTGCCAAATCCCAGAGCCTGGAACATTGCTTACCTTAAAAAGACTTTAATGTACACCCTCTGCATGAATGTGCTGGATCTTTATGGGAGGGGCATGAGGTCCATGCTGTCTAGCATATTCGTGTTTTGAGTAGATGTCTCAGAACAAGGCCAGTTTTATTATTCGTTTCTCATGTGTCTACGGAGACATCAGATATCTTCAAATAGTCAGATTTATTGTGGCCACAGAATCAATTTATAAAAAAACAATTGACGTAGTTTGGAAAATATATTCTTGCAGATATTTAATGACTGATACTTTCCAGCCCTTAGAGTGAAAATGGAAATCTGGACCAACAGGAATTTAAGTGGCCAAGAAAAGTGGTATTCTAAAGGCAGCGGTGGTGTGCAGTTTGCATGGGAGATATTGGCCGTGGCGCAATGCTGCAGCTGCCGTTCTAAATATCCTGCTTGCTCACAAAGCAAGGTTTATACTTAGAAACCACAAAAGGTTTCCCTTTATGTGAGCGATTATCCCAGAATGTCAAGTTTCACTCCCTTTGAGGATTGTTTTTGTACTGGCACAGAGAACTTAGTATTTTCCAGGGCTGAAATCTGACAGGCAGGCTGCAGCTCCTGGGTATGCTGCTGTAAAGTGATCCCCTCGTCATGTGTGTAGTTACTGGTCTTAATTCCTCCAAATTAAAGAATGTGGGAAGGGCTTACTTGGGCTTGATGGGGACAGAATCTGGGGCAGCGGCTCAGTGCTGGCATTTCCTACAGCAGGGCACCAGATCCTTGCTTTCGTGCTTCTCAAACAACCCACATAAATCTGTATATTGGCACAGACCCTTCCAAAGCTACCTTTGTTCTCCCCTGTGGCTCTCTCCTATCCTTCCAGGCTTTGCAGGAGGCTCACTTGAGAGAATGCCGGGCAGTCCTCAAATGTGGGTGGTCGGGAGCCAGCAAACAGCACATGCTAGAGTCATTGAGCTGAACTTCAAGGCTGAGCTGCAGTTGGGCTGAGCCTTGTCAAGTCCATCCGGGCAGCGGTACAGCCTCATTTCCCTGGATAAGGTGAACTACTGCACATTCTTTATTGCTTTTTAATTTCTCTTTTGTTTTCCATGATTTACAATAGATCATAAAAGAAGGACGGGGAGGAGAATTTATGGTAGATGAGCCTACTCCCCGCCTCCATTGCTGAACTTAAGGATTTGAAATACTTGTTGGTATTCTTTTTTTTTTTTTGGTTTTTTGAGACAGGGTTTCTCTGTGGCTTTGGAGCCTGTCCTAGAACTAGCTCTTGTAGACCAGGCTGGTCTCGAACTCACAGAGATCCGCCTGCCTCTGCCTCCCGAGTGCTGGGATTAAAGGCGTGCGCCACCACCGCCCGGCTTACTTGTTGGTATTCTTATATGAACCCAATGCTTTTTCATTGTGAGACCAAAGAAAATGTAGCAATAGGCCTTTGGAGTTTTATAGAAAATTGTGACATCCCTAAGATGGTCAGTAGTACCTCACACTTGAGTTCCTGGAGGCGAGCCCTAATATGGTCGGTAGTACCTCACACTTGAGTTCCTGGAGGCCTATATGACATCTTTGAATCATCTCATTGCATTTGGAGATTGTTCTTCTCAGGAGTGAGAACACAGAGACCATTGCAGGCCTGAGCTGGCATTGCTCCTGCCTCATCACAACAGCCTACAGCACAGCTTGCTGTTTTACCCATGAAAATGTCCTTACTTCACTTCTGGATAAGCCATTTTTTTTTTAAAGAAAATGATACTTTAAGTAGTTCAGAGGAGAGCTGAGAAGATATTTAAGCTGTCATTATAATATAGATAATCTTTATTTTACCTGCTTGACAAATTTGTGTATCCAGATGTTAGGAGATAGGAAATTATCAAAGTAGAAAATTGAAACATAAAATAGAGTGCTCACAATGAGAGAGAGAGCAGACTTAAAGTTTTCAAGGTTGTAAGTGAATAGGTGACATCACTACTAACCCTACAGAAATAAGGAAATATGGGTGAATATATATGCTGTATGTGACAATAAATTAAATAACTTAAATAAATAGACATATTTCTAGGAAGTCTCAAGTCACCAAAATCAGCTCAAGAATAAATAGAAATTTTAATAGATTTTCAATAAGTAATGAGGTCGTATTGGTAATTTAGAATCTTCCCTCACAAAACATTTAGCTAGAGTAACTCCTCGGATTGTTGTAATACGCAGCTCTGGAGACAGACATTTGTTTTTCCCATACCTACCAAAGAGGAAGAGCATGCTGCATCATTCCGTGAGACTGGGGCTGCTCTGATCCCAAACCAGAGGACACCCAAAGAAGAGAAAACCAAGACCACGTGACTACGGATACAAAACTCCTCCAGCAACTGTAGAACATGAGATTCAGCAATGTATGTAAAGAATCATTGCTATGTATTGCTCTGAGATAATTGATTTGTCATAGGAATGTAGGGCTGATTTAACAAGGAAAATTAATACATTACATCAGTCAAATAAAACAAAAAAATTGTCTCAGTAGACAGAGAAGTTATTTGGTAAAACTTTAAAACTTACCCCTGATACCTTCAACAGCATCAACAAATTGGACCTTGACCCCATTAAATTGATCTGTGCAAAATACACATCTGACATCATAGTTGACAGCGAGAGGGAGATGAGAGCAAAGACAAGGATGTTTAGTCTTCCCTGTTCTCCTCCTGCCGCCAGCGTGCAGAATCAGGGCAGTTAGGCAGCGTGTGCGCGTGCGCATGCGCACACACACACACACACCCCACTTTTGCCCCTGAGAACTATTATCAGAAGGAGATTTGTGGTTCTTTGGGGAGTCACCATTGTCTCTATGATTTGGGGTTAACACATTGTCTTAATTAGGGTTTCCGTTGCTGCAATGAAACACCATGACCAAAAAGCAAGTTAGGGAGGAATGGGTTTATTTGGATTACACTTCCAGATCTTAGTTCACCTTCAAGAGAGTCCAGACAGGAACTCAGATGGGGCAGGAGCCTGGAGGCAGGACCCGATGCAGCGGCCACGGAGGGTGCTGCTTACTGGCTTGCTCTCCATGGCTTTCTTAGTCTGCTTTTTTTTTCTTTAAAAAATTATTTATTTATTATGTATACAACATTCTGCCTCCATGTATTCCCTCACGCCAGAAGAGGGCACCAGAACTCATTACAGATGGTTGTGAGACACCAGGTGGGTGCTGGGAATTGAACTCAGGACCTCTGGAAGAGCAGCCAGTGCTCTTAACCTCTGAGCCATCTCTGCAGCCCTTAGTCTGCTTTCTTATAGAGCCCAGAACCACCAGCCCAGGGATGGCATCATCTACCATGGACTGGGCCCTCTTTCTTCAATCACTAAGTAAGAAAATGCCTTACACCCAGATCTTACGACAAGTCATCTGCTGGGCTGTGCCTGTGTTCCACACTCCCTCTTCTGGTGCGGTGTCCCGGCTCGTGATGACTCCCTGAGTCTTCAGTTCCCATGCTCCTCCTCTTGACAGTACTGTAGTGTGCCTGGCCCAGCTTCTTTTATCCACTTGTTTTCCTCCTGTCTCCTCCAAACTTCCCAGGTCTAGGTGTCATGTGATGTAGACCTTAGCTGAGAAGTTCTGTCAGAATCCTGACCCCTCCTGTGCAGATCCCTCTGCAGATCTGTGGCGTGTCTGTCTACCATTGATGGCTTAGTCTGAGGTCTCGTCAGAGTAAGGACTGGAATTCTCCCACCAACTAACACATTATGAAAGAAGACACTGAACTGTAATCTCACTAAATACACCTGTATCAGAGAATACACTGAATACACCTGTATAGAGAAAAATGAGCTTTATCTGATGTGAGTGAACGTATCTGACCATGATGTGCAGGGCGTGTGGATGGACTGACTCTTCAGTGTGACCGTCGTGTGTGGATGGACTGACTCTTCAGTGTGACCGTCGTGTGTGGATGGACTGACTCTTCAGTGNGGATGGACTGACTCTTCAGTGTGACCGTCGTGTGTGGATGGACTGACTCTTCAGTGTGACCGTCGTGTGTGGATGGACTGACTCTTCAGTGTGACTGTCTTGTGGATAGACTGACTCTTCGGTGTGACCGTCGTGTGTGGATGGACTGACTCTTCAGTGTGACCGTGATGTGCGGGGCATGTGGATGGACTGTTCAGTGTGACTGTCGTGTGCGGGGTGTGTGGATGGACTGACTCTTCAGTGTGACTGTCGTGTGTGGATAGACTGACTCTTCAGTGTGATTGTCGTGTGTGGATGGACTGACTCTTCAGTGTGACTGTCGTGTGTGGATAGACTGACTCTTCAGTGTGACCATCGTGTGTGGGGTGTGTGGATGGACCGACTCTTCAGCAAGTTTCCTCTAAAGAGCTGTGTGTGGCGCAGGTTTCTTCTTTCCACTCAGAGCTATGACAACATGACACCTAGACCTGGGAAGTTTGGAGGAGACAGGAGGAAAACAAGTGGATGAAGAAGCTGGGCCAGGCACACTACAGTACTGTCAAGAAGATGGACCCCGCCCAGAGGAGGAGCATGGGAACTGAAGACTCAGAGAGTCATCACGAGCCGGGACACCGCACCAGAAGAGGGAGTGTGGAACACAGCAGTGAACTTAGGAATGAGGCCACATGGTGGCCCTGGTAAGCTGTGTCCACGTGGTCTGTGCATGCTGCTTCCTGGGTTGGTGTGAGTCCCCGTGGAGCCCACATTACCCGTTGTTGGTGGTTTTCTTCTGTCAGGTTTCATCTTTGTTGCTGACCTAAGGGTGCCACCCCCACCCCATCAGAACCAGGGTAAATAAGAAAATCCACGAATGAGGTGATAGCTGGGAAAAGTTCTTACCAGTCTAAACGTTATACTTTTTCTATCTGAGAGGAAAAAGAAGCACAGACACTTTCTGATGGTAACTTTTTCTTTCCTTCTTCTTAAAAATATGCTGTCTAAAATCTCTCTCTTGCTTTCTCTCCTCTGCCTCACTGCTGCCGCCCTTTCATCTGCCCCTTCATGCTCCACCCCTACTTCTGCCTCCACCCTTCACACTCCACCCCCACTGCTGCCTCTGCCCTTCACACTCCACCCCTACTTCTGCCTCCACCCTTCACACTGCACCCCTACTGTTGCTCTGCTGCCTACACCCTTCGCTCTCTGTCTCCCTATATCGCTGCCCTCTGCTCTCTCGCTGTGCCCCCTCTCACAGCCAAACTCCGGACAATGATGTTACATTTTCAGAACCCAAGATAAGTCATGTAGTTTCTCCGAGGCTAGGAATGTCACACTGACCCATGCACATAGCTCTAATTTGGTGAAGGTTCCCAGACAGAAAACAGTCGGCTGGACCTTGAGGCTGAGGAGTACATGCAGAAAGGTTCATTGCTGCAGGGAGTTATGTCGAAAGTCACTTTAAGCTCCAGCCTTGAGTCAGTAAAACAACACCTGAAAAAATGACCTCATGTATTTGTCCCTAGGGACAGCCAGACATTTGTCTCACGGGGGAACCGGCCTGCTTTGAATTGGCTCTGGAATCCAAAGTAGCTGTCTGTGTAACAGGCTGTCCTTATGTCTGAGAATCCTGTGTCAGTCTGAGAAGTGTAAAATATCCTAGTATTATTTCTATTCATCAGAATGATACAGATAGTGGAAATCTTCCTTCTGACCTTCCACAGCTGTATTTGTGCTCAGTAGACGGAATATTTTCATGAGATAAACATACAAGCAGTGGGAATATACCCAGAGCTGTTCTCAGGGAAGACTTAAAGTGGCTCCTGAGCGACATTACAGACAGGAGCAGCTGGTTTCCACAGGTCGGGTCCCCATCAGGGAATCATGTATCTGATGGGCTTACTTGTTAGACACTAGTGGTCACTGCTGTGCACTCCCAGGGCCCCCTGCACATCTTATCTTCGTTCTCTGTTACCCAAAGATAAAGAATAATTAGATAAAACAGAAAAATACAGAAAATATTTTTTATCAAAACAAAATTTCAGGAGATAGTTATTTAAAAATGAAGTTCATATTCTTTAAACATTTATTTAGAAATTTTCACTTTCATTAGAATTAAAAGCATATAATTCCTACTTGATTCATTGTGTTCTGACTTTGAACAAAGACGGCATGCTTTAGTTTTCTTAAGACTAAAGACATCTTATTAAATATTTTCATTGGAAAGAAAAACAGTTCCAGTCCAGTGTCCAGGACCTGCATACCAATGTTAAGATCAATCTTTACAGGTCACGCGTGCTCCGTCTAGACACACAGCTGCGCAGAGAGACACATAACTGCCAGTTATGTGCAAAACAGTCCCTGATGTCACGTAGACCTGTTGTGATTTTCTGTCAGCTCATCTGATGTCAACTCTAGACCATAGCAGAAGAGCAAAACCCAGTGTGTGAGCCTTGCTCTGCAGCCCGCGAGTCCCCGCCCTCTGGAAGGGCTCGATAACCTGTTTTACATCAGGTGCACACCACAGGGATCTTTTGTTCGAGGCAAGGTGTAGAGAAAGAACCATCATGGTGGACTCCAGGGAGGAGTGTTGTTCTTGATTCCACAAAACTGTAGCCCACAAAGCGGTATTGCTTCCCGGCTTTTACCAACATGCAAAAGTGCAGTCCGAGAGTGGGAGCAGCCAAGAAAACAGGAAGTCCACAGCCGTACAGGGGATGGAAGGGCCACAAGCGTGACAGCCACTTCAGGTGCCAAGTGGGGAGGGCTCATTTAGCCGTGCAGAAATCAGAACTAACAAGACAGGAGGATCTGCGCTTCCCTGGGCCTTAGTGTGAAAGAAGCCAAGGGCACGGGAGCAGAAACAGTAAGGAGGGGCTGTGGCAGAGGTGACTGGTGTGGGGAGGGAACTGGGGGTATAAGCGGATGCAGACTCTGTGGGTACAGAAACACTGCTGACCTCAGCAATGAGGTGTGTGTGTGTGTGTGTGTGTGTGTGTGTGTGTGTGTAAGTGAGTGGGTGTGGTGCTCAGGGAAACCTATAATACTGTTTAGAGGTGTAATTTTTAAATCATAGAATTCACTCCTATGACATGGAAAATGTGGTGACAGAAGCAATTTCTTCTCTTGAACTTGCTTCCTTTGGTTCACAGAGTAGAGAGATGGAACATCTTGGGAGGGAGAAAGGGAAGGGAGGAGGGAGGGAACAACCGCAGTTCCCAGGACTCTGATCTCCCATCTTAGAAGAGCCCCGCTGGATGAGCAGCAGACCCTAGCAGTCTTCACACACGATGGAGCCAACTATGCAGCATGGGTGATCCTGGGATCCGTGAGTCAGATCTGTGCACAGCTGAGGTCCCGCGTGGTCCTCTGCAAACCCGCAGTGTGTGGCATGTGTGAGTGCAGAGCAGTAGGGGGACCCCGGAGAAGCGCCTCCTGAACAAACAGTTTTGCAAGTTACGTGGGAAAGAGGGATAAATGCCAGGCAGATCTGGGCTCTGCTGCTGCCCTCTGCATGGCCCTGGGCTTCTCCCAGGGGTCTCTAGGGGCCTGTGCAGCGCGCGGACAGTCAGCGGCAGGGCGACTGTTTGGATTTCAGCTCTTGAGCCCTGGCCATGGAAGATGGTTCAGATTATGTTTAATGGTTGTTGATCTAATATCTGGCTGGCGAGGATATTTGTCCCTGATGGTCTGGCAAAGCTTCCAGGTCTGCAAACACTCATTGCTGTGGCCTCCGGCCCTGAGCACACTGTGGTCACACTGAAGGAATGTGACAGCGGGGCCAGGATTCTAGTTCTGCTCAATTTCTTTGTAAGTGATTTATAAGCCCAGCTTGGAAATTTATCTCAAACGAGTCGCAGCGTTTTTGTTCCTCTCAGCACATAGGATTCCGGTTACACGTCGAGTTCTATTATCAAACTGTGCTAATGAAGTTCGTGAATGATAAGAACAGCAAGTCCGCTTTACTCGGGGGCAAGCAGATGAGAGAGCAGTAGACTCTGCAGGGAGAAGATGTAGAAGCCGTGTCCCACAGATAGAGCACTCATTGCACAGACTTGTGCTAACTGCGGTCAAGGACAGGTTAAAAGGGGAGTCAGAGCTGGAACTTAATCGATACAGTTTGTCTGTGACGAAATGATCTATCTTTGATAGAAATTACATAATATGCAGTATTTTATGGAAATATAACCTGAAGATACAAAAAAATAGCGGGGTTACTATTTTTATAACTCTAGAGACATCTATTACTGGATTTTTTTTTCATTTTTTTCCAGATTTTAAAAAGAAATAGTACATGTTATTTTTGGGAAATAGAGTAAGCATGACAGGTGTGGCCATTAAGTCCGTAATTCCAGCTGCTCAGAGGCTGAGGCAGGAACTGAAGCCAGTTCGAGTTAGCAAATTTCAAACACTGAGGGCTGTGTCTCAGGGGCAGAAAAGGTCTGATTTCAACCCCCATCACATGGAGGGGGTGTGCACAGAGAGACAGATGGACAGGAGGGAAGGAGGAGGGGGAGGGGGCAAGCGAGGAGAAACCATGACATCTCCGAGGCCCTGAGCCTTACCCCTGGGGCCACTGTGGACGCTCTCAGCTAGTTCTTCCTGAGTATGCGTAGATGTGTGTGTGTGTTTCTACCTACACATGTCCACAGGAGAGAGAATGAGGTCCAGCTACCAGTACCATTTATCACTCTCACTTTCCACCTAATATCTCTACATTTAACTTTAGAATAATCATGGGGCATAATCATATAAAAATAAGGTTAAGTTCTGTATATTGATCTCTGTGATCTGCCTGGGCTTCTTTATTGTCTTTGTGATTTGCTTTGACTTGTTTACAGTTTTTGATCGCTTCTTCCTTCGTGTTCGTATGCTCCTATCACCTGGAAAGTAAGCTTCAAGCCTTCCCTCTCCAGATGCGTTGTGTTTCCTTTTACTGATCCCTCTGATCATAAGAGCAGCTGTCTCTGTTGTGTTCCCGATTGTACTGGACGTTTCCAGGACTTTGACATTAAGTTGTGGGTTCTGCCTGCCCGGCGCAGCAGCATGCAGGAAAGCCCCCTTTATTACTAGTCTATTTGGTGGTTTTGTAATCATGGGAAAGTTTAATTTCTGTGTAATTTTTTTGTTTGTTGAGATGATCATATGCTCTCTGCTTTACTCAATTTTATAGTTCATCAGATGAACTTCTTTCTCCTCTTTCTTTCCTTCCTTCCTTCCTTCCTTCCTTCCTTTCTTTCTTTCAATTTGTGGCGATTGGAGAACAACTCCCATGTGTGTTTGAATACTTGGTCCCCAGTTGATGGAACTGTTCGGGAAAGACGAGAAGGCTTGCTAGGGGAGGTGTGTCTCTGGCACGCTTTGATGCCATTACCATTGTGATTTTCTCCGCCTCCTGCTTTGAAGTCTGGGAAATGAGTTCTCTGCTATGCCTTTGTTCCTCCATCATGGACTCTAACCCTCTAAAAACTGGACACTAGTTAAATGTTTTCTTTTGTGAGTTACCTCGGCCAAGGTGCTTTACTATAGCCGTGGAAAAATAGCTAATGTGATGCTCCACCAACTTTACATTCCTGGTCTGGTGTAGGAGGCCCTTCTGTCTTTGTGTTGCTTTCACTGGTTAATAAAGAAACTGCTTTGGACCTGTTGATAGGGCAGAACTCAGGTAGTCTGGGAAAACTAAATGACATGCTGGGAGAAAGGAGGCAGAGTCAGGGAGAGACGCCATGGACCCGCTGGAGACAGACGCTGGGAATTTTACCCAGTAAACCACTGCCACATGGTGATACACAGTGTAATAGAAATGGGTTAAATCAAGATGTGAGAGTTAGCCAATAAGAAGTCTGAGCTAATGGGCCAAGCAGTCATTCAATTAATACAATTTCTGTGTGGTTATTTCGGGGCTAAGCTAGCTGGGTGGTCAGGATGAACGAGCGGGCCCTCCCTGCAACACTGGTAAGCACTACTTGGTCACTCTGCATACTCCTTCAAGGATGTCCAATATTTAGACATTGTATCATGATGTCATCTTCAAATGTGTTGGGCTGTGTTCATGCCTCTCCCTGGACTCTTAAGGCTGGCAGTGAGTTCCACAGCTACTTGTATTCTGAATCCACTTGTTTATTTCATGTTCACTAAGTGAAAAACTCAGACACAGCGAAGGGAAGTCTTGGTGACCTGTACACATTTTATGTGTGTTGCTAGTCCCACCTGTCTGTGCTGCTCCCTGTTGAGTTGGCCGCTGCTGTTATTTTATTCCTTTTCAGCCAGCAGGGCAGTCACTTTGAGCTCACACTTACCAACACGATCACACTCTTCTCTGATCCTGTAATGCTGTGGAAAAGGGACAGTAGCCAGAGCTGAACCAAGTCAGGGATTCGGAAAGTGGGAACCTTGCCCAAGATGCCTGTGGAGCAATGACTCAAAGATAATTTTATTGTTAATTTTCAATTCCGAGAAACATATCCCTGACAACACGATCCCTGTGCAGTCTAACCTAGCACTGACATTTTCAGAGCATGGTTAGCAACGAATGAGTGGTGTTGATGAAGTTTAGGAAGTGGTTCCTAGACTCGCACCAGCTCATTGAGGGAAACCAGCCTTTCCTCATGTCCTCAGTGGGAGGCTAGAGACCTAGCCAAGCTGGCGGCCTCCGTTATCTCTTCTGCATATTATTAGTTCTTTGAGAATTTTGTATAATGCACTTGGATTACCCCAACTCCTTTCAGATGCCCTTCTGCTTCAATGCCCATCCAACTTCTTCCTTCCTTCCTTTCTTTCTTTTTCTTTTCTTTATAAAAAACAACCCTCAAGTTCAGTCTTTGCTGTCTATATATTCTTGGATGTGTGGCCATCCACTAAAGCATGGCTGACCCACCAGGAGCTACAACGGGAATGCCGGCATGGAAACTGACTCTCCATCTCCCACTAGCTACCAGTTGCCAGTAGCTCCTTAGCGAGGAGGTGGTGTTTCGTGCCTCCCTTCCCTCTCCATGCTGGGTTTTATCTGGTTTGAGCTTGTACAGGACTCTGTTCATGCTGTCACAGCTGCGGTGAGTTCACGTCTACTTCAAGTTTGATTTAGTTTTTTTTATATAATCTTATATATTATGTTTAATATATTTTATATTATTGACTGAAAGATAAAATAGTTCTTTTTTTGCTTTAACTATTATCCTTATGCTTTGATTTATTGAAAATTAAATTTAAGTGGAACTTAATAACTTATTATTCAACTGAAAAATCCAAAAATTGTGATAAATATCTGTTTCTTCCTGGACAAGTACAAGGTCCTAACAAAAATATGTTATTATTTTGTCCATGCTCTCTATGGGTTTGCTGTAGGCATACTTGTTAAAGTTTTTTTATAGGTAGGTGTTCCCTCTATAGGCCCTCTATAGGTTTTCTGTAGGTGCACCCTCCATAGGCTTTCTGTAAAAGTGCTCTTTATAGGTTTTTATAGGTGTGCCCTCTATAGATCTTCTATAGGTATGCAATCTATAGGTTTTCTGTAGGTGCACCCTCTATAGGTTTGCTGTAGAAGTGCTCCTTATAGGTTTTTATAGGTGTGCCCTCTATAGGTCTTCTATAGGCACACACTCTATAGGTTTTCTGTAGGCGCACCCTCTATAGGTTTGCTATAGGGTGCCCTCTGTAGATTTGCTGTAGATGTGCTCTTTATAGGAGATGTGCCCTCTATAGGTTTCCTAGGTGTGTTCTCTATAGGTTTGCTATAGGTGTTCTCTGTAGGTTTACTATAGGTGTGCTCTCTATGGGTTTCCTAGGTGTGGTTTCTATGGGTTTGCTATGGGTGTGCTCTCTATAGGTTTACTATAGGTGTTCTCTCTATAGGTTTGCTATAGGCTTTCTCTGTGGGTTCACTATAGGTGTTCTCTCTATAGATTTGCTATGGGTGTGTTCTCTATAGGTTTGCTATAGGTGTTCTCTATAGGTTTGCTATAGGTTTACTATAGTTGTGCTCTCTATAGGTTTGCTTTTGCTAGAAAGAGTCTAAATTCTCACCAGTTTCTGTGGTCACTACTTTTCTATGTCACTTTTTCCTTTTCTTGTAATACATTATTTGATTTTTCAGTGATATTTTGAAGTTCTATATTATATCGGATAATGTCTGTTTTTTCTTCTTCCCATGAAATAGAAGTTTGGTGTGTTATAAAATTTCCATCACTATAAACTTACTAACAACACTTTGAAAAGCTCATCAATTTTGGCATCTAAGCTGTGTAATTTTCTGTTCTTTAAAATTGCTTCTTAAGCATCACCTTTATTTTTGTCTTCTGAATTCTGTTGGTTATGGTTTGAGACTCTTGAAGTATTATCCACAGGTCTTCACTGATCCTTCTGTTTTAAAACTGTCTTTTAAAGCTGAACCTGTAGGTAGATAAGCCTAACAACATGTGTGTACCATGCCTCTCATTAATAAGCATGCAAAGTTCCTTCTGTTGCTAGTTCCGTTGTGTTTCCCTTTGATTCTCCTGGACACCTGTAGAGGGTGGTCAGG
The DNA here is from genome assembly GCA_028555095.1 of Dicrostonyx torquatus. Classification (NCBI taxonomy): domain Eukaryota; kingdom Metazoa; phylum Chordata; class Mammalia; order Rodentia; family Cricetidae; genus Dicrostonyx; species Dicrostonyx torquatus. Next base: position 689,847 of record JAQHUG010000295.1, read on the forward strand.
CTTGCTACAATTTCACTGATACAAGTTGTTCTCTTAAGAAAGTAAGTGTTCATTAATGTCAGTCTGAAAGACTGTCAACCCAGAAAGTTACTGATAGGCTGATGATGAAGACTGGTTAATTCTCCACCAAGCCAGGTCTCCCACATCCTTATTCAGACTCTAGTCCCATAAGTCTTCTTGTCTCCCCCACCTATTCCTTTCTCCAACTTGCTATAGCTAGCTCAGACCCCACATTCAATGTCCTTGCTTTGTCTGGCCACCCCTGCCTATACCACAACCAATCTCTAGGTGTCTGCCAGGACCCACCCTATCTACCCACAGTCTAGTGGCTCCTCACAGGCCATATGCAACCTTTCCACTCAGCCAGATCTATCCTCACACTATAGACTTGGACCATGAAGCCTATTTTGTTGCCTAATCTCCTCTGTCCACCTGACTTGATTCTACCCAAGCTGTTTCCGACCTCCAGGCCCAACCTGCCCACACATCCTCTCTTCTGCCCCAATCTGCTCTATCCATATCAAACTCAGAACCAACAAACTGAGTCCACATGCCCAGATCGCATCACAAAAATACAGACAGTATGAAAGATCAACTTCATACTTCCAAGCCTACCATTCCAGCAGAAATATTTGCCAATGAGAATTACATAGGTAAACCCAGGATACAGAATTAAAGAAAATAGTAAATGTCATCAAAGAATCCCAAGACTTTAAAGAAAACACAAAGAATAGCTTGATGAAATTAAGGAGGAAGACTTTAAGAAGAAGAAATGTCTGAGTGATGCCTAAGAAAGCGCAAACATAAGACTGATGTAAATGACAAAGGCAGTCTTGAGAATGGAGTCAATCAAGAGGTAGAAATATCGAAGAGGACTCAAGCTGAAGTGAAGATGGAGTTGAAAACTCTGTCGCTCAACTATAGAACTCAAAGGAAAAGCCTTACAAGTAGAATGAATCAGGCATAAGGTAGAAGATCCAGACTTGAAGGTAAAATAAAGGATCCTGATCAAATAAGCAAGGAGTACGAACAATCTTTAAAAATACAGGAAATGTGGGACACTATGAGAAAAACCAAGACTATGAAACAGAGGCAAACAGGAGGGAGAAGACACCTTCGTCGATGACATAGACTAGACCTTCAACAAGATCATAGCAGAAAACTCCCCCAAGCAAGGAAAGACAAAAGAAGCATGCAGAACATCATATTGACAAGACCAGAAAAGAAAATCCATATCATAGTTAAAACACTAAGTATATGTAACAAAGAAAGTATTTTGAAAGTCACAAGAGAAAAATCCAAGTTACAAATAACGAAAACCACATCAGAATAATGGCTGAATGGCTGATTTTTCAATGGAAACTTTGAATAACAGAACATGAAGCAATGCATTCCAAGTCCGGAAAGACTATTACGGACAACCTAAAATAGTATACCCAGCAAAACTATCTGCCATGATTAAAGGAGAAAAATTCACAACATAAACAGCCTAAGGAAAATACAGGAACATTATTTCAGGTTGAGGAGAGGAGTGAGCACACCAGAGAGACCACGAAAAGAAGTGTGATGCCATAATTATTAAAACACAAATACACCGAGAATACAACAATGCCAAAAATTAGCCACGCAGTGGCCACAATTAACACAATATTTCAACAATAACTTTAAATATCAATGGCCTCAATTCTCCAATCAAAGTTACAGACTAACTGAATAGAATATGCCTATCTGTTGTCTGTAAGGAACACATCTTATCTTTCCACATAGGCACATGTTTTAGAGTAAAAGGATGGACAAAAATACTCCAGTCATATGGGACCAGGAAGCAAGCAGTTGTCACTGTTCTAATATTTAACAAAATGGACTTCAAAATAAAAATAATCAGAAGAGAAAAAGAAGGGTGCTTCATTCTACTCAAGGGAATAGTCAACTAAGAAGATATTACTACCCTAAACAAACTTGCACCAAACTCTAGGCACCCAAATTCACAAAAATGCCTTCTACTGAAAGACACAGATTAACAATCAATTAATAGTATGCTAGTCCATTACCCCACTTCCTTCAGTAGACAGACCATATCAACAAAAGTAGAGAAATATCAGAATTAATTGATGTCACACATCAAATGGACTAACAGTTATCTACAGAATCGTCCAGCTGAATAATGAAGAATGCACATCATACTCCTCAGCATGTGGAAGCTCTTCTAAAATAGGCCACGCACTGGGGCAAAACCAAATCTTTACAAATTCAAAAATATTTAAATAATTCCTTTTGTCCTATCTGACCACAGGTAATAAAACATAAAATTGACAGCAAACAAATCTCTAGTTAATACAAAACTCATAGAGATTAAAGAATTCACTACTGAATGATGGATGAGTCAGAGAAGAAATTAAGAAAGAAATAAAAAAATTCCTGGAACTAAATGAAAATGAAAATATAACACAACAAAACCTCTGGGACACATAGAAAGCAGTCCTATGAGGGGAATTTCTGACTCTAAATCATAAAGATCACAAATAAATGACTTAATGATGCAGCTCAAAAAGTTGGAAAATAAGAACAAACCCAGTCAATGGCAAGAAATAATAAAAGTCAGAGCAGAAATCAATGAGATAGAAACAAAGAAATCAATGCCTAAAACCAATGAGTCTAGTGCTAGCTCTTTGAGAAGATGAGCAAGATTTACAGACTGTTTGTCCAACTACCCAAACGAAAGGAAAGGATCCAAATTAACAGACTCAGAAATTTACAGGGAAACTTCACAGCAGACACTAAAGAAATTCAGAATATAATAAGATAATACTTTAAAAACCTGTATTCCATTAAGCTAGAAAACCAAAAAGAAATGGATGAATTTCTAGATTTAGTCAAACCACTAAACTTCAATCAAGAAGAAATAAAAATCTAAGCAAACTCATAACAAAGGAGGAGACTGAAACAGTAGTTAAAAAAAACTTTATAGCTAAGAAAAAAGGAGACAGGGTCAGAGGATTCACAGAAGAATTGTACCAGACATTCAAAGACCCACAGTCATTTTTAATTCATTTCTAAAAAGTTAGAAACAAAAGGACCACTCCCACACTCCTTTTACATAGCCACTATCACAGTAATACCCAAATCAGGTAAAGACACAACAACAAAGAAAACTACAGAACAACATTCCTGATGAGCATAGACTCCAAAGTGTTCAGTAAAATATTGACGAACAGAATATACATATATATCAAAAGGATTATGTACCATGAACAGGTATTTATATGCAGGAATGATTCAGCATACCTAAGTCAATAAATGGTAACATATCACATAAATGGACTTAAAGATAAAAATCACATGATCATCTCAAATAATACCTTTGATAAAAATTCAACATGCCTTCGTGACAAAAGTTCTAGACAGAGTAGGGCTGGAGGAAACATACCTCAGCATAGGAAAAGCTATATGTGAGAAACCCACAGCCACCATCATCCTAAAAACAGCTCGATGTGACCCCACTGAAGTCAGGAATAAGACAAGGATTTTCAGCATCCTCACTCCTTTTCAATCTTGTGCTCAAGTACTAGTTGGGGCAATAAGGCAAGAAATAATTCAAAGGATACAAATAGGGAAAGAAGATGGCATGATACTACACGTTAGTGATTCTAAACATTCCAGCAGAAAACTTCTAGAAGCAATAAACAAATTCAGCAGTGTGGCAGGATACAGAATCAACTTATACAAATCAATAGCTTTTCCACACAGCACCAACAAACATACAGAGAAAGAGATTATGGACACAATCCATTTACAGTAGCCTCAAAGGAAAGAAAGCTTCTAAGAAATGAACTTAACAAGGAGCAAAGGATCTCTACAATGGAAACATTAAACCTCTGAAGAAAGAGATAAAGATACTAGAAATGGAAACACTCCACCCACAGAGATTGACTGAATTAATATTGTGAAAATGATTATTTTACTAAAAGCTATTTACAGATTCATTGCAATCCCAATCAAAATCCCCATCTCCTTCTTCAGAGACTTAGAAAACTCTATTCTAAAATACATATGGAACCACAGAAGACCTCAGATAGCCAAAACAACCCTGGGCAAAAAGGACAGCGCAGGAAGGAATGCAATTTCAGTTCTTCAGCTGTAGAGTCACAGTCAGAACAAACGGTACCGGCACAAAAACGGTACCGGCAGGAAGGAATGCAATTCCAGTTGTTCAGCTGTAGAGTCACAGTCAGAACAGACGGTACCGGCACAAA
>JAQHUG010000295.1:728975-739455 GCA_028555095.1 Dicrostonyx torquatus
TTAAGTTGATTTCCTCAGGTGTCTTTTTTTTTTTGTCAGAGGGACTCGGCTGGCAGAAGCACTGTCCTTGATTTGCTCGGTTTTCAGTTTGTGCTTCTCAGTGATCGCTGACTTTTGGTCTCCTCCTCAGAAACCGTCCACAGGACATTTTATGCATGATGAGGTGACATGCCTTCTTCAGGCAGCACCTGCTCCAGGCCAAGCAGAGTTCTCTGCTGGGACAGAATGGAGTTTTGGTCCATCGTAATCTGGGCTATAATATCAAGAAGCACACCTTGCAATCGACTTTACCAACTGTGCTATACATTTTGCAGATGATGGTAAAATGATGTGTTAGCGATTTAGAGCTGCAAGCTGGGAGAGTTTGATCCTCTAAACATAGGGCCGGTCAGCTCCACCTGGCTCATCCTGTTCACCTTTCTCCGTCTCACTTCTCTGCATTTTAGCTGTTCTTTTCTTAGGATTCAGGTCCCTCTCCAGGCTCTGGACAGAGGTGCTTCTGTGACTAATCGTGTGTGTGTGTGTGTGTGTGTGTGTGTGTGTGTTCACAACCTTCACAATGTGGGACCTCACTCAGACCCCCTTGGGAAGGTGAGAGAATTGAGGGTATGTCTGGGATCTTTGACTTTTTAAAATCTTGTTTATAAAAAGAAACCCAAGGCAATAGCACAAAAGCTCCCATAGGTGGGTGGTATGGAACCCAGGGCGCCCCTTTGGCTTTCTCGCATTGCCTTGGTAGTGTTGTGTTGTTGCTGGTTTTGGCAGCCATTGTCTCTGCGCTCACACGGGTGTGCCGTCAGGAGATTCCGTTGTGCTGATCACCAACAGCGAGTTTAGGTCCTCTTCCCACGGTCAGCCAGCTGAGTTTGGATGGAGAAATCTCAGCTGAACAGACAGGGTACAGACACTATTGCTGCACAGACTGCGAATGAGAGAGAGCTGGCGTCAGATCTGGTTCACAGGCCTTCTCCCGGCCTGTGGAGTCCCCACTCTCTCCAGCTTCCTGCTACTTGGTTTCACCAATGGCTTGCCTCCTCCTGACCCTGCCACGGGTTTCCGTCCTCGCACACATCCATGTGAACACACGTGACAGTAAACGTGAGAACATAGTGAGGTTGCACGCATACATGTGACCCACAGCACGTGTCAGGAGGCCATGTGTACACGAGAATGTGTGGCTATGAGAACTCACTCCTGCCCTCCCCGCTCTTTCAAGGCCAGCAATGGGTCACAAGTAGGATGTCCGTGTCATGAAGCCATCGTAGCTTGCCAAGCCAGCTGAGGGAGCGTGCACGCAACCCTGGAGTGAGATGGTCCCTCTGTCATCCAGAGGAGCAGGAGAGAAGGTCAGGGAGCCATGACCTGCACCCTCCATATGACTCTTACGCTGTTGCACGAGGGTCAGGGTGCCCTGGCAGGTTTACCATCCTTGGGACCTCTGTCTAGCCTTCTTCCCAATGACTCAGAGCATGTGTGCCTGAAGGAATGTGGATTCCACATGTCAGTGTGTCTGCCAGGCATTTAAACCCTAAAACTCGTGAAATCAGAAATTCAAAGGGGACGAGGCCGGTTAATTCCACTTGTTCCGTTTGTGCGGTGTTTGTGAATACTTCGCGGTCATAACGCATATTTTAAGTGCTGTTTTTTTCTAAACGTTTATCCCTTAAGACCCAGGTCTGGGTCAAGAGGTATTCCAGACAAGAACTTCTGTCTCCATTTGAGACTCGTTGGGGAAGCGTGTGTACCAGATGTGAGAGAGGGTGGAATCCATCCGTGGACACAAGCCCGCAGGCTCCAGGAATACTGCATCTGATGGACAGGTCAGGAAAAGTCCTCCCTCTCCTCCGTTCTTATGCAGGGACACCACCAACACTCCCCATCCTCCCGCGCATGTCAATAACCGTTCATCCCGGTCCTGGCACATCTGTGCTCCTTCCACACCCCTTCTCCCTTGCCCTGTTCTTCCCTCAGCTCCCACATGCGGTCAAGATGCCCTCTTGGTATTGGTGAGCATAGGAAGGAGGAAGGGGTCTCTGTCAGAGCTGTGGAAAGGGCTATGTGTAAATAACCAGAGACTCTCGCGTGGTTGTTACAACAACTGAAGCCGAGTCAGTACCTCCCATCGGGACAGAGGAGCTCAAAGGCATCTGCAGAAACTTCCATGGTCGTAGGGGGAGTCAGGACCCTGCATTTTTTTTCCTTTCCCAAAATAGTTTGTAAGTTTAGACTAAAGAAAAGAGTAACCATAGCCAACTTTATACAGACATGCTATGTTGACGTATATGGGATCTATCTATCTATCTATCTATCTATCTATCTATCTATCTATCTATCTATCTATCTATCTATATCTCCCCTAGGGTGCTAATTAATGCCTTTTAAAATAACTGACTCATTTACTTTAATGTAAATCTGGCCTTCCTCCTGTGCCGCTAGTGAACAGCTGAGTCCTAGCAACACTTCAAAGTTCTCTGCAGCCCGTAGTCAGTCATTAAAATCAGGTCTTAAATATTTGGGGGTTTGTTTACATTACATTTCTGGGGTACAAGGGTAGCTAACCAACCTGGGTTTTCCTGTTGGAACCAGAAAAGTCATCTGTTGAGGTGAAGGCGAGATGTCACCTTCTTTTCAAAATAGATTACGACGGGAAAATGGTCCACAAACCGGTGTATGCCAGGTTTAGTCCCTTAAATATGTCACCCTTTAAAAACAAGCTGGAATTGGGAGTCACGGACCAGCAGAAGCCGAACTCCTCATGAAAGCAGAGGCCTGGAGAGGATCGTGTGAAGTCTGTTGCACTTTGGTGAGCTGGTCTCGTCTAATACCACTGATACTGAAAGGGAGAAGGAGGAGGACTGCAGGTCCAGGAGGAAAGAACTAAAAATTCCTTCACTTTAGCCCAGCACAGTTTCTTGAAAGACAGAGAGCGGCTCACAGCTGCGCAGAGTGGGGGCGGGGACTATGGGCTGCGGAGGGGGCGAGGGCGAGGGCGAGGGCGAGGGCGAGGCTCCACTTGACTCTTTCTCATCTGAGCACGTGGCTGGCAGCTAGCGCACCTGTGTGTTTCTCCTCGGCACGGACAACCAAGAAGATGGATGGAGAAAGAGGCAGAGACCCGCATTCCCATCATAGCAATGGACTGAGCTCCCAAGGTCCAGTCGAAGAGCTGAAGGTGGGAGAAGATGAGCAAGGAAGTCAGGACTGCGAGGGGTCTGTCCATCCACTGAGACAATGTGCCTGATCTAATGAGAGCTCACCAAATCCAGCTGGACTGGGACTGAACTAGCATGTGATCAAACAGGACTCTCTGAATGTGGCTGCCAGTGGGGGCTGATTGAGAAGCCATTGATAATGGCACTGGAACCTATCTCTTCTGCATGCATTGGCTTTTTGGGAACCCAGTCTATTTGGATGCACACCTTCTTGGGCCGGGATAGAGTGGGGAGGGCCTTGGACTTGCCACAGGGCAGGCTACCCTGCTCTTTCTTAAGAAAGTGGGGAGGGGGGGATATGGGAGGAGGAGGGGACTGGGGGAAGGGGAGGAGGTGTAAATTTTCGAATGAAAAATAAAAGAATATGGAAAAAAAGATGTAACCAGTTTTTCAATAACTGAAGTTATTGCGTTATGATAAATAGGTGCGCGAAGAGGGGACCGGCGCGGTTTCAGCCTACTCCCCGAAGTTTATTAGTGTTGAGAGACGCCACGGCTCAAGGTCCCCAGAGCAGCTTCATCGCACGGAAGTTGCAAGGTGGGTGTCTGGAGCCAGGGATGAAGAGGATCAGAGAGTGCGTGGTTAGGGAGGGACCCTGAAGTGTAAGGGCAGTAGCTGCACATTCTACAAGTATTCCTAAAACCACTGAACCGTGTACTTAAGGGTTAAATTTTATTTGTGTTTTAATCATAATAAAAATGGATAAAAATTTACAGAAACACTACAACATTTAAGAGCCTCAACAGGACTATAAAAGAAACCAGATACCACATTAAACACACACACACACACACACACACACGGCCTCATTTGATCGTAGAGAATGTCTAGAAGCAGATCTAGGGACAGTTGATTTCAGGTTAGGGCTTACAGGGGATTGCTGCTAAAGATACAGGACATGGAGTTTTCTTTGTGGGCGTGAAAAAGGTCCCTGCCCTAGATAGCAATCACACATTCTGCGTTCTGAACTCTGCTCTATAGTGGACTGTGATGGACTGATTGATGTTTGTATGCATGGACGGACTGAGACAGAATGCCACTCTGTAGCCCACGGGGGCCTTGAATTTGGAGTGATTTTTGTACCTCTGCCTTCCCAGGGTTAGGATGACAGGCATGAGTTGTGATAATAGGCTTATGGGGTATAATTAAGAACTTCATGTGATACATGTATTTCACTTTAACCTTCAGAATTAAAGTAATTAAAAAAAATAAAAATGCAAATATTTTTTTTCTGAATCTTACTCAGTAGCAAATTATGAAAAGCCCAGTCCCCATCTGTGAGCCCAAATGAAATCTCAGCTTTTTGAGTCCAAAGGCACCAATGACCTAATTAGCAAGTGTGGGAAATACAAGTGAGGTTGGCAAGTTCAGGCCCGGGCCATCAATTTTAGGACTGCGTTGTCCCTAGTGTTATTTGCTCACCTCTCATAAAAAGGTAATTATTAATTCTGCTGGTTATAAAGACCCAGATACAAATGCTCTTACCAGAAGGTATTTTGAGAAACAATCCTTATGAAGAATGTCATAAAGTTGGGTGTATGGAAATGCAAGTTTCTAAGTTCTTTGCTACTCATTATTCAACCTAGCTCAAAACTTCTCAGAGAATAAATTCTACATCTGAGGCTTGTCTCCCGAAGGATTGTGTTTTGTAGAGTTTCTCTTCTTACCTTCATCTGTTCCAGCTCTGGCAGCATCCTGTCATCTGGCGAAGCATTTGCTGAGAACCATTTCTCAAATCAGGTCTTTTGCAAAATTAGTGCCCTAGTCAAAGCTGACTTGTCTCAATAAAAATAAATCCAAGCCCGAGTTAATATAGCCCGTCTTCATTCTGTTTAGTGTCTGGATATAGCACTGCGTTCTCCGTGTCAGATGGGCTTAGCCAGGGTGTGAGTAGCTCCTGGGAAGATAGGCTACCTTTTTTTTTTTTTTTTTTGTTTTTTTGAGACAGGGTTTCTCTGGAGCTTTGGAGCCTGTCCTGGAACTAGCTCTTGTAGACCAGGCTGGTCTCGAACTCACAAAAATCCACCTGCCTCTGCCTCCCGAGTGCTGGGATTAAAGGCATGCGCCACCACCGCCCGGCTGATAGGCTACACTTTTAAAGAAAGCAAAATCTAAAATGCTAAAACGAAACCTTTAAAGACAATCGTAGTTGTTTAGTTCTGCCAAGTTATAGGAGTTGAGAAGATATCTAAAGTGACAAGGATCCCATTTCAATCTTAAGCTTTTTAGTCGGTCATTATTCAGGAGTATGTAGCCCAACATTTTATCAAGAACTTATAAGGTTTTTTTTTTGACTTCCTGAGACAATGATTGAAACATCGGTGTTCAGAGGGCATGGCTGGTAAGCTTTGGTTTCGGTGTGGGCTGCAATCAAGTATCCCGTGTGCTCACGCTGCACCCAAGAACTGCAAATGGCAGATACCCTTTGTCTTAGCCTCCAAACTTCTGTCCCTCTGTTCTCAGTAGGGATAAATGTTCATCTAAGTGCTTTCTTCTTCTACTGCAAAGAAATGAATGCAACTTCCAGAAGATAAAGAAAGAGATGCTACTCCAAGTATTACAACAACCTGAAGAGATTCTACTTACAGTGTTAACACATACACACTTCTGGTTTTGCAAGGTTCGACTGCAAATCTGAAACCCTTTCAGTCCGCTCGGACTTAAGAGGCCACCAGATGTGGAAAAATGAGTGTACAGCCCAAACACAGCATGGAGCCTTCCATTTTCTGCAGCCTGCATCGTCCAAGGAAGCAAAATATTTTCCACTTTGTAAAATATTTAAGGCCGCTAGGGGAGAAGTGCTGGCTGCTCCCCTGGAACAGAGAGGCTCTGCTCACCACATGGAAAATGCATCCGGAGACCAGAATTTTCCAGAAGTAACTCAGCGGGCGCTGGGCTCTGCACACTGGCTGCTAACATCAGCAGTCTCAGGAATGACGGACTGGCCATCTCACAGCCTGCCAAGCCCCTGACACTGCCTAGGGATGAGGGAAGAGGCCTTCTCTGTACAGAGACCCGTTTACAGCATGGTAGGCCTTTCCCATTCCTCCCTTAAGCTGCCATGTGAATGTTTGCGTTGGTGAGAAAAATAAGACAGAGCAGCTTTCTCTTCGGGCCACATTCGTGTGGACCAGAACCTTGGGAAGGGAAGGGGTGATTGATCCACTCATCAGTTCCAGTTTTGATTAGGAATCTGGTATATGTGTTCACTCAAATATCCCTGGACTTGTTGACCACGTCACGATGCTGACCCTGCCACATACGCTATAGTGACCTCGGAGCACAGGTTCCCGAGGAAACCCTGGGTTCCGATCTGTGCACCACAGGCTCCTAGCTGGGCCTGCACAACCTCTCTGCTTCTCTCTGACTCCATCTGTTCAGAACACCATGGGGACTACGCTTATATCTTTCCCTGCTCTGCTAGGGGGACCTCCTGGACCAGCAACTCAACCATTTACAAGATACTTGTTGCTATGTATGGCTCTGATAGGTTGTGCTGAAGGCTCTTGTTTCTTGGAGTCATTACTAATTCAAATGGGGGTTTGCTCTATTCTATAATGGTCTTAGAATTTGTTTTTTACATTCCTCTCTACTATAGCATTTATTCTGGATAAGAAAAATGTTTGAACATGCCTGTCTTATATTTTAATCATAGCAAATGTTTGAGAGTTCATAAACTATCATATTTGACCTCAGAGTAAAATAAACTAGGTAATTGGTAACATTTGGGATTTTTTTCCCCCACATTTGAGATTCTATGCGGATAAGTGAATGAAGACTTTACCTTTAATATTATATTGGTTGGCATATTAGTTTCTATTCCTGGGATAAAATACCATGTCTAAAAGCAACCTGGGGAGAGAAGGGTTTATTTCTTCTTAACACTCTCAGGTCACGGTACATCACTGGGGGAAGTCATGGCAGGAACTCAAGGGAGGAATCTGGAGGCAGGAGCTTAAGCAGAGACCGTGGAGGAACACTGCTTACTGGATTTGTTCGGTTTGCTTTGTACACCCCAGGGTCACCTTCCTAGGGATGGCACCTCCCATAGTGGGTCAAGCCCTTCCACATTCGTTACTAATCGGGAAAATGCCATACTGACCTGCCTATGGAAGCATCTTCCTCTAACTTGTGTCAAGTTTATAAAACCCCAGAAAGGACTGTCAGCATCTCTAGTGGGTACCAGTCAGCAACTTACTGTGCGTACCAGTGTCACCATGTGTGAGCGGAGCTATATGGAAACTAGTCATCATTCTGTGTCTTCTAGTCAGCATCAGTAGGTGGGTATAAGACAGTGTCACAGTGTGGGTGAGAGTCAGTATTGCTCTGTGCATACAAGTCGACATTGGTATGTGGGCAATATCGCCACCCTGTGGGTGATAGCGCCACTCTGTGGTGATAGCGCCACTGTGTGATGATAGCGTCACTGTGTGGGTAATAGTGCCACTGTGTGGGTGGTAGTGCCACCCTGTGGTTGGTAGCGCTACAATGTGAGTGGTAGCGCCACTGTGTGGGTGGTAGCGCCACCGTGTGGGTGGTAGCACCACCCTGTGGGTGATAGCGTCACCGTGTGGGTGGTAGCGCCACCCTGTGGGTGATAGTGCCACCGTGTGGGTGGTAGTGCCACCCTGTGGGTGATAGCGCCACCGTGTGGGTGGGAGCGCCACTCTGGGGTGATAGCGCCACTGTGTGGGTGGTAGTGCCACCCTGTGGGTGACAGCGCCACTCTGTGGTGATAGCGTCACTCTGTGGGTAGGCGTCAGCATCATTAGATGTGTACCAGTCATCAGAGATGTCAGCTCACCCCAGAACAAGCATGGTAGGTTTCATGCAATTCCAATTCTAGTTACTCTGTAGGAAGATCACTTAGTTTAAGAGGAAAACTCTTAAAGTAATATCTGGCTAGCAAATTTTAATAACCCTGCCACAGACACCACCCCAGCAAATGCAAGTGAGGCCAGAGAAATTCCCTACATTAGAAAAGCAAACTAGTAAACAACCCAAACTTTCAGGAATAGACATGACTGGCCATGAAGAAAAGTAAAGCCAGGCTCTGGCTTTGATCGTGAAAGGGCCTGGTTTATTCTCTTGAGTCTGAACTGACCAGCCAGTAGATTACAGCTCCATATATCTGGCTTCATGCAGGGACCCATGACAGGAAGATTTCCACCTTCGGGTCTCCTTTGCTATCTCTCACTCTCTCTTGCTTCCAGACTTTCAAGGTTTTATAAGCAAATTATGACATTGTGATCATGATGTTAATAATTCTGATTCTTGGTGACCAAAGTGCCCGACAGAGACAATATAAGTGAAGAATTACTTATTTTGTCTCACTTCTAATTACATCACAGAGATGGGAGCTTGTGACCTATCCCCAGGTAGGTCTTAGTTACCAAAGTTTCTAGAATTTCCCCAAGTAGTGCTCATACCTGGAAATCAAGTATTCAAAACATGAACTTGTGAGGGACATTTGATATTCAAGCCATAGTTTCATCCCTGGTCCCCCAAAGCCTATAGCCTTCTCACAATGCAAAATGCATTCGGCCCAATTTTGAGACTACATAATAATAACAGTTCCAACATTACCCACAAGTCCAAACTCAAAGTCTCTCTCTACTGAGGATTAGGGTGATCTCCTAGCTGTCAGCAGCTATAAAATCAACAGGGAAGCTAATATGTCCAATATAAAAGGTCACAGAGGAAATGCTTTCATCCCAAATGGGGACAGATGGGATGATGTCAACGAAAAAAGTAACCGAAAGCAAAAACCAAAACCAAACGAGCCAAACAGTACATCCCATAGCTCATGTCTGCCATAGGAGGGATGTGTGGAACCAACTTGAGTTCCAACATATTTGGGCGTCCCTGTCACCGAGCCTTTACTGTGTGAGTCTCATGGTGTCTCTCCTCTGGGCTGGCTCCACTCGGTGCCTACAGATTTTCCATGTTTCCGGGATTTGCAGTATGCCAGGGTCTCTAGTACAGCTTAGGGTTCATCTACGCAGCTCCACACATTGCTTTTTCTGGGACTCCCCCCGGGGAATCTGAACCTGCTATCCATAGCCATCCTTAGAGTCTGGGGGAAGCTTGCATGCTGCTGAGGTTCTTGCATTCTGCATGCCTTTAAACCAAATGCCACGTGGGTGACACCAAGCTCTGCCTGCTCAAGCAGTGTTGGGTATGGATGGTGGCACTTGTGGCAATGGTGGCATCTTAGTACCACCGGTGTTGAATCTGTGATGACTTCCTTAAACAAACCCATGTGAGCCTGGTATTACGGATTTCTTAAAGAGAAATTTGTCGAATGAGTTTGCTGTTTTACACAGTGGAGACTGTGATGTATGACGCCTCACCAGTTCCTAAAACACCCTAAAGCTTCCTCTTTTTATAGTCCTAGTGTGTCCTTTTTGGTCAACCCGTTTGCTTTACACATTTTGCTTCTCTGCCTTTTGCTCCTGATTCTCACGGTCAAACTTGCCTTAAAGCAACCAGTAATAACCACGTCACAGCCCGAATGCTAAACACTGTTGTGGAATTTCCTGTGTCAAATTGATTAGCCCACGACTTTTGAATTCAGCCTTACAAAAAATTTTTCTGTCTGCGAGTAAAATGTAGACAAGTTCTTTGCCAGAATGTGTGTGATGTGATCAGTCTCTAGGACAGTTCCCAACACAGTCCTTGGTTCTGTCTGAAGCTTCATGAACTTAGTCCTTTATTGTCCTTTGTATGCACACCCTGGTCCTCTGAGCACACGTTAAACTGTCCCCGTGAACCTGCAGTGTGTCTCTATCTCACATCCCCACCCTCCTCTGACTTCCTTTTATAAACAGTCTGAAGGCATAAGAACAAGACATGTTTAGTCAGAACATCTTTGCCATTGTTGGCAGTAACAGCCGCTTGTGCATTGCTATGGCCAAAATACATGACAGAACCAAGTTAAGGGAAGAATTCTTTACCTAGGATTACGTGTTCACAGGGTTCAATCCATATGTGTTCGTCCCCAGACTCCTGAGTGGGGCATCATGGCAGCAGCCGTATGTGGCGGCAGGCAGCTGTTCACATCATGGCTGCCAGGAAACAGAGTGCAGTGGACAGTACCCAGGGAGTTTTAGTTCTCACCCACAGCGAGTTAACTGTGCTAGCTAGATTCCACCTCCTAAAGTCTCTAGAACTTCTAAAAATAGTGCTTCCAGTTGAGGCAGGCACCTGAAACAAGAGTTTGCTGGTGGGCAGTTCAGATTCGGATCATAATAGCACTGTGGAGGGGA